>VZRZ01007867.1:89130-400912 GCA_013398175.1 Climacteris rufus | reverse complement strand
TTTTTTTTTTTTTTTTTTTTTTTGTTTTTTTTTTTTTTTTTTTTTTTTTTTTTTTTTTTTTTTTTTGTGGGCCAAATGCCAAGCAGTGCCAAGTTGATTCTGTTGCTATAATGTGCAGGCTGAAGGGATGTGGATACAATAATCCTTCTTCAGCCCTCCTTCGCCTGCCGGGTGCTTGGGTGGCATCACCTCTGCTTTGGGCTTCACAAGGGGATAAAACTGGTGAGGATCCAAGTGTGTCAGTCTGCACTTGCAGGTCCACTGCCCTGTCTAAAATGCCAGCTTGCCTTGGATTTGATGCAGATGTGGCCTCTTCCCCCACTCTGGGTCACAGGGAGGAAATGGGGCAGAGTTGGAGCAGAGCCCTGGACCCTTCTGCCCCCAGTGCTGTGCCCATGGTCCCAGGAGCACATCCCTGTTGGCAGTGGGTTCTGAAACCGTCCCACAGCCCCAGAAACACGTACTCTGCGGCACAGGGGGGAAATAAAGACCAGGAATGTGTAACTTTTCCACCACCCAGGCAATTGCTGCTGGATCAATGCCGTGTACTAGCAGGACTGTGCTATGAGGGGAGTTTCAGCATTGCAGTGTACGCACTTCCACTGGGAATTAGCACAGTCATAAATGTAGGAGAGCTTAAAAAAGGAGTAGCAGGGGAAAAGTATTGTATATCTGTTAATTATAAACCATAGATTGCACTTGCAGCAGTGGTGTCGGGAATGAATAGCTTATATTGTCCTATTTCCAGCAGCACTTTAGACTATGAAAACTGATTTTATTTTAAATGGTTATTTTATTTTCAGCATTGCTTCGCTCAGTTTGATCAGGGAAGGTTCACCAGCTAGTAATCATGTATAAAACAAAGCTTCTCACTCAGTGCTGGTGGTAGTAACCGTGATAGTTTTATGATGATAGCCAGTAATTAAGGTCAGGGTTTCATTGTGCTGAGCGCAGTGAAAACACATGCAAACAGACTGATAACCTCAAATTGCTTACATTGTGAAGAGCTGAATGGTGCAATTGTCCTTTTAAAAGAGACAATCCCTGTTGCTCAGATTTTGACTTTCTCCGCGTAACAACAAGAATCTAAGTAAGTAGAATTCAATGCTAATGGATGGTGTGGGAAGAACACCAGTGAAGGTAATACTTGCACTAAAAAGAAGGTTTTAATTATTCTAAAATAACACAACACTATCCCCCATCCAAAAAAAAAATATTCTGCCTACAGTCAGAATTTCAAATACACTTCTTTTTCTAACAACTCAGCCTCCAAAACTGGGCTGGCAATTAATTGTATTTGTACATTTTGAGGCTTAAAGGCTGATATTAAGCATCTGCTCCATTACTACTTAGCTACCCAAACAGCTTCATTGTAGAGCTGAACACTTTATTGGTGTTTGTTCAGAGTACGTGCAGAGGAGGTTAGATAGCCTAGAAATTTTAAATGCTAATTTTTCATCACAGATTGTTTATCTACTTTTTAAATTCATGTTAGAAGAGCATTTTATGTAGGCATAAAAAGAGATATTTATCACACATGCCCCTTCTTGGCCATAGCCCATAATCACTCTGGTAGAGTTGAAGATCAAGAGCTGGTTAATTCACAAACTGAGATATTGACAGAATTTTGTACAACTTTTTTTTTTTGTTTCAGTTACATCTTTAATATGATTTTAAATAGTGCTGTCTTTCAAAATTTCCTAAAATTAACTCCCTACCAAATTGCACAACTCCACTAAGAGGACTAGTTTTCTGCAAAATTGAAATTACTTACATGCTTATTTCGGTGACTAACTGCAAAATTATCAAATGATGTGTTTTAATCCAATTACCTTCTTACTGGAGTGAAACTTGCCTAACACTTCCCATGTATACAGCCAGGGCTTTGGATTCTGGCATGAATTCTGTGTTAGGAGCTCAACAGCATTTAAAGGCTTGTCAAGTTATCTGTTAATGCTTTTTTGAAGTCTTAAAGCAAGCTCTAAGAAAAGGAAAAAGAGTCGGATGGATTTCATATTACACTAAAGGAAATTATTACAAGTGTTACAAAATTATTCTAATGTTCCTAACTCTTCCGGCATCTATGTGAAAATACTCATGAGGGAGGGAGGTGTGGACAGGGAGAAAAAAAAATTGTAGTAGTGGTAAGATTTCATATCTTTAAATAAATTTCTAGAATAGAGGAAAAATAAAGGTGAAACACTGATTTTGCAGACTTGAGAGCTGTCCAGGATGTATGATTACTAAAAATTGTGGGATGCTCTGTGAGGGCTTCTGGTTATAAATATGTGTGGTCAAAAATCCTCTCCAGAAATGTAGAATCTTATCATGTCACATAACTTTTTTAATAGCTCAGTGTATGCACGTGCTTTGCCCTTATTTTTAGCTAAGGATCCTCGACACTTTCCATTGGTTGCTGGTAACTTTGGCAAATGGAAATAAATTATTTTGTGAGGTGTGTGCTTGTGTGTGCCAGGCAGTAACATTTGTCCAGTCATACTCAACAATGTACTTTGCTTTAAAAAAATCCTATTTTTCCAAGCTTGTGTCATGAATTTGCAGTTTTTAAGGTCTCATGTAACAGTGCTTTGGTGCAGGAACTTGACATTTGGCACAAGGTTGGAGAAGGCAATGGACTTACTCTTTCTTACAGAAGTTGCAACTAAATTTTCTTATTCGTTGGAAAAAAATGTGTGTTAACATCATCAGTAGAGATGCATTTGGTTGTAAACACAAATTCAGGACAGATCTTGCTTTTCTTGGATTTTGCTGTCACTTCTTTGGTGCCAACACAGGGGCCTGGGTAGCTGTAGCAAGGAAAAGTAACCCAGCAAAAATCCCCAAACGTGCCTGTCAAACCCATCTCTGTCCAGCTTAGGAACAAGGATGTTGTGCAGGACAGTGGCAGATGCTTTGCACGAGTGCAGGTAGGTGATGTCACTCTTCCTTTACTCACAGTCTTAGTAACCCCCTTGTAGAAGGCTCCCAGATTTGTCAGGCACGATTTTCCCTGCATGAAGCCACGCTGGCTGTCCTAAATCACCTCTGTATTTTCTGTGTGCCTTAGCATAGTTCCAGTATCTGAAAGAATTATAACGAAGAAGAGCTAATTATGAAACAGGTAATAAAACAGCTTATTCAGGTGATGCTGTTTTATTACCATCTCATTATGATTAAATAATTCCTATTAAGTTCTAGATCAAAGAGAAATTTCTCACAGGAGAGTTTACAGAGTAGTTTAATGGAGTCTATTTATTGTGTAATCCCAGGGTGAGTATTGGCTTTTATACTGTCATATTAACTTATTGTGACAATTCTATGCAGCGCTCCCCTACGAACACTGGAGAGTGTAAGGGTGAGATTTTTTTCCTTTCCTTTTTTATAATATTGCTGTCCAACACGCTGCAGAGTGGTTACTTTGCTGGAATATTTTGATCCTGAGCTTCTCTGGCTTTAAACAAACCAAACTGACAATAGGCTGTCTTAAGGCTCAGATTAAAGAAAAATACCTGGGCAGCTTTTCATGTTGTTTGTGCTGATATTTGAAAGGATGGAGGCACGGGTTCTGCCTGTCAAGGAGACAGAGAGCATCCCTGCAGAACTCTGCATCCACTTACTTCCCATGTGCAATGAGCTCTTGGCACTTTCTTTTTCATTTTGTTTGGATGGTTTGTGTCGTGTTGGGTTTTGGGTATGGGGTTTAAAGCTTGTGAGGTTTTAAGCTTGTGAAAGCTTCTTTCAGGCTGAAGTTCCACAATATTGCTGTTTGACATGTTTAGGCAGCATGGCTGTCTCTGGCAGTCTGAAGTTGGCACAGCCTGGCGAGGCTGGACATGGGATGTGGTGGTGATGGCTGCTGAGAAAGTGCCATAAACAAAAGTAACCACTTAGAATTTTAAAAAGAGAAGTCAGTGCAAAGTATAACCCAGATAAAGCAGAAATAGGAGTTTGCTCAGATGTTTTTGCACTCTGACATGCCACATTCCAGGGATCTGTTCCCCTTGCTGGGAGCATTCTTCGCCTGGCAGTTCAATAACTTAAGGTGAGGACTGTCCCATTCAGTGCCAGGGTCATCCTGGGGTGACACTACTCCACTGCCTGCTGTGTTTCACCCCCTATGACCAAATAAGTTGAGTGGGAGTCAGGAAGGTTTCAGATCATCCTCACAATCAAGGAGCAGCAGAGTGACCTTCAGGATTCCCTTGTCATAAATGGTGTTTTAACACTCCAGTTCTTGAAAGAACATGCGTGTAAGAACACAGCCCTTTTAACATTTAATGCATTAATTTTTGTAGTAAATTTTGTAACCTCTTAGTGTTAGAAAAATGGAGCCTGAAAATGAGTGATAGAGATTCCTGTAAGATAAAAGACAGCTTCAAACAAACCCAAGATTTATGTATATGTTGTGTCTCATTTTAAGTCACTGAAATGATTTTGAGGGGAACTGACTCATGATGTTTGAGTACTTCAGGCTGAAACACTGGGCCTGGAACCAATACCATGTGATGGATATGAACCATCTTCAAATGAAGAAGAGCTATTGAAACACTTGGCACAAACATTTCACAGTCATCTTGATTATTGGAAATGTTTGCACACATTTTTAATGTAGAATTTCAAATGTATGTGCAATTTGCTCTGTTTGGTTCATAAGCTGAGAAACAAATATGTTTTAATGGAAAAAAAAACTTCTAATGTATTTGCCTTGTAGATGAATTTGTTTGGGAATAGATCTTGCCTTGTTGTTTATACTCCCTGTTTCTGAAGATCTGCTTTCCCTTATTCCCTAAGGAGGAATGGAATTATTCATTCATTTCCTTTCATTTTTTTAATTGAAGATTGCAGCAAGGAGATTGTTTAACTGTACTCAATTTATTTTCAGAACTAATTATTGTCTTTCATCCCCTGTATTACAGTTAGAGCTTACTGGATTGCCCAGACCTGGTGGAGAGAGAGGCAGGCAGAGGTTTTCACACGTGAGGTGCTGTGGTGCCTTTCTCAGCAAAACCACCAGCCACAGTTGCACACCTATGAGTGTGCTTCCTTTGACATGATTGCACTAATTAGGGACACAGCCCCAGGAGCCATGTGAGGACACACTGTGCCACACCATTAGGAGATCCTGGTTTGATCCCACATTGCTGCTGCTGGATCGGCTTTGCCAGAGCAGAGCCAGCTGGAACACGGTCCTGTGCTTCACAGTTAATCCTCTAAAAAGGGCACAAAATTAAAACTGAAGCCAGGCAGAGTTTTCACAATGGAAATGTTTTCAGGCTGTAGTTGTGCTCCAACTAATATTTGAACAACTGTGCTGCCACTGCAGTGACACTGAAAGCTCCTGCAGGTCAATACATACCTCTGCAGCACAACGGAGTAATTTCACAGCTCTCCTGCCTCACCTCAGAAAAGGCCCCGTTGGTTTTTGTAAAGGACAGCCTGTGTGGTGCCTATTTTCCCCCCCACTTTCCAAAGGGTAGGTTGCTCTGGTGCTGTTAGGATTTAATAAGTCAGGTGTGTGAGTGTGGCTGTGCAGCCCTGTCACTGCGACCGCCTGGACAAATTTGGAGCAGCCAGACATGGCCCGTCTTTTTGTGCTCATTTCTGTGTTAATAACTTGTGCATTATGTTACTTGAATTAGTGCTCTGGACTAGGGCTTCAAGACCCCACTCTAGCTCCTCCTCTTAGAAGAAATGCATCACTTGGACTCAGTTTGATTACAGCCTGTGACAGGTTTTGTGTGGATGTTGTAGTTTCCTGGGGATCTTATCATGGGACAAGCCTCTCAGAAGACTTTGTTGGGTGTAGATAAAGGAAAAAAATGCCTTTCTGTTTTGTGTGTGTGTCCTGCTGTGAGGTGATGCTTGCTGGAGGGTCCTGTGGGAAGTGTTTTGCATTCAGTGAAAGGTTTGGAACATGTTGATTAATTAACTGTCATATTTTGGATGAAGCTGTGCTTCCTCCAAGAATTCTGATCTGTTCTCACCTGGTGCAAGTGTCTTAGCCCCAAAATGCCAGGTGACAAAGCAGCCACTCTGTGAATGGAGACAAGGGAGACTTGGGGCTTAATTGACTGCTGCGGATTCTGCTCTGGGTACTCAAAAAAAGGAACTTGTTTACTCAAAGCTGAGGACCTCAAAATGTAAGTGCCTTTGCAAATCTATCTTTTCACCTTCCTTTGCTGCAGCTTTGGAGACATAAAGGCATAATTGTACTTCTTTGCCTCCCAAGGGTGTTGAGAGAATAAGTATTTTGTGATACAGCAGACAGGTACTGTGAGACCGGAGCTGTCATTAGGGTAGCCAGTGGGAGTAGGATACCTGGCACCATAGGGAAGGCAGCCTGGAGAGAACTAAACCTCAAATTGTCAGGAGAAAGGATGAGTATGAAACTCCTGGCAGCTGAGATGAGGAGGACCAAAGAGCCCCCATGACTTGGCAGGAGCTCGGGTTAATACTGGCTGAATAGAGCTGGAAATTGGACGTGGTAACTTCCTTCCCCCAGCATCACTCAGAGAAGCATGATTTTTTAAAGGAGGATTTAGATAAAATTGCTTATTAGTAAAGTGAGGATTATCCAGGATTTTAAAGTTTGTTCTTATCTCTAGTGTTGTTCAAGTGTGCAAACTTGAGGATATTTCAGCCCTTCATCATGGATCTTCAGCTGTAATAAGCCACAGACAGTCTTACTGGACTGAAACCTGTCTGTAGCTTGAGGGCTTTTGCAGCTGTGGAAGATTCAGGATAGAACAGAAAGAAAAAGGGCTACAGACTTTGTAGAGAAGAGTACAATTATAAGCCAGAGCATCTTTCTTATTGTTCTTTGATTCTTTTATTTCTTTCTTCTTTTTGGCATCAAATGGATTATTGCCATTTTAAAGTGCATGAGTGAAATGGGCCTTTTTATAATTTGAACATTTTCTTTTCCCTTGAAGTGTCTTTCACTTAAACCATCAAATCCTGACAACTTCTCCCCATACCTGCTTTTGCCATCATCAGTCACTGAGTGTGCATGACATCAAAAAGGCCTTGTGGCTGTGAGAGCACTGGGAAGTCTCACTGCTGCTGCTGGTGTTGCTTTGCCTTGCAGTCACTTGGAGCTCTGCCCCAAACTGAAATAAAGGTAGGGTGAATTGGATGTGCCCTTGTTCCCTTCTTGAGTGATTTTGTGGCTGCTTGTGCCATATGGAGCTGAGTCTGTCAGGGCAGAGTTTCTTGTGCCCATCCATGGACATGTCAGACATGGACACGGCTGGAAGTCATTCGTGATGGAGCACAGAGTTGGGGTCAGGAGTCTTTGCTAAAGGGTTTGTGGCATGATGAGGCATTTGTGGTGTCCCATCAGGAAATTTAGCTGACAATCTCTTTCTGCCTACAAGTTTGGCTGCATGAATAACATAAATAATTGATTTTTCCAAGCTGGCAACCAAAGCAGAATCTTTGTTTGGACTGACATGCTCTTAAAGCTTTTTCTCCACCTCTGTTTCTCCTCATTTGAAATGGTACGGGGGGAGAGGGCAAAACCAACAAAACTTGCAAAAAAAAATTGTCAGGGTGGGACAAAAAAAGTTATGTCAGATAAGCCCATCAGAGATCATCCAGGACAGTCATTTCAGACACTTGTGGGAGAAGCAGTGAAATGCTAAACAGGAGGAGCAGAGCTGTGGAAGGATGTTGTGCTTGAAGGATCTCTCTGTGCTCTGTGTCACCTATGAGCACAGAGTTCAAAATGTGAATGTTGCTGACTTGCCTTCCCTTCTCCTCCTGTGGGTCTGCAGCTCAACTGTCTCCTGTCCTAGGAGATCATCCTGATGTCCACATCCCTGACGATCAGGGATGAGCAGAGTGTGCTGGCAGGTTCTCCTGCTGCTGCTGTTCTGCTCAGATAAAATAATCAAATACTCTCTGCAGAGGCACTGGGGTCTGGGTCTGTTACATTTGAGGTGTGCTCAAGCCACACCTCAGTGGCTTGAGCACCTTTTCCTGGAGCTGTTCCATCTGCCCTGGATACTGAGACAGGAGTTCAGGCATCTTTAAGGGGCAAATTTCCCATTTTTATCAGCCCTTTTCCCAGAGTTTTCCTCGCACCGTGCGCGGGCTCACAGCTCCCGTCTGGCGGGCGAGCGCTGGAGATCACAGCTCTCTCTCAAATGATGTGATGCACAGAGTGATGTTATTTTAGCCTTGGCAGCAAAGCAAGCTGGAAAGTTAGGAAAGGAAATACTAGGAGAAGAGAAAACAGGGACGTGTCTTTTTTTAAGGCTGCAGCTCCGACTGCCACAGCTGCTGTCACAGTGGAAGATGTTACTGCTCCTCGCTGGCCGTCTTGTGCCTGGAGGGAAGCGTTGTGTGAGTGTCCTGTACGGAGCATCCTCCTCACTCCCACCCTCTTACCTCACACTTCTGCTGCTTGTCTCTCCCTCTTCCTCGAGGAAGAGCAGAGTTGGTGGCAGAGCCGCTGCTGGCTGGGCTGTGCTGCTGGTGCCCTTCCACACACAGAATTTCTGTGTTGTTCCTTTCCATTACTGAGGATGCATCTTGTGGGGCAGGGGAAAAAAAAATCTCAAATTTTCAAGATAGAAAAAATAAGGGTGAATTTCTTTCTTTCACATGGCATAGCCCAACCAAGTGAATATTGCACTGCCACTGTCAGCTACTGTTCAGATACGCTGCTCAATACATGACACTTCTAAAATGAGAATTTTTTTAGAAGGATGATCTGAATTCTGTGTATCTGCTTCCAGAGTAAGCTTGAATTTTTGGTTTTCCTTTTTTTTTTTAAAGCTAGCACAGACCTTGATTGATTTAAATCCAGTCTGCTTCATTTAATGAGATGCACAAGATAGTGGAGGCTGTTATTTTTTGAAGGGTTTTTTAATCATTGTTTATTTTGTGTTTCAGCATTGTCATCCTGTCTTTACTTCCAGCTGATACTATTGATTTATTTTGTTTTAGAAGTTTATATTTCATTTTAGATGCAAGTGCATTTGCGCTGCACTAATGTAATATTAGTGGATTATCTGTGGAGTAGAAATATTATTTAGATTGCTATTCAAGGAAATGATGGGTAGTGGGAATGAAAGTCCTGTTGTCTGCTGGCAGAATTAGCAGTGCATCTCTAAAGAATGCTACAGGAGGAATAGAAAGGGAAATGCATAAGCTAAACAGGAAATAAAATAGTCACAAATTGAGAAGGGACTAGTCTGCTGATGTAACAAAGCTTATCCTCAACAAAGATGAGAAATTAAATAATTTTCTGAGTTCATGAACACAATCCATTTTGTAGAGGCAGCTATATAGAATTTAGATTGGGGTTTTTTAAATCTTATTTTGTTGTTTCCGCTTCTACTCCTACTACTATTAAATCTTGCATTTTGCGCTCAACTTCCTTCTCTTGTGGGATCCATTCATAAAAACAGGGTATCTGCAAAAGGCTGTGTTCTCTGAAGATGATCTCCAGTATTTTATTATATTAATGAAGTTGTATGTAAGCCATGTGTTCATTTCTTTTTGGTGTACCTTTGTGTCCTGGAAACTGAGCAGGATCTTGAAACAGTGACATTCTCCCCCTTGCTCCAAATCCCAGTTTTTCAGCTCTCTACAGCAGTATCAATGTTACACACATGTGCCTAAATTTGATGGTGTAAAGGCTGGAATTCCTCAAAGCTTAAGCTTATACTTAACTTGTTCATGTCCTTGGCACCATTTCTGTCCAGCTCAATGTTTTGACATGTGCTTTTGTCCCATTAATGCCAATGGGGTTTAGGTATATGCTTCAAAATACTTTGCATGGAAGTTCAACTATCAGTGAAATAGTGATTCAGAGCAGAACCAAGGCCTGGTTAAAAAAACACGAATAAATAGGAAAACCCATGGGTCCTTACATGCTTATAATCACAAAGATTGGACTGAATTTCTCCGTCTTTCTACTTATAATAGTTATTTAGCTGGTTTACAAATTGGGAGCATGTTGTAATTTAGCAGGGGAAGTGCTGACCATCAGCAGGCACTTGAATTACGAGCAGATGTTGCCTTGCTGATGGGAGAGTTTGCCTTTGGTCTTGCCTGTCAGTGCTGGAAATAGGGGCCTCTCTCGAGGCAGAACTCACCAACAAAATGCAAGTGTTGCCCAGCGAAGGTCGCCAGCCTGCACAGCAGTGTCCAGCAGCATAACTTTGCTGAACATTCAAAATAGGAAACAATAAATAAAACATTCCCTCGGTGAGGGTGGTCCCATATCTTTCATATTCCTTGTTGGAGGTAACAGTTGCTATGGCAACTTCTCATTTACTTGCCTTTTTTTTCCCCTCCATATATTGATAATTATATTAAGCAGCACATAAAGGCTGCTGGCTGGTGCAGAGCACTGCTGCTGTATACTCTGCACACTTGGCATTTAAAATCCATCCCTTCCCGTGTTTGTGGATGCCTGTGCTGTCCCCTCACCAGGATGGACTGGTGACATAGCCCAAAGCCATCATGAGCTGTGCAATAATTATGTTTGGGGTTGTGTTAATGCAGCCCTTCCCAAAGGCTGCTCCAGCACCTGCTCATATCTGTTCTGTGCTCAGTCCAAGACTCAGTGTTGCTTTTGGAGGTGTTCTTGGAGCTGTGCCCTCCATGCCCCTGTTTGCTGCCTCCCCATCTGCTGGGTTGCTGAATCCTACACAGCCTTGCTGGGAATCACTGCTGGGAGGAGAATATGAAGTTCAAGTTGGAGCTGGATGGGAGATGTGTAAACCAAGTGTACGTTCCTACATCAGCATCCCCAGATTTGTAAGGCTTGCCTCAGTGTTGTATCTTAGGGCTTGCTCCTTCTGGGGACCTTCCATGTGAATTAATGAAAGAAAAACTAGGAAAAGCAGCCACTATCTACCCATCCTGCCCTGGACTCCTCAAGATCCAAACCCTTTCCCAGTTTTGGGGCTGGACTGGTGGCAGGGGTTTAACCTCCCATTCGAGAGCCGTTTGCTCTCTGTAAATATTCTGTGCATTGATTTAGGCTGTACTTTTTAGTTGTTTCTCCCTCCTCTGTGGGTGCAAGTACCCATTACCACAGTATGATGGGGTGTAAAATTGTTGTATATATTCTCAGCTTCATGGCCAAGTCAGCAACCTTAATTGCTTTGGCAGCGTTCCAGCAGCACTGAGATTGAATGGCTCTGGCATTATCACACCGACTTGCAGTTGCATAAAGTCGTAATCAAACAGGATATTCACTTTAAAGCTTTTTGCCAATCTCTTGAAAACCATTTTGTCTCTGTGCATCACCTGCCATGACTAACTTCTCTTCCAAAAGGAGGTAGTGGGAGTGTAGGAAGGGGATATGGCCATTTTGCTTGCACAAAATAAGTTGTTAATTGCATGTACCCCAATACCTTTACACTTGAAAAAGTTGTGGTTTCAAACTGAAAGCCTGTCAAGGGGGGTATAAAAAGGGGGTGTGTGTGTGAATTTTCACCTGCTCATCAGAAGCAGCAAATTATGAGAGGACTATTTATAATCTGTTCGGTTTGTGAGTTTTTTAGTATCAAGTTGACAGATATAAAAGTGTTTTTAGTTGTAAAGTTTCTAGCGGTGAGTTTTAATAGGAAAGATGATGCTAATTTTATCAGTTTTGGGTTATTTTGTTACTTTCCCAGCCATGATACATTACCCCTGTGACAGTGTAAACACAGCACTATTCTCTTTAATTTTAGTGATAAAAATAAATTGTAAAACATCTGTGATTTGTTGCTGCTGAGAAAGACAGCTGAGATATTTTAGTGAATGGCCTACTTACAGCTATAGGGCAGAACAATGCTAGACTGAAATAATTCCTTAAACATTGTGTCACTACACGTAATCTTGGAAGTGTAAATTGGCCTTTTGTAATGTTTATTTCAGTTGAACTACAGAAATAGTACTTTCTTTTACCCTAATCCTGCTACATTAGAGACACAAACACAAACCCATTTATCGTAGCATGCGGTACTAATTTTTCACAACTGCTTGAATTATGCTAAGTGGTCCTGTGCAGTCTGAGGAACAGCAGCAGAGGTCCTGACCTTGCTTCTTTCTGCGATCAGCAAAGTTGAAATTAAAATATCAAGAGAAACAATTTCTGCAGCAAAATTGTAAAAGTTAATAGAGTTGAATCTACTTTTGCATTCATGTTCCCGTTAAGTCAGTTCTATTCACATTTCTGAAGCATATGAAAAAAATAAAGTCACTACTTTTTTGCTATCTTTGATGTAACAGATAAAAGAAAACAGAAAAGCTTTAAATTGAATTTACTAAGTCCATATTTAATTTGCATTTAATGCAGCAGGTATTGGATGTTAATCAAATTGAAGATTACTATTAAAATATGTATTTAAGAATTAGCTGCTTTGTGACAGTTGTTCCTCGATGTATTTAGATGAGCCTTACTGTACAGGCTAGGGGGCAAATCCCGTGCTGGTTTCTATCCCAGCCAAGTTTGGTTTAGTAGCAGTGTGGTTGAATTTATTCATTTGATATAGTTTCACAGAGTTTTTTCAATTAAAATTAATGCATGGCTCATAGGCTGGTACTTAAAGTGGACATGGGCACACAGGGTTTGTTTAGGCTGTGGAAGCTCTTGTGTCTCTGCAGTCATTGCACAGGGGATTTAGGTGCCCTGAGCTGGTCCCAGCTTATGGCATTACCGCCCATGGGGATGCTGTTCAGCCTGGTGGGGAGCTCAGCAGCTCTTCAGAGCATCCCCAGGTATGGTCCATTTGTTTTAATAGCGTTAGTTCTGCTGACAAAACACAGGGAATGGCTATGTAAGACTCTTCTCCATCCTGTACTGACTGTGTGACCAGATGCAAAAAATATGCAAAGTTGTCAGCCTTGAGTAAAGGAGAGTAAATTTTGGCTCACAGATGACAAACATTATCTTTTTACCTCATGCAACTCGGCTGAAATAATTCTGAGCTATAACATATCACTCTGCCACTGATAGTTGGAGCAGAATATTCGAAGAAAAACATGTTTTAAGAAGACTTGGTAATCTGATAATATGTATTTTTAAGGATATTTGCGAGAAGGGGAAATTGCACTTGTCACCATCTGGATCAATACTTTCAACAAATCATAATAAATGCTACTTACTGCTACTTAGGAAAGCATAATTAGTATTCAGTAAACCAATATTAAAATGTATGCTATGCTTTACACTGTTTGACTGTATTAGCATTTAAATACCCTATTGTGTATTTGCTATTTCTTCTCTTCTTATAAAACTGTATTCTCCAGAGTTCAAAATGATTAATTTCCTTTAGAATATGTACAATGCAAGGATTTAACAATTCCTTGTATTTAATAATTGCTCAGTAGCCAAGCTTATTATTTCGCATAAGCACTTGGGTACAGAGTCATCCAATATTAGGTCAATCATGCTAATAGCGAAATCTGCATAACACATTCCCTGTGCTCCAGGCCCTGGCTGGGGGGAGGCTGGGTGCGAGGTGGGAAGGGCTGCACCACACAGGCACTGTGAGGATGCCTTTCACATGTCAGCCTTCATTTTCTGCCTACGAGAACAATTGACAGCTGGATCAGGGGCTTGACATGTCTTCGGAGAGTTTTGCCCTCCTTGGCGTTTGCAGACAATTGTACAGCTCTGTCTGACAAACAAAACCTTTTTTTTTTTCTATTTTCCTTTTTTTCCCCAGCAAACTGACTCTCCCTTCCCTTGCTCTTGCTTACAAGCAGCGATTCCATCCCATGCCCAAGGGGCATCAAACACCAACATGATTTTAACTCAGGCTCCAGATTTAGCCCCTGCAATGTGATGAAGGGGGTTCCCTCCACCATGATACTGTCAAAATTTATGAAAAGTCCTATGTTACTCTTGGAAATTATATTCCCTCTTTGTCTCTCCCCCATATAATCTCACCTTTTTTCCCTCCTGCAACTGTGAATAAGTTATTAAATACATGGCAGCTGAGCTGGTAAAGTGATTTACATCCTGCTTGCAGGTCTAGCCTAGAATATGATAAGTGTGCCTGTCTAAAAGATGGAACTGAAAAGGAAAGTTCTTAAAAAAAAAAGTGATGAGGCAACTTTTTTGTTAGCAGAGGGTGTTGAGAAAATCTGGTAATAAAAATGAGCGTTGAATTTGGCTGGCTTGAGGGCAGATTGTTGTACCTACAGGCTGTTTTAGGAAGCAGCTAACTTTGTCATCTCCATATGGTTTTCCAGGAGATGGAGATGAAGTGGTTGGAGCTGCCCTGGCCACGGGGACCTGGCATCTCATGATGCTGGAGCTCATGCTGAAAGGAGGGAGCAGGAACCAGGCAGAGGTCAGCAGTGCTGGCATTTTATCCTGGGCAATCTGTCCATGGATGTTAAGAAGTAATTAACCAAAACAGCCTCTGTTTGCCTGCAGGCTTAGCTCTGGTTGAAGTTTGGAGATGGAAATATTTCCTTCTCTGTGCTATTTCTAGGGGCAGGGAGGAGACTTGTTTCCCCACTTCAGTAAAAGTGTGATTCAGTTTTTTTAGCTAGACACAATTAGTAATTTTGAAGGACAGTTTCCAAGCTCAGCACTTTTTAAAAGACACTAAAATCCATCTTTTCTTTGATCCACACATGCGAGCAGTTGAAAAGAGAATTAGGGATGGGATTTAGAAGGAATGGTCGGGCTTAATAAAGCCACAAACTTATTAAGGTCTCCTATCAAGCATTTTTAAAAGGATGATAGGTGTGAGTTAGGTGCTTCTACTGTATCCAGACAGTTTGGTCTCTCTTGCTGTGCCAGGCAATTCATGTGTCCTTGAATCCTTCAGCTCTTCTGCCAGAGGGAGGGGACACTGGGGGGGACATCACCACTCCCCTTCTTGGAGACTTTTCCTTTGACCTGGTATCTGCACAGGCCCCCAGGCATAAGTGATTTTGTATTAATGTTCTCCTGAATGATTGAATAATGAACCTGTGTGTCTGCAGCTTTTTATGGTGGTATCCTTCCGGGGCAGTTTTCTGGAAAACAGGACTGTGTCTGCCTCACCCACACGGGGACTGTGCAGAGCTGAGGTGTCCTGAAGATGCTGTCCAGAGGGAACATCAGAGAATCAGGGGCTCAAAACACCCTGCTGAACATGAGCAGTGTTGAGGGTTGTAAATGAGTATGGAAATGTTGATCAAATCTCCTGCCCTGCTACAGGATATTCACTGCTCCTGTGCATGTGTGTGACAGGGATATGAGACTCCCTGCTCGGATAAGCCTCTGAATTTGACTTGTAGACTGAAAGTGTAGCTGAAAACCACCCACGGCCTTGCAGTAATACTTTGTTTTTCATAAATGCAGGCTTCCCAGCTTCTGTCAGTGCGTGCTGCTCGGAGATGGATAGCCTGGGCAAGCCTGCTCTCTGCTGCAGGGGCAGTATTGATAAGTGCTTAAAGAAGCATGGTGCATCCTTCTTTATCAAGGGGATTGCATCTCCAATAAGGACAGGAACAATAGGAGTTGGACTGATATTTGATTTGAATGAGAGGGATTTCTTAGATCCCTCGGTCTAGCTAGGAGATGAGAGATAAGCCCTACAGAGGAATCGCATACAGTCTCTGAAATACCCAACAAAACTCCCGTCCCTCTCCCTGTAGGCTACTTAGCTGAGAAACTCAGCCCTGTATCTTGTGTAGATAAAATTGCTGTCAAATCCATCTGAACTCTCTCTGCTTTCAGAAAACATGTCACCAAGGTGAAGATTTAAATCCAGCTTTTAAACTTCAGCAGTGCTGGTAAAAACACATTTCCCAACACCACATTAATTGGTGAATTACAATTAATTTCCTGTAGAAGCACATATTATGTTCTCAATAATACCCCATGAAACACCATAATTAGTATTGTTACGTTGAATTCTGAATTAATTATTAAAGCCTTGGTGCCTGTTTTACTGCCTCTGCTTGGTTCATTTGCATCTCTGGCAGGAAGCTGGGGTTCTGGTCCTGCCACTTTGGCTTTACTTTCACTGTGATTGTAACAACTGTTAGCTGAGGATCTGCTGGAATTGGGTTTAACATTTTTCTTTAGGAAAGAGAAGGTTACCTGTGGTCCTTCCTACCCTGTTGAGCATCCCAGTGGATGCCTGATTGTGGTGATGGACTTTTCAAAGGCAGTGAGACAAAAGACCCTGTGTGCTTTCCATGGTTTATCTGAATTGTTACTATAAACAGTGAATGGAGGCAAGAAATTACTATTATGTGTGCAATACTTTGTATTGATGATGATCTTTTGTAATACTTTGCACTGTTGTAAAATCCCAGCATCTGATTACATTTATACCTCACATTGCAAATTCTGTTACTTTTTTGAAGATATTTTGGAGGTAGTGAACATAAAAAAAATAAAATTTATATTTGTCTATTAAGGACAGAGATGGAAAATACAAAAAATATTCACCCTTATAATGTATTATTAAGTAACAAATATTTAGTTTGATGTCAGGACTGAAATCCATCTTTCTGCCGAAAGACTTGAAGTAGCTATGGCTTTTCTGTTTTGCTGCAGCAGCAAGCAGATTTATCAACTTAAAAATCAAGCTCCTGGACACTGTTAGTTCTCAGTGTTCTTAAACTCTGTGTCTAGAGACTCAAAGTCCTCATTACTGTTCTGCTCTTTGGTACCAACATCAGCATATAAGACAAGGCCAATATATTTTAATTATGTATTCCTCATCATGACAATGTTCTCTGTCCTCCTGTGGTCAAACGTGGCACAAAGCACGAAAATCACATTGTGTGATGTGCTCATGCACTGTTAACCCTGAGCAGGATCTCTAATTGCAGGCAGTAATTAGTATTAGGTTTTTTACAGATCTGTTAAGTATATCCGTGGATATGTGAAAACAAGAATATAATGTTGACAAAGTATGCATCAGTTTTAAAATAAATATTTCTCAGCCTTCATAGTTCACCACATTGCTTGTTTGGATTGTCAGGCACAACAATTAATTTGGGCTTCAGGTGAACTAATGTTCCATGTTTAATGGACAAAAACCAAACAGGCAAAGCAGAATAAACTCCCAGACTCGGCCATTTCCAGCCATTTTCTGTCTTTGCTTAATCCTGGGTGAGCTGGGGAGACTTGTTGACATTTGGATCTCCACCTCCTGATCAGCAGGCTCTGCTCCCAGCCCAGTGAGAGCAGGAAAAGCCATCTGTGGCCAGGCCAGATTCCTGGGGAAAGTCTTGTCCTGGGGCTGTGCCAGCGCCGGCTCCGCGGGGCTCCTGCAGAGCAGCAGAGCTCCCAGCTCTCCTCTTGGCCTTCACGAGGTGACCCTGCCATGGATATTAATCCCTGGCTTCAAGATTCCAGCTCATTATAGAGAAACCAGTTCTATGTTCTCAACAGATGGCAAATGTTTTCATCTATTTTTTTTTTTTTGTAAGTAGGTTTTAGCCGTAACAGGTTTTTTATATTATTTCTACCATATTTTCTTGGATGCAAATACTGTGTTTTTATTTCATTTTGGTTCTTACTTGGCTGTAAAACTCATCTTAAATAATATGGGTTATGCTTGTTTTAATTTTCCACTATAATTTTAACACGGCAGCTTAAAATATATTTATGATGCAATCCAGTGTTGGAAAATGAGCTGTAATGTACATTATAGTTGGTTTTCTACAATGCAAAAAATATCTTTGCTGTTATATTCTGGAGGAGTATCTGTCCTTAGGGGCTAAAAAAGCACACACAGTTTACTTTGTTTCTTAAAGTTAATCATCACAGCTCAAATGTAAACTTAAAAAGCGTTAAACACTGAGATAAAATGCAAGGAATATTTTGCGCTTTAAAGCCATGAAAGATACTGCAAAACATTTTACTGTGGAGAGAACTTTGTATTTCCTTTTGTAGAAATACACCCTAGAAAATGATGATCAGACTCTTGTGTTGGCCCCAGATAAAACTGTAGTGGCAGAGCACCAGCAGGGCTGTAGTGAATGGCACCATTTGGGCTGAGCAGCCAACCAAGGAAGAATCTGCTGAATCCCTAATTTTTATCCAAGTGATTTCTTACTTTTCAAGCTCTTTGCCCTATATCTTATCTCCAAACTGTTGAGAATGTAAATTTCACTGCTGTGGCTTTTTTGTTTTAGTTTTATTTATATTTTAAGTATATTTTACAAGTAGGAAACAGCAGAAAGATGGGGCATTTCATGTACTTTCATTGTACATACCATTGTAAATTTCATGTACATTTCATGTACTTTCGTGTTTTCAGCCAGTGTGTGCATTTCCAGGGCTGTTCATAGAAATCCGCCCATGCTGCACTTCCAGCGTTGGGCCTCCTCCTCTGACTTGTTTCCTGCATGATTTGTGACTCATTCCTTGGTGTGAACAATTTGAATTCTGCTTCTTGCTGAGAGAATTTGGGTTATGTATCTTCAGAATGAGGTCCATTCTTCAGTGGAGAAATGCGAGCCCTAAAAGAATACGAGCCTTTTGGTCAAGACCTGTGACTTGTGTGTCACAAAACACTTTATTCTTGCAAAGTTCTGCACAGATCAACATAATAAGAGAAAAATAGAATACACAGATGGGCTAAAGTATATTTAAAATAGTATATGAGAAAAGGAAGGGAATAATCTTTCTCATTAGATGAGCCCAGCAAGGAGGTTGGTATTGTTAGTGTGGTAGAAGGGATATTTCCCATTATTAACTGTATTTGTATGACATGAAATGTCTGCAACTAAAAGCAATTTATATGTAACTTAAGGAATAATCGATATTGATTTGGAATGAAGAATGTTATGATCTTGTTTCTGAAAGATTCATGCAACTTGCAATTTTATGAAAACTTGATTCTATTACACCTTCCCTGCAGCAACAGACCATAAAGATTGATTATACATTAAAAGCAATATTTGGGAGAAAAAGTATGCTACGCAGATTTTCAGCTATCTTTTCTCTAGCTGCTTTTGCTTTCTCCTTTCAGTTGTACAAAAATGAGTGTTTCCAAGAGGGGTTGCAAGCTTAGACACTGGTAGTATAATAATACCTAATACTTAGCATTTTACACCTTTGTAGCACTACACAAAAGAATGAATTCATTCTCAAAACACCTTTGAAAGAAGAACTCTTTGAATATTGCATGTGGGATTAATGGACAATCATATTTGTAACTTATTTTTCATTTTCCAGGAATACTTGTTCAAACAAGTTCTTGCTTACAAGGTGCTTCATGAATAAGAAAAACATTTGTAAATACTCAGGAAAAATACGCTGTATGCTCAAGAGTTTGCATCAGTAGAATTTGATTGCCTTGAAATCTCTTTTGGCGATTAGGGAACAAAAGCAAATCCTGTTCTAAAAGGTTACTAGCACACAGTTCAAGGTGTAAATGATAGATACTCAAAGTAGTAATTGTGGCAAGTAGTATGTCATGAGACCTCTGGGTGGTATATGGTACTGCATGGACGTAGAGTTTTTTCTATTTGCTGTAACTTGTGCTTTAGAACCTACATTTTTATTAACTGCACTAAAAACCTTCCCCCAACACACAAATAATGATGTGGTTTGGTTTGAAGAAACTCACCTTCAGGGTGTGAAAGAGAAATGTGTAACGATTTGTTTTTCATTTCTGCAGCCAGCTAGAGGTAAAAGTTCTGGGAAAGGGGAACTTTGTGTGTTGCTGGTTTGGGGGTTCTTGTTCAGGAGTCTGAGAATGAACGGAACCATCAGTGGTGCTTGAGTTGGGTGTCTGTGCAGAGCAACCACAGCAAGGAAGGGCAGCACAAAAAGCTGCAGAATTTGGAGAGTAGCTTGGGTCCACCCAGCTTATAGTTAGTGGTGCTTGGTAGAAAGGCACTGTTTGTGGCTTCTCCTTTACAAGTCAAAGTCGCTGTTTAGGGCCATCTGATGAAGCAAAGAGAAAGAATTCCTTTAATGTTCTACTGACTCTGAGCAAGCAGCCCAGCCCTGCTCCAATTAGCACATGGCAACAGGGCTTTCATTTCTCACCCTTTGAGTACACACACCTTCTTTTAGTGCCTCAGTGTATTTGTCCAAGAAGGTTTTTGATGTCTCTTTTTTTTTTTTTTCCCAATCAGTTTCTAATTTTCTGTGTCTGGCACTTGGTTAGAGTTCCCTGTGCAATAGCTGTGAGTAGGTCTCTCATCCAAAATCCATCCAGGCTTGTCCAATAGGTTAAATACAGGAAAGCTCTTCTTTAGGAGTTTGTGTATT
Organism: Climacteris rufus; assembly: GCA_013398175.1. Taxonomy (NCBI): domain Eukaryota; kingdom Metazoa; phylum Chordata; class Aves; order Passeriformes; family Climacteridae; genus Climacteris; species Climacteris rufus. The sequence goes on along the minus strand of VZRZ01007867.1, from coordinate 380,718 downwards.
AAACAATTCTTTTGAACATGCATAGTAGGGCTGTTCCTTCCTGTGAAGTGCTTGTGTACGTGCTTATTTTGGGGCAGATATGCACAGAAATACGGCAGCTTTACTGCACAGGAGCCCCCTGGCTGGAGCGGGGTTTTGGATTATTTATTGTTGCTGCTGAAGTAGTGCAAGTTTCTGCGTAATTATTGGGACACAACATGACATTAGCTATTGCCATGTAATGTGACAGGTGGCCTGGGTCACCTGTACCAACAGTGAGTGGGTGGAAACAGAACTGGTGTGCAGGAGGCATTGCCCATGTGTTGAGGAGGATGAGGGTTATTTAATAACTGACGCAAAAAGAAGTGAGAGCCTGAAGTAAATGTGGAAGGTTTCCAGTATCGCCAAGATTGCAGGGAACAAGACATTTGTACAAAGCCTAAATTGAGAATGTACTTGGGAATTGAGCTTGTTCTCAACTCTTCAAACCACCTGTGTGCTTCTCCTGCTAGTGCAGCATGTTGTCTAAAAAAGTTCATTGGTACTTTTCCAAAGAAATCCTGCTGACCAGTTGCTGTAGATTGCTCTGTGCAATTGCTTGAAGCCACAGTAGCCAATACTTGAAAGCATGTGAAGTCCTAAATGTAGTTAGAGGTGTTTGTTTGCAGTGGACAAAGATTTTACACTGAGGCTGCCCAGCATCAGGGAAGGTGTTTATCAGGAGATGCTGTTTGGCTGGTTCAGGACTCGCGAGCAGTGAGTGTTACCATGGACTCTGAATCCAAACCAACCACTGTTGTGGTCATGGAGTAGGTTGTAATATTAAGATACAGCTTCTCTGTGATACATAACTTTGGGGTTTTTTCCTGGTTTTTGAAAAGTACCTGAATATTTTTACCTGGTAGAGATGCAGAAGGGTATCCACACTAAGGTGATAAGAGGACGGGCTTCAGAACCCAAATCTCAGAGTTCCATTATCCACACAGCAACTGCACTGCAAAGAGAGGAGCTATGCTACCATCATAGTAATTCCAAACAGATTTCAAGCTCAAACTTTAAAACAGATCTCAAGGCAAGTTATATGTATTTTTTGTTATTTTTTGGTTTTTAGTGGGCTTCTCTGATATGACTTCCCAATTTTCCTCTTTTAGAAGTCCAGATCTTTCATTTTCATTGCACTAAATTCCTGAAGAGTTTTATCTTTTACATTCAAATGATGTATTGGCTTGGAAATAAATGCATGAATGTCAAAACAAATCCATGGAATAAAAGAATAATAGGAATGAATGAGAGAATCACTATAAATGGGAAACAATGAAACCACGTTCATTCCAATACAACATCCGTAAATTCCCAGTGAGGCTGTGTGTATGTTAAGTTAATCATGCATGTAAGTGTTTTCAGGGTTGAGATCTGACTTAATGCTGTCACAGAAATGCATAAATAAATGCATATAATAATTAAAGCACATATGAGAAAATATATTAAAATGGAATCAAGTAAGCAAGACTTAAAAGTGTCCCCAAACCAATATTATTGTGTAATTTCAGGATAGTTAGGAACCTATTTTTGTATGTGTAGTACTGTATCTAAGCAACATGCACCCATTCTTTATAGGATGCTGTAATCGAGGGAAATAAGATTGTCTTCTTCAGAAGTGTAAAGTGGTTAATATATTTTCCTTTATTTTTCAACTCCCTGAAACAAGGTGACTGCTGACAGTCGCTTGCTGTTATGGTGCAGATGGTTCTGAAGACACTAAAACAGGGGTCAGGAGACTGTGGTTCTCACTCTCTTAGTGACTTTCCAGGGTACCTTCAGCAACTTCCATCTACTTTTTTTTTTTCCCCTTCTCTTTTCCTCTGCTCTGTATAGACACAGGTTTGGAGGGCATGGCTCCCTGTGGTTGGTTTGTATGGTATGTACTCTGCTCTTGTTTCTTGTCCTTAGAATAGTTCTTGCTGTACTGTAGTAGTATCAGAAATGGTGTTTAAAATTACTGTAGTGTAAGAGCAAAGCTCAGCTTTGTTCCTTCATCACCTTTACAAGCAAAAAGTGATCTTGCCTTAGGATCTTATGGCATAACATTATCATTGTCTTCTCCCTGTGGCAGCAAAACCCTAGTGAAATTGGGAAAACATCAGGTCAAAAACACAGACACGGTGCTTGGAAAGAATTGGTCCTCATGTTTTAGTAAAAATAAGCACCATTCAGAGCATTCACAACTGCAGAGCTGGGGCTCATTTCTGGTTTATTTGTGTGTAAATTCCATGATAATCAGGTCAATGCCAAAACTTACCTTTGAACCACATCAGGAGAAAGAAAATAGGTGATAAGCACCATGCATAGCAGTAGTCCCAGAACCTTGGCCTTGAAATACCAGCTCATGTTCCACAAGCCTGTCACTCTTTTCATTTACTTTTTTTTTCCCTATCTTTTTGTTGTTGGCACAAAAATAAACCTATGGAAAGAGGTGGCTGTTGTCACGCTGATCTGAGGTTTGAAAAATATGAGTAGTGGGGACTGGGCTCTTGCAGAGCCATGGATGGCCTGGGTTTTAATAATTCTCTCCCACAACCTCTGTGTGCCCTCCATTTCCTGCAGAAGTCCATACTGAGTGACCCGAAGCCAGAAGTGATATTGTAACACCAGGCAGTGAAGTCGCAGGGATATAAATTATATATCAGGTGAGCACTGGCTGTACTGCAGAGAGACCTGGACGTGTCCAGTAGCATTGCTGAGCGTGTCACCTGTATGTAGTGGTCAGCAAACTGCAGTCCCCGGGGTGGCTGCTGTGGGCAGCCTCCGGATGAGTTTTTTTGGCAGCCCACTGACCCCCGGCTCCAGCACTAATCTCTGATCAGGAACCATCTGCTCGATGCAACCCAAACGAGTAAGCACTTTTCTAACTGTCAGGGATGACCTGGAGAAACTCATGGGGGAAATAAAACCATCAGCCACTGATTGGAATACTGATAGCCATCATTTGGAGTGGTGCTGCAGGAAACCAAATTATGCCTGCGCTCCCTGCCTCGCTGCTCAGCAATATTGTCAATTTGAAGTTAAATCTTCTTGATCAATCCAGGCTCAATTTTGCCACCTTTTGTTGTATTGAATTATGTTTCCTAATGGGAACAGTCTCCTGTAATCTAGTGGCATGCATCACTCGATAAGAAAGTGCAGTTACAGGATGTGGTGTTTTAAAAACAGTTTTTGTGTTTTCTTGCCTTACTTGGAGTACGCTCTGATCTGAATAATTCTGCACGTCAGGAGTTACTACTTCAGAATAGAAGGAGTGATGGTAGCTGCACCTGTGCAGCACAGTGAGAAGCTGAGTCACTGCAAATCATTGTATATACAGGAGAGATTTAGTTTTGACTTTTTAATTTGCCATGGATGCAAAGCACAGAGGCTTCTGTAGTTACTCTTCTTCGAGTATGAAACAGACTTTTTGGCTGTGATGTGTAAACCCATGGAAGCCAAACACCTGAAGTAGGGATCCTTTGTCAGTCAGCATCTGCCAGTGTGCACAATTTCCTAAACATCTGTTCAGTCATTACCATATTAAATCTGCAGTACCACAAGTGTCTGCATGTTAAATCAGAGATCTGTGTTTGAGATGCCCTAATTGAGTTTTAAATGTTATTTCATTACCTAGGTCACAGGACACAGGGAGAAATAAAGTTGTTTGTGAAAACTCAGAGCCAAATACTGCAATCCTCTCTTGGTGTTTGCTCTGGCAAAACTCTGGCTGGCTGCTGCTGTGGTTCAGAGACAGCAGCAGAGTGTTTGATCTCATGTGACAAGGGTTGATAACAGTCAACAATGCAGTATTGCAGTGGTACCAGCCAGCACAGTCATGGTTCTCTGTACCTCTGAGACTGGTTCTCCTGACCCTCACTCTGCTGTCTCTCCTGGAAAGAAACTTGAAGAAGAAATTCATTTATCTATGTATAATTTCCTTTTCTGTCATGTAATTCTAGGCATGGATCTTGGAAATTAAGTTGATTTATGGATCTATAGGGTTGACTTACAACCATATCATTTTACTGTGTCTTGTTAATGCAATGGTTACTGATTACGTGTGAAATAGTTTGTCTTTTCTGTTAAAGACACTCCTTGCAACTTGTGCAATCACTTCTACCTTGATGCTTGTTCTAAGATGTACTTAATACCTATTTTTATATCTATATGGATCCTCTTATCCTGAATAGGCCTATAAATGCTGAAAAGGGCATGAACACCTCTTGGAAATGGGCTGTCTCAGGAGAAGAACTGAGGGATGGACTGTGTTTTTCTGGCTGTTTGATGACCAGGGAGGGAATGTATGGAGAAGGGAGAGGTGCATTTGACAGAACAAAATGATGAGAGATGCAGTGAGCTGAAGTGGGGAGATGTCTGAGGGGATTCAGGCACTGAGCTCAAGACTGAAGGGGGTACATGGTGGGATAAGCAAGAACTAAATTGGAGCTGGGATGGGTTTTCATGCAGGACCGCTCTCTTTTTCAGTTCTGATGCTGTCTGGTGGCCCTGCTCCATGATTCAGCTCCTAGGTGGGACTGCCCCAGTCTGTGCCCTGAGCAAGTGCCGGGCAGCCTGAGCTGAGGCTGTGCTCTCATCCTGCCTGGGCTTGTGGCCAGGGGTGCTTGGATGCCGGTCGGCAGCGCTTCCGCAGGGCAGATGGAGCACAGCTCCTGTGCCTTTGTGTTTCCATCACCGTCTGTGGCTCACAGTCAGAGCACCGTGTACCTGGCTCCAGTTCCCTTGTGTGGAGGTGCAGTCCACTCATTTATCGCTGGGGCTCTGTCTCGAGGCACAATCTGGCTCTGTTCCCACCTTGAGCAGGCTGGGAGTGACGGGATTTCTCTGGTGTGCCTCAGCCAAGGGCTTGGAGGAAAGTGATGCCAAGTCAGCACATTGGCAGCTGCAGTTGGAAGATGCTGACCCATATATTGTGCTGTGGCAGAGCCTTCCTTCCCTGCCCTCCTCTGAGGACACCGTGCCTGGCTCGTGTGCCATAGTGCCAGGCCTGACGCTGGGCAGCGAGTTTGCAGCCACAAACCGAGCAGCTGGAATTTAATCACTCCAGCTATCCTTGATTAAGCCCCTGAATGCCCCTATCTACTGGCCAAGTTAGTGTTAGCCCAGTTCTACAGATGGTGAAAGTGAGACACGAGGAGGTTAAGTAACTTGCCCAAGGCTGTGCAGTGAATGGTGACAGAGCTCAGATTAGAGCTTGCGAGTTCTTGGCTCGCAGTGGCTCCCGCAGGCTGCTGGACAGGGCTGCCCAGCCCAGCAGAGTGGCCATGCGTGCTGCTTGCAGCAGAGCTCTCCCAGCCAGAAAATCTTGTCTCACATCTCCAGGAGAAATCTCTTGTCCTCTCAGCACAATCAACTCATTGAATGTTTTGGGCTTTTTTCATTTATGGGTTTAGTTTTAGCTGTTACTTCAGCTTTTCACATGGTTCCCCCAATCCACCCAGGATCACCTAGCTGATCCTAAAGGATACCTTCTGATTTGTGCACTACCAGGGAAGTCCATAGGTGTGGAATAGCTCTCATTGTTCACATGCTGTCTGAAAGCCTTCTCTGAATCATGCCATGAGTGTGAAATCTCAGGCTGGCTGGGGAGCAGTTCTTTCCATGTACCTTATGGTCAGTAAACAGGTGCTTTGCAAATGGTGGGTGGTGACACAAGTGCTGAGCTTACACAAGAAGCTGTTGCTTTTCAGAGATACTTTCCCCCAGTTGAATTCCTGACTCATTCTGGTGATGTGTTCCTCCTGTGCCATTCCAGGGGAGACTCCATCAGTGCACGATGCTTTCCTCAGCCCCACCACACCACAGCTCTCCATAGCACAGCGAGACCCCAGGGTGCAGCAGACCCTTTCCATCCTCAGCTCTGCAGGGAGGTCCTGGTGGCTCCCCACAGCCACCATCCACACCAGGATGACCAGGGAGGCTGGACCCCTGTGCCAGCTGCAAAGGAAGGTCAAGGTGCTGCCTTTGTGAAGCTGCTCCAGCCCTATTTCCTGCCAGGTACCATAACTCTCAGCCAGATCAGGCTCTGTCCCATGCTTGTGTTGAATGCCTTAAGCAGTGCTGTTTGAACACAGCAGGATGAACCTCTCAGATGGTGGGGAGAGAGATCATTTGGCCCTCAGGCTTCCCACTGCAAAGCAACTTGTTTATGTGATAATCTCCTAAAGACTAAAATCACTAAAGAAAAACAATACAACCCCCCCCAGCACCCCCCACCAAAAAAAAAGAAAAGTTTATTACACCATGGGAGGCTGACAAAGAGCAGAACATGGCTCCTGGCTACCAGGCTTTCCCTGCAAACTCTGCTTCAGGTTGTTTAAATGCTTTCCTCTTTCATTCTGCATGTTGTGCAGCTCCACACTTCCAGCCTCCTGCCACTATGACAATAGGAAATGTTAAAAGAGAAGGATTATTCCTGCAGTATCTCCAGCCCCACTGGAAGCAGTGAGTGCCAGGAATGTCAGGCAGACGCCTGTGCTGAGGAGAGTGCCAGCTCCGTTTTGCCGACCCAAAAGGTTCAGGTAGGTTGAGTAAGCTTTGGATAAGAACCCGAGCTGCTGGTGCTCATCTGAACCAACAGCCAGACTGTCTGAGGTCTGCCTGGTGCTTCTTGAGAGCAGATGTAAACCCATATTGTGCTTGCAGGGCTGGAGGGAGAGCTGGCCCACTTGTTTCTGCATACTCAACAGTTATGAAGATATTCATTCCCATTATTTAGCAACATTTTTACTGTTGCAACACAACTTTAAAAGAAATGTTTCTGATTACTTATTTTCATCTACTTCGTTCTTTATTCACTTGCTCAGGGCTGAGTAAATAATTCAAATATTTTTCTGAGGAATTCTTTATTAAAGATTTGGCCACAAAATCCTCAGAGTGTTTCCATATTTGAAATTATTTGTAAAAGTCTTTGATGCGTCTTTCTGGGGTTTGTTTTCTTTTAGCATCACAGTTATTGCTGAATTTTATAGTACTGAATTTCTGTGTTTTCCTGTGTAAGTTTCCTTTTCTGTATTTGACTGTTACACAATAACCCAGCACAGTATAAACTCAAATTTAAATGTGAATACACAGTTGGAAATTATTTACAACCTTAAAGTATGTTGCTGTATTCCTTGATGTTAGCTGCAATGCTTGCCTGCTTGTAGAAAGTGGGAACAAAACCTTTTTAAATACTGCTGAACTGAAGCTGAATCTCAGCTTTATGACTGAAGAAACCTTTCCCCCCACACACTCTCTATTTCACTCTAATTTCTATTATAGTCCAGATTTACAAAGGCCTCAAGTTTATCTGTAAATCTGATTGCATTTAGCCTGCTGTAGTTTTCTGTGTTCACAATCCATAAATATATTATTATGCCAGCAATATATAGATACCCATCACTTGCTGCTGGGGAGCAGAGAGCACAGAGGGGGAAGGGGAAGGTGAGAGAGGGACAATTCTGCCCCTCAGCAGGCAAAAATGCAGCTCTTTTCCCCACTTTGTATCCACAGCAGCTCCTTCCCCGTGTTATCTCAGCGTGCAATGACACAGCTGTGTCAAGGGAACCAATAATATTTGCTGTCCCCAAAATAAATACATAAACAAATAAAAATCCCTATCTAAGAGCCTGAGATGGAAGGAAATACAATATGAAAGAGAATTAAATTCCAGGCCCAGGTATGCTTCAGGCGTTTCAGGACAAAGAATTGCTTTGTTCTGGATGGGACTTGAGGGAGGCAGAGGCCACCATTTGTCATCGTCAACGCTTGGATTGAAGTTTGGAGAGTGAAAATGTTTTCAGAAGGGAAGTGGTACCATGGTTGGTTTGGCAGAGCATTAAAAGGAATACTCAAATGTACCAATTAAAAGGTGTGAATGGCATTTTTATGGCCTTGTTCTCGTGCACTCTTGAGCATTGAATGCAGCCTGTATGGTAAGCCTGCTCTGGTCTGACATTATTCACTCTGATTTATATTCTTTAATTAAAGGCTTTTAACATTTAATTATGTTGGGAAAGCAGCATTGGTGCTTAGGTCAGTTTATAGCACAGGAAATAATCTTATTTTTATTTTCTAGGCTGTGATTGCAAAACAGAACTTCAGAATCTCCCCAAGTGGGCAAACCTCCCAAAACATTAGGTGTGCAGAATTGTGCATGCACTTGCACAGCTTGCACAGCAACCCAATTATTGCTCTTACCTGCTTTGAATGTATAATCACATTAATTACTTGGGCAAGCTAGCTATGCATTATGCATATTTTTACAATCACTGGTTGAACTGTATGCTTGTAAATATAACTGAGCTTTTTCTAACTGTACTATATAATGTAATGAGAAAATTATCTGTGGAGTGGTAAAGTGGTAGCTTCTATATTGCCAGGAAGGATTTCCAGCATGCAGCAATTCTAGCTGTGAACATATCTGATTAAATTACATGAGTTTAGAATGAAAGTTGAATCAGTAAAAAGTGTTTTCATCTTCTTACTGAAGGCCAGAATTTTCAAGCTGGGTGTTCAGGATTCTGTACCAATTTTTCTCTTCATCATAATCCCCCCAAATAATATAAATATAAGATAATGTAAAATTGATACATGCTTAACAATTAAGAAGAATAATTCAGCTGATGACCCTCCAATTGTACAGTACATGTTTAGCTTCCAGGAGGTGGATGTATTCTGCATGTCCGTTTAGCTTTTTGTCTTACATTCTTGGATACCGGCCTACCCTTCCAAAACTTTCAACACAAAACCATCTCACAGGTTGTCTCTATCCAAGTGCCAAAAGCTGTTGAAGCAGAAAGGGGGAAAGATGAGGACTGCAAAGTATCCACACTTCTGTCACTCACCAGGGCCAGAGCGATTATTTTTTTTGTTCCTGGCACTGTTATATTTCTTGCCTCTGGTACCATTTGTCCTTGCTCATCTCTGGTTTTTCTCTTGATTAAGTATCCAATTTGAATATTAGTGCAAGACTTTTTCATTCATGAGATGATGTCAGGATTTCCAGGCACTGCATATGCTGCATTGCTAGGTAGCACTTAGCAATGTTTGGATCCCCATCTGTTACCTCAATTTGGCACATTGTGCCTGCACTTTAAACTCTAAAATGTTATGACACTGTTTCCTACGTTTCTGGGTGCCAGGTGGATTGGAGCCATTCCTCGAAGGATGTGCATGTGCAGTGTAAAGGAGTAAATAACTTGGAATGGGCATTTGTCCTTGCTGTGAGGGTGTCATTGTTCAACACCCAGCACAGCTCGAGCCAGCTACTTCCCAGAGTAATTCTCCAGCTTTGTGCTAATTATTTACTGAAAAGATGACAGCTATTTGGACATTGTTGACTGTGGTTGTGGTTATTTCAGTAAACTGCACACATCTCTTACAGCACAGGCACTTTCCTACTACTACACCTCAGCACGTGGCAGAAGTACATGGTTATATTAAGTAGGTAAACTTTCCACCACATATTTGCTAGTTTGAAAATCCCCCACAGCCTGTGTGTTGTTATGTCTGTGTTCTCCATGTGGAGTTAGTGAGAGCTACATCCCTCCTTGTCTTTGCGTCCTTTCTGCCAGCTGATTACTGACCTGGTAAAGCTTTGAGACAGCTCTCCTCTCTGCCTCCCCATCCATCTTTGCCATTTCACTTTCCCTTATATGCCTTCTCAGTTTGTTAAAACTTACAAGCCATCTTTCTCTTTTTTTTTCCTCCCTTTTTTCCCCTGGTTTGGTGGAGGATTGGGCCAGATGACCTCCCAAGGTCCCTTCCAACATGAAGGATTCAATAGTGCTCTTCCTCCTGTGCTCTTCTTGCCTTTCTGCTCACTGTGAGTACCTCGTGGGCTCCTTGTCAGCTTTATGGAGCTCTGAGCACTGGAGGGGTGAAGTCAGAAGAAAGCATTTTGATTATTTTCTACAAAAGTGATGAAATCCCCTCAAAATAACTTTGCTAACAGTGACCTAAATACTCAGTTCTGTCTGTATTTCTCTTAAAATTCATCAGAATTTAACTCCCTGTCGTGTTGGTATACTTGAGAATTGGGTTAAAAGAGCTTGAAACTGGAGGAAATAATAGACCAGTTTGTAGACAGTGCAAATATTTCAGTACTGACCCATTTCCAGCACATTATTTTTAGTGTACGACATTTCACATCACTTTGCATTGAGATTTGATGTGACAGTATTAATAAACTTTAAACAAGAAGAGGAGGAAGAAAAAAAGCCTTTTTTTTTCCTGTTCAAGTACTACTTAAAATCTGATAATCTGAAAGAGCCATGGATAGGGACCAGGGGAGTGGCACTCTCAGGGGTTGGAGTTTCCCATATCATACCTATAAAAAGCTATGGTGTAACAAGATGGTACATCTAACCAGAGCTCTGAAAACCATTTCATAATTTAGCAGTCAATGCCTGGGGAGCCCAAGGGATTTAAGCACAAAGAACAGTGGAATAAGCAGAATCCCCTTAATGGAGAGATTAGCAGGTCTGGAAGAAGGACTGTTTTCCATAAGCTGTTCGAGGTGCTCTGTCTCACCTGCATCTCCTGACAGCAGAGGGGTGACTCTGTCCTGCAGGGACAGGCAGTGACAAAGCCAGACCTGTCTGCACCAAGCAGGGAGAAGCAGCAGGAGATGTCTGCTCTTGGGCAGCACAATGGAATAGTGACTGTGCTGCCATCGCCTGTGGCTGCACTGCCACGTCCTGGTCCAAAGGATTACCCTTAGAAATTCAGCTCTTGTGTTTTCACCACTGCTGGGCTGGAATCTTGTAAAACACAGCTCCTGTGGATGATTTTTTTCCCAGAGTTTTTCTGATTTTTCTTACTTTTAAATGAGCTGCTGAGCAGAGCTTAATGATGGTGACAGTAAGTTTGAGAGTTTATGGGTGAGAATCGGGGAAGGCCAACAAGGCAGATGTCCTTGTGGAAGTCTGATACTCATTTCACAACCAGGATGAAGAGGTGGTTGAAATATTCTATAAAGAGCTGGGAGAAGTCTCACAATCCCTAGTCCTTTTCCTCATGGGGGACTTCAACTTACCAATATCTACTGGAGGTGCAACATAGAGCAACAACGGGATTGGTCTCTTCTCCCAAATAACAAGCATCAAGTGTTTGCTCTCCCTTCTCTTCCAAAGGAATTAGAGTCTAAATTATGTTTATTCCCTGCAGTCCAAGTCATGATTGAAATACAGTTTTGAAAAATTGAAGTGATTTGTCTTTTTCAGCGTTTGGTCTTTTGCATTTTTTCCAGTGTTTGCAATGTGTAGATGTTCACTCTGCAGAGAACGTAACAGAGCCCAGAAACTTGACTCTAAAAGAGTTCTGCTTGTAGTAAGTGTTTGGTTTGGAGTTGTTGCCCAATTAACCTTGTTGGGCTTTCTGCCCAAGTGTAGCTGTCACTAAAACCAGAGAATGAATGCTTGATTGAATTGAAAAACTTACAACAACTGAATTGCTGTCATCCTGTCCTGTTGAATCTAAATGGTAATTCCTTCCTTCCTGTGAGTTTGTGATTTGAAATGCTCTGTGTTTCTAAAGTAGAGCTAAAAAGTGGACACACCTGATGCTAGAAAAACGTGTTACATTTTAAGGGAAACCATTTTTTTTTCTAGACAATTACAAAGGAGAAGGGATTTCAACACTGAGAGAATGCATATTATTAGCTGAACAAATGCATATTATTAGCTAGAGAACAGGCCAGTGTATCCAGCATTTTAGCATCTTTTTAGTTTGACTGTGAAATACCAATTTCTGTATTCCTAAATGCTAACACTGTCCGTGAACAGTATTTAATATCAAAGAAATGTGTTCTGGATACTCACCCAAAGCAAATTCCTGCTGTTCCAGAGAGGAACTTTTCCATTTCTGTGACTGCTCCGTTGTTTTCTCTAACCTGACCAGCTGTGTATGTCTTGCTGTATGTGGGGGAGAGAGTTCAGACAAGAATGTACAAAGAGATCTGAAGCCGGCCAAAAATGTGAGCAGCTTGAAATATGACTTGCTTTGCCTTTAACTCATTCCTTTTGAGAAAACAAGTGCTACTTTCTGAATGGTAAAGCTGCACAGCCTGGAAAATATGTTAGAAGAGAAGAGATTTTGGGGGTACCTGGCTGGGTATGTAGTGGGAAAAGTTTTGAAATTCAGCTTCAACTGGAAATAATTTTTTATTTATATTTTTTTAACAAGGCCTCTGAACATACAGAGCTGGTAAATACAAGCCATTATGAGATGTTTTTATTTGTTGATGGTGGGGGTTTTGTGTAGCTGTTGTTGACTTCCCTGTGACCTGCTGTGTTCAGTACAGCTTTTGTCTACAGGCAATAGTGATACTAACCTGGCTCAGTTTCTGTCTCATGTATGTACTGTACTTTTAGAAACCACCAAGCTAGATTTAATCCTACTGTCAATTCCTAAAAAATAAATTGCACAATATAAGTATTCCTAGAAATTAAATTGCACAATATGAGAAGAGTGAGGCTCAGGTTGTGACTTCGTGAGATAAGCAAATGCTGATTTCTCAAGAGAAAAAATGGGATGCCAGGCTGGGACAGGCTCACCCTGTAGCAAGGCATGGCATGCAGCTGTGGATGTTGTGTTGGAAGCAGAGATGTGAAATGTCTGCAATAGCTGGACATTTATATCCCCTGTTGTGTCATGGATGAGGTGCTGTCCATATTGCTGGGATTGCTGCTTCTTCCTCTGCCCTATCCCCATCTTTATCAAGCGCTATAGAACTTGTCTCTCCAAGAAAGACCTGGGTAGACACAATTCCCAATCCAAGTGTCTGCGTTTCTAAGGATGTGCACAGCCTGCCTCTAAATGTACTGCAAGTCATGGCTTATTCCAAGAGGGTTTTTTCTTGTGGATTGCTTTTCTGTAGCACATAGGCAAATAAATTGCCGAATGCCCAGAAAAGTGCTGTAAGCACAAGCATGTAATTAGTTTTAGGTAGAGTATTCATTAAAGCCAGTCAGTGAGTTCCTTAAGAACCGTGTAACTGATCCCCAGGATCCTGAGCAGGAGCATCCTGCTGCATCCACCCTGCATCTGGGAGAGGAACCAACTGCAAAAGTGGTGTGTGAGCTCTCCTAGAGGCTGTGGGCAATGAAAAACTCTGCTGAAAAGGAAGAGGGTTGTCTGAAGTGATAGAACATCTCAGGGACTGCAAGTGGTTTCAAGCACTCTCTCCCTTACTTAGGTCAGGTTAAATTCACTTTTTACCTTAAGTAAGTAGGAACTGAGTTTTAATTGTGGCTGCCTACGGGTCAGCTGCAGCTTGGGCTTGTGATTGATTGGGTCCTCCAGAGCAAGCCCAAACCAACGCAGGACAGTCAGCAGGAGGAAACTCAGGCCGATTAGTTCCCAGTGCTGTCGGCAATGCTATGGGAAATACATTTTTTTTATCAGTAAGACTGCAGCTTGGATCAGCAGTCTCCATTCCTCATAAGCAGATCATTGACTTATAAATTCTTCTGGTGTCTTTGGCATGTTTTTATCCTCTAGCCTATTGCATGTACTAAATTTGAAGGGACATATCACTAGCTGTAGCAGTGGCAAAGCTAATATTTTCTTTCGGAGTATTGTGTTATATGTCAGCTGAAACAGCAAATGCATTTTTGCAGTGTGTTTTGCTGTCACAGAATTGCATATAAGAATCAGCACATGCCTCCCACTAGCAGCCTGTGTTCCTCCTTCTGATTTAATGGGGTAAATGATCAAGGTTCCTAAAACTGGGCTGAAAACTGTGTTATGTATTGCTGCTCATTTAGAAAGCAGTAAAGCTTTGTAAATCAAGGCAATTGATTAAGCATCTATCCTAAATTATAACAGAGCAGATCTCCATGCTGTGTCGCTGGTAACATGTTTATGGGATTGAGTATTCATTGCTGCATCCTTCAGCTGAAATACATCTGGCTGCCTGAGGAGTGTGTGTGGGACTCAGTGCTGAAAATTGCCCTACCAAACAGGGGGTTGGAATTGGTTTGGGCCAGGACTGACTGTTGAACTTCTGGCACACCATCCCATGCAATTAATTATGTTTAATGCCTTGTCTCTGCTGGGAAGTTGGCCTCATTCTGCAGCTCTTTTCCAGCAGTCAGTCATGGGAGGAATACGAGGTAACCCATCACCACTCCCAGCTCAGGTGAAGAACATCATGACTCCAGCAAAAGTTTCACTGTCCTGAGTAACCCTTCTGTTATTCACTTAAAATGCTTTTGATTATTTGATAAATATCTTTAATCTCTTTAAAAATGCTTGTTTGCCTTGTCTTTCTGAATTTTTTTCTAAAAAATTAACTAGAAAAGGGGGCAAGGAAATACAAATTGATGGTTAAGTTTGTAAAGCATGAGAATGGAATGGGAAAATTAGAACCTCCTTGGTCTAGAAAAGTTTTAGTTTTGTGTGGAAACCATTTCAGCACATCACAATGTCTCCTAATAATTGCCCAGAGCCCATGGATATTGCATGTGCCCCGCTACACACCAGCATTCCTGTGCCAACGTGCTTGAGTTACTCCTGCATGAATGTTTAATAGGTAAATTAGTAAGTGTATTTAATGTTTGGCCATAGAAGGTGCTTAATGAATGTGCATTTGATGTGTTTTCGAAGAAAGTTGAGACTTAGGGGCCTGCACATTGATGTGACTTTGGGCAAGCTCTTGTAAAAGCTGGTTAAACAATAGGAAAAGTTCTGATCCCTTTCTCATCTGCATGTTCAAATGCATAGGTTGTTATTTTTCTGACAGCCCCATCATTTATTATCTGTGCATATTTTTTTGGCTGTAAAATAGTGCTATTTCCCTATGATCAGCCAATTCCTCTGTAAGGGCTGTCTTTCATCAAATCCATGTACACTGTCAGACATGGGAGGCCTGATCCAGGTTGGGAGCCAATCTTATTGCTGCTAGAAATAAGATAATAAGATTTATTCTTCTAATGAAAAGAAATGAATCCATCAACACTGTAAGAGAAACAAATGCACCTTCTTGCATCATCAAGGGACATTCATATTTTCAATAGTGATAGATGGGTATTTGAAGTACAGAGGTATTTTATCCTTATTATCACTCCCTGTCAGTTGGGGCTAGATGTCATTTCCTGTGAGTTGGATTAAAGCAAGGACAAGCAGAAAGAGGTTGAGGTTTTCAGTAAATCAGACATGTTCACATTCCCAGATCCTTTTCAACAAAGTGCTTATTGCTAGAACGTTTTCAAGATCTTCTGCAGTGTGTGCATGATTTGCCTCAGGTTACTCAAATTGTACTTTTAACACAAGAAATAATGGAAGTAAGCACTGGTTATCCCATATTCTGGGGGGGTGGGGAGGGGTGGGTTACAGCCAGAGGATACCTACCCTGATTGTTGCTGGGGTATTTGCTTTTGGATGAATACAGCTGTGGCGAGTCAGCCCTTCCCTGGTGCTTTCTATCCCATCATGATGAATGTAGGACTCCAGATTATCCAGATAGGCCCTGGGAGTTAAATTCAAGTAGACTGTATGTATTAGGTATGCAGCTGTTCTATGACTAATTTATGCCTTAATACTTTGCTTTTATCACGAGTGGTGGCGTGAAAACAGTGAGTAAGATGTTAACAAGAGGCTCTGTCTTGTTTTTGAAATCTCCTGGTAATGTCTCAATTCAGGCGTTTTAATTTGGGTGGCTTTCCTTCACATTACAAAGATAAGGCAGAGGAGTAAGGGCATATTTTTGTCCTCTGGCTGTGAAAAAAGTTTTTCTCAGAAGAGAATTATGTGGGAGCAGGATGCATCTTAGCTCCTGCTTAAGAGCTGCTTTGGGTCAAGTAGTGAGCAGGTCTGTATCAGCTCTCTAAGCACTGGTGGATATTTTATCTCTGTGTTTTTTCAAAGTGCCTGGTTGACATTTGGCTCCAGAGATGATATGTTTTTGTTTATCCAGATGTCTTGGATATATTCATGGCCAGGATGTCTTCCCTGGGGTGTTTGTGCTGCTGAACAACTACAGATACAAGAACTTAATTGCTGTGTTTTCCCTGGCAATACCCACACCTTGGATAACCCTCTAACAGTGCCAGTGCTTGGAAATGAGCAGTATCATAATCCACGTTCTCAGGGAACGAGATAAAATCGGAGTCAGAGGAGCTGCTAGAGGAAGGGGCAGTCAGGGTGTGATGAGGAACTGGAGGGCTTTGGGGAGGGTGGTGGCTCTGTGATAACGTCCTGTGCCATGGTGGGCTGGGGGTCGGCAGTGCAGATAACCTGGGGCTGAGCACATGCTGCCCTTCCTGCCTCTTGCTTTCTTAGTCTTTTCATTAAGCTGGAAAAATGCTTAGGTACTCCTGTTAGGCATGTCCAGTTTTTTCTTAGCTCGATTTAAGTGTATTTATAGCACCTAAACGTTCAAATTGCTGAAGTAATCTCCGTGCAAGTGTAGCTCCACTTCTCCATCCCAGTGCCTCTGAAAAGGAAGTATAATGCTTATTTTCCATGTGCCTGTCTGCCTTCCCCATAAGGAAACCCCTTTGCATTTGAGTTGTTCCAAGTCCAACAGTGCCAAAATGTATTTTTGTGAAATAAAATGGCTAATTAGATCACATAAACTTTCAGAATGTAAAAAATGAAACTGTAAAACAAGCAGCTGTGCACTTGAGGTTCATCCAACCCCTTCTGCACAAGTTGCATTTTGATCAGCCTGAAGACTGGAAGTTCATGGCATTCCCTGTTTCTGTGATCCAGCCTCAGTGATGTTCTTGAGGAGCTGCCTTCTTTAAAAAATGGAACATTTAATTCTGTTGGGCAGAAGCCCAGTTGTGGGAGTTTTTCTGCAGCACCATCTTGTAAACATCAATACAAATTCACCTCTCTCTGCTATGCAGAATTATGTCTCTTTAAAAAATTTTGTAGCCATCATGTCTCTGAAGGAACATTCTACAGAAAATGAGATCAGAGCTTAGTATCCATAACATGGGAAGGAAGAATGCTGCCACCTTGCTTTGTACAAGTTTTTTATTAAGAACTGATTTTCAGGAAAGAAATGTCTTTCACTGATGGAGGGAGGACGGTGTGTATTCCTTATTGCTGTATTCTGGCATGCACTAAATAACTCTTTGCCTGACAAACAGTGAGCATTCATCATTATCCCTGCATTCCCACTAATGCTGCACAGTGCCTTGACCTCCAAAATTGTGTTCTCCAAAGCCATGGAGATGCCCATATGAGGGAGACACCTCTGTGCATCCCAGTGGCCTCGCAAGGACTGTGGGTTGTGGTTGGTGTTGCATGTTCTGCTGGCCCAGACTGTTGAGCCAGGAGGAATTTCGTAAATAGGTGTGCTGGCAAGACAGCTCATAGCTGAGCAGCTCCCAAATTCATCTGGCATAGGCTTAGACACACCAGGCAGGAGTGTGGAGCTTGGCTGTCCTCAACACCCAACTTTCCACATCAAATGCACAGGAAGCTTCTTAAAATGCAGAGAGGCCCCAGCATGTGCTAACCAAGCAGAGCATTCCTCTTTTCTTTTCCAGGGGTTTATGTACTGAAAAATGATTACTGTTCTTAAGAGTTTACATCATCAATATTTGCATTTGTTTGTAAAAGTAGAAAAAAAAAATTGAAAAGGAGTATTAGCACAGACAAGCAGTTATACTGAGAGGGAAAAAAATAACTTGAAAGATACAGTTATTAGTGTCAGGATTTGATTTTCTTTTTTTTAAACAACTTAGCTTCTGAAATTATGAGGAGATGGCAGCGATAATTAGAGAATTCTTAGATTCACAGTGCAATCAACAAGTCATTTGTGTAGTTTTTCCTTTCCATTCTGAACAGTTTTAGAAAGACAGAAAATCATGTGTTTATAGAGAGACATGTATAATATTATGTGTTTGAGCATAATGTCTGCTAATCTCCATACTTCATATAAAAAAGCCACGAGTTTTTCTGAACTGTTTTCTTCTTTTGAGGATTTTTACATCTGACGTAGGATATCCCCCTGTGTTTTGCAGCTGTTATTTTTTTACCGTGTATTCATTTCCATTCACTGACAATGTGGTACTCTGAGACCTGTGCATGTAAACTGCTCTTGAAAACACTCATTGCTCAGAAGTCCTATTGAAATCAATACGAGAATAGAGAACAAATACTTGCCAATTTGAGCTCTGGGTGCTTACAAATGCAGCTGTAGTGTGGTAAAGATTAGAAAAGCTTACACATTTCTGCTATTATAGTTCTATAGAAATGTGCCATAATGTGGGAATCAAATCCATACTTCAGCTTAACTGCCTCAGATAGGTAATTAATATTATCATCAATATCATTTTATGGATGGAAAAAGAAAAATGGCAGTAGAGGAACTGTAGTTTCCCCAAGGCAAAAAGGTACATTCAGAGCTGATGCTGAAATTCAGGTTGGCTTGATCTCTGCTCCTCTTTGCTGAGGTCTCTAGAGCCGATGCTGAAGCAGATGCTGTACTTAATTTTCATGTTCTCTTTCACTTGAGTGAGGAGCACAGTTCCTTCTCAGCTTTCTACCTCGTTAGTGAGAAGTGAGAGATATTTCCACCGGGCAGTTCAATCCATTGAAAATTCGAGCTGTCGTTTTTCTCTTCCTTGACTTCACAAGCAACCTCTGTGTCCTTCTGCTCTTTTGAAAGTGTTTTAGCCTAAAGTGCATGGAAATTTCAGACTTGGGGGGAAAAAAAAGAAAGGCGATTTGACTTACTATCACAGATATCTGGAGATGTGAGGTTTTCTCCAGAAATTACAATCTTTCCTGAACCTTTCACTTCAATTAAAATGAGGAATGTGCTGTGTTAGTGCAATTCTCTCTGTGGCTGCCCCACTGGCACAGGTATGGCTGCGTGATCAGGGCTTTGCAATTCCTCATGATTGATCCTGGGAACATCTGTAGCAGAAGTCCCTGGGAATAGCAGCATCAGCTTCTGGCACTGCTGGGTGTTCCTTGGTGTGTGCCCAGCCCAGTGGAGCCTGCAGAGCAGGTTCTGTCTGCTGATAGACACACACTACAGCAATCAGTGCAAAGGCTGGATTGTCTGATCACAGAATACAAAACTGCTGTCCCAATAAGAGCACAGTCCTTCCCCATTCTTAATACCTGGAGGGATGCTGCTGCCGGAACAGCAGGTGAGAAAAAAATACAGAGAAATATCAAACTCCTGTTGAAAAACAAGGGCAAGAGGCAGAAGTTGGTTTGCCATAGGTTTCACACTGAGAAGTCTCAAATAGAATGTATTTCTCAGTATGTTAGGACTAATAAGAGCATTTAGTTATTTATACAGAAGAGCTGAGAGTGGTTCACAAAGAAGAATAAACATTAAATTACCATAATTCTTCCTTCTTTCTTTACAATAAAATGCATAAAGGAGCTCTTAAGAGCCCAGGAGAAAACACCAAGAAAAATTTTTAGCTCAAATGAGAGCAAGGGATTTTTTTTCTCAAGCAAAGTTTTCAAAGAAAAATACTATTTAATATTTAGACCTTGAAAAGCAAACGCATTCCTTTCTTACAATCAGTTCAGCATACCAGTAGCAGTCAGCTTTTACTGAAAATGTCCACTCTGAGTTACATTAGGGTTTTTGGTCTGGGGTACAGTGTTGTAGGGCCAGAGTGCAATTGGAGTTTTGTCTAAGGGGTGCTTTAATGAAGGAATTTATCTTCGGCCCTGGAGCTGGTTGTATTTCACACAGTCAGTGTTCCAACATTTCTTTCAATCTCAGCCTTCGCTTCTGTTACTGAGCCAGTGAAAGGGAACCTGCAGGCACTGGGCACTTCTGGCTGTCAGTGACATCCTTGTTCATGTGTCCATGTGGATCCATAGCAAGGCTTTCCTAGATGTGAGAGGCAGCAGGCTGGTTGTATTGAGTGCTGGAAGAGGGCAAGGAGTAGAGATTGTTGGTGAAGGGTCGGAGAGTTCCCTAATGAGCACTTTGGTAGAAGGGATGCTTTGAAGCCAGGAGTGGAGGAGTACAGTCCACATTAACTTATGCTGTTCAAGAGGACACAAACAAACAGATGAGCCTACTTTGAAAGGTAGCCAAGATGTTCTCTTCTTTTTTCGAGTAATCCCTTGATGTGTTGGCGAAAAGGAGACAAGGGAATATAATGTGTTTTAATTCAGTGAATGTTGTGCAGGAAGAACAGGCTATGACCTGATTTGACTTAAATATGCACAAATGTTCACCATTTCCCTGATAAGCATTAGCCCAACCATTACACAATATGTTGAGTTGAGGGTGGGAGAATATATTGTATGAATGCAGGTTAAATAATACCATATTCTATCATCACTTTTGTTTGTACAGCTCCTAGCACAATGAGTAAAGGAGTTGCCCTCATTAGTAGCATTGCAGTGGAAATAAAAAAAACATATTAATAAAAGAATTTCAAAGTAGAAGGAATAAAGAAACAACAAACTTGCAGAATGTTAAATTACTCTTTGTTTTCATTACATTTTTAAATGCACGATAAGCTGAAAGGTATTTGAGTCTTTTAATCATAAAGCATTGTCGAGACAACTGGGTCAATGTGTATCTTTGATGACTGCCTTTAATTGGGGAGGGAGGGCAAATCAAGAAATGCTCTCTCCTTCAGGAGTACAGACAATAGTACTACCAGAATAGTTAAAAATATTTTAAATTGATTTTTTTCACTGTTTAAGAGACATTAGACAGGCTTCTTCAGCACTGTGCAGGCTCGAGAGAATGAGAATAACAGGAACTCATTTAAATTCTGAGTGCATCCCTGTCTGTGTAACCAGCTTGTTGTTGTACTCTGCAGAATTGTTCGATGTGGATTAATATTGTTGACTAAATTTACAGAGTGCAGGGAGGGGAAGATTGAACTTTGCTGGGGTCTGGATTTTCTCTTGTTTCTTGAAAAGAGGGCAATAGATGCAGATTATTTGTGCATAGAAGGAAAAATTAAAAAAACAAAATCACTGGCTATTTGCTAAGGGCAGAGAGAGGGCACAATCTACGTTAAGTGACATCTCCACATTTAGCTACTGGAGGAGCAAGTGCTTGGGAAAAACCACATGGTGCTCAAAGCTCTCTCCTCCTATTAAAATAAAATAAATCTGTCCATGCTCAGCAGTCAGGATGGAACGTTAATTAATGCAATGCTGAAATCATTAGGAACAAAACTGAAATTAATCCCTTAAATATGCTATTTTTATTCCAAGACTTTAGCTTCTCTGCCCAACTTGGATGTATGTGTTTCTCTGTGAAAGTGGAGCAAGTATATAAATGTTGACAGCAGGAAGACCTCCCTGTACCACTCTGTCTCTCCAGGGAACAGGAGAGCACCAGGCCTCCCTTGCTTTCCAGATGAGCCTTCATCAGAAGGGAAGAGCTGTTTCACCAGTGCTGGTGATGGAGCCCTTGCCCATCAGCTGGGTTTTGTGGATGAGTTGGGAAACTTCTCCAGACCTGGAGAGTCAGACGTGGTGAGCCAGGAAAAGCGATGGACCCAGCTGATTCCAAAGTAAATAGACTACAAAATGTAGGTGGGACTTCAGGAACACTCAGCATATCTGCTAATTATTTGAATTTCTTATTGCTCACTGGAGCCAGATCAATTAAGAGGAGAAGGTGATAGTAATTACTGTCTGAGATGTAGACTATCTAATTCCTTCTGGGTTGAAGGGAAGGGGGGGATAGTCAGTGAAACCCAAGGCACCCCGAAGGAAAAGCTTTTGTGCACTGTCTAATTAGTCTGTGGAAGTCGCTGACACACAATATCGTTGGGAAGTTTCCAAAACCTATTTGGCCTGAGAGTTGTGACAAGGAAGATTAGCAAACAGTTACAAGCAGGTGAATTGCCGGAGCCGGGTTTGCTGCTGGGACATCTCTTGGCGCTGCCTTCTCCAGAGCCTGTGCTGTGACAGCAGTGCTGCCCATGGCTGGGCATTCATGGGGACTGTTCCAGGGGATTCCTGGGAAGATGGCAGGAGCTGAGCTCACACTGCAGCTTTCTTTGGTAGAGGTACTTCTACAGTTTCTCCCCAGCTCCGTTTCTTTCTGGAACGTGTTGGAAAGAGTTCTCAAGTTCTCTTGTCTTTTTGGCAAGGTCAGCTGAAAAGGGCTCAAAGCTTCTGGAGGGGAGTGAATGAGGCGAGCACAGAGACACTGAGATTCTTTAATACTGAGACTTTGGGAATTAGGCTAAAGCACCAAATAGCCAAACCTGCAGGGAAAGGCATAATCTCCTGGGCTGGTAAATCTGTGAATTTTACTTAGTGGTCATGGGGAAGGTTGTTAGATTGTTCCATGACTGCCAACAACAGGTCTGTTTTGAACTTTGCTCCAAATTAGATGTTTTGAAAGAGTATCGCAGACATGATAAGAAGTGAGGGGATTGTAGTGCCCTGATCCTTTATGACAATTTCTGTTACACCTTATTATTCCTTGTAATTCTTTGCAAATCAATAATTTTGTAAGTCAAAATAAAATATTTCTTGTAAATCAAAAAGTGAGAAGATATGAGGCAAGGATGTTTATACAGGCCATAAAATCCTGATGGACTCTCACCACCAGGAAAGCCTTCCATAAAATGAAAATCCCCAAATACAATTTTTACCCCTTAACTTCTTTTATTTACTTTCAGAGTGCAAAGTTCTTCCCGTCTTTTTATTCCTGCAGCTGCAGTATTACTTTTGTGTCTGTTAACTCCAGCTCTCGTGCTTTGTGCTCTGCTGGTAGGAGTGAGAAGTAATTTGTTTTAAAAAGAAAAGCAAAGCAATGTAAATGTGTCACCTCTAGCTTGTCTCAGAGCTGATCCACAGCGTGGAAACCATGAGAACTTGAGAATTGCTTTGGGTTTTGGTGCTTCCCATGTCAAATCTGATTCTTTCTCATTCTCTCCTCAACTGTTCCCACAACTTTTTCTCCTGCTTGGAGCACAGGCTGTGTCAGTTCTGCAGCCTCCTTCAGTTGCTGCAGGTGTGGTTCTTTTAGAGGGGTTTGGGAAAGCTCTAGGGACACACGAAGTTTCTTTAGCACCATTATTGGAAGGGTCATTCCAACACCCTAAGTTACCTTTTGACTTGTTGATGGACCAGGGATCTGTGAATTTGAGGCAAATCGCTGTAGATCAGTGGCCAAGATTGTCCCTGTTTTGTTTTGTGGATGACTGCAGTTGTTCCTCAATGACTGTGGCAGTACTTTTTCCTGAGCTTACTTTTCGGCAACATCTTTTTCCTGCACTTTCTTCCTTCTATTTCACAGCTGCTTCCAACAAAAAACTTTGTTATCTTTCTTGCCAAAATGAAATCCTGTCCTGTTGCCTTTTCCATGTGTGGTGCCATGAAGGAAGGACAGACTTTCAGCTCCTGCACTGTCTTGGAAGGAGAGGAGACCGGGCTAATGGTCCTTTAATGAGCTCTTCCCAGCAGATGCTAATGTGCCCAGAAATAACGTGGCACAAACACAGCTTTAATGAATGAAGAATGTGAAACAGGCTTTATTATAATTTTCAATTTGCTTTTGAGTTGAGCAAGCTGCATGAATACCCAAAGACGTTTCTCTCTATTTGTCAACAGATGAATGCCCTCCGAATTGTTTAGGGCAACATTTTGTGAGCAGAGCGATGTTAGCCCCAGGCGTCTTGGCTAAATTGCAATTTGGGTAATTCAGTTTCACCTGCCTGAATTCCCCCTGTAGTTTCTGTTGGATGTGGAGCTCCTGCCTGCTCCTGCCCTGCACTGCTGTGCAGTCATACCATCCGCTATTAAACAGCTGCTGCCCATAAGTAGCTGAAACATTTTGGGATCCTCTGGGATGAATAGCTCTGTATAAATATAAAATGATACCATTACCATGTTTGAAGTAAGATTTAATATAAACAAACGATTGTTTCAGTAGATGGTGCTCAGCTGAGTTACAGCAGCTCGGGGCTCTGGGGAAGCAGTGGAGTACCAGCAGTCCTCCCCACACAGCACTCTGTGGATGAGGTTTTTCAAAGAAGGGAGTAAAGAGGGAAAGCTCTTCCCCCTTTCCAGCTGAAGAAGGGAATTATGCCTCTGAGGCAGTGGAAGTGAGTGAGCCAGCTGCTGCTTCCCAAAGCAAAGTCCACAGACTTGGGCAAAATAATCTTTCTCATCAGCAGGAGGGGATTTGATAAAGGGACATATTTTCTGTACCTTTAGAGAGAGGTTCATTACCACCTTCTCAGTTTTTAGGGGGCTAGAAAGGTATGGCCACGAGAGAGCATAGCTGGTTAACAGTCTCTATAACAAGTTATAAAGTACGTTTTCCAGCTTGTGCTGTAACTCCTGGGAAGGAACCATTTCCATGGATGCTCTTGTGGGTTAGATTTGGTAGCTGCTATTGAGTTATCACCCAGCACTGTGGCAATAATGATCCTGTGGTTACCTTCCAGACACCAGCTTCTCTTATTTCTTGAAACACGTCTTCCCACAAAAGTTCAAAATGTCACTCACTTCACACTAATGAGAGGAAATTGTGTTGTAATCTCTGGACAGGGATTTGCTTAATGCATACATCCAGTCAGGTTGGACAGTACCCAAGCTTTGAAAACTAAACATTCTTTTCAAGAAACATCCTTTTTGCTCACAGCATGCTTGGTTTAATACAGTAAGTGCCATTAAAAATGTGCCATTTAGTGACAGAATCATTAATATTTTTAATGGTATTTTTGATAATTCCACAGTCCAAGCATTAGTAAGGATGCAAATTCCATCACTAATGGCAAAGTTATTAAGGTACTGAGCTGCACATCAAATAAATAGGTCATTTCTAGGTATTACAGGGAAAAGAGAAAGTGCTGCTATATAGTCAGGTCAGTGGAGATGGAGGAAGCTGTTCTGTAGTGGCACAGCCACATATGCCCTCTGCCCCAGGGATGTGAAGTGCTGGAGTCAAACCTCCTGCACCTTCTGTCTGTAGAACAGATGCAGCATGATGCTGGAGCTCCTGGCTGGAACTCTGACTGTGGACTCATTACCCAGAAGACTGGAGAGGTTCCCTTGCAAGCATGTAGCCTGAGCAGCCTCACGAAACTATTTTTATTGAATAAATGCAGTATTTAAAAGATTACCCTCTGTGTTTCTGACGGAAACCTCTACTTCAAATGGCTCCTTTTTTGTTGCTTACAGGAACTCCAGGAGAATCACTAGATTTACCATCTCATTATCGCCTTCGTGGGGATGCTTCTTTTCTATTAGTGTTTTCATGTTGCCTGTCTGAAAAATGAGAAATAAGTATATGGAGACCTCTGAACAAAAAAAAAAGCCATGAGATGGATTCTCAGCTCAAGTCTAGTATTTAACTGTGATTGTAATCAGTGTAGCTGTGTTGGCTGACACCACCAGGACTCTGGGTGGCCGCTGTGGCTTATCATTGACTCTCTGAAAAGCTTCTGTTTCTGAATGTGTCTGAATTTAGCATTAAGTGCTCTGCAAGGTGCACACTGCTGCCTGATGTGTCATCTGAATTGCTGAGAAACCTCTCTCATAATACTGAGTTATTGTCTAACAGAAACTGAGAGCAAAACACTGCAGGTTTAATGGCATAAAGCACACCTTTCTTAGGAAGCTCCTGTCACACAGTCCATGCCCCATTTTTCAGAGAGGGGTGCTTAAATCCCGTAGTGTTGGTCTCCGAATGAGGTGCCAAAGTCAGAACCCCATTCTCCCTCGAGATGCTCCTTCTGTGGGTGACTCACCAACTTGCAGGTGAGCCTGTCTTTCCCTGTTGCAGAAGAGTACAGACATGCCTACAGTGGATGGAAATGCTCCCAGAGGGCATTACACTATTTCCATTTGTGGTTTTTTGCCTTGTCTCTATCACCAGCACGACTTCCACTGGTGCTGATGCTTTTAAGAATCTTGAATGCTTTATGTACTGGGGCTTTATTGAGATTTGTCACGGGGAGGTCACAGTCCTTTTCATCTAATTATTTTCTACTGATAATTACTACTATTATTTTATGCTTACTGTTTTATGATGCCACATAGGGACAGAGTCCTACTGTGCTAAGCACAATGCAAACCATAATAAGGAAATGGTGCCTACATGAAAAATTCACCAATGTAGTATGAGCTATGATCCATCATTGGAATAGGCAGGAGGAGGAGGAGGTGATCTTATGGTGATAATTAAATATGATAGGCAGGATGCAGCCTCCAACTCCCAATTCTGAAACAAGGGCAAGCATTTACACCCACAATTATCACGATTGGGCAGCAACAAGTACTGAAACATTATTTTACCATTTCAACCAGAATGGGATTGTAGTTGTCAGTTTGATGATTCGAGAAACTAAAAAACTGTGCTGTGAAAAATGAAAGAGAAATATTGTTTAGGGTTCAGCTTTAAGAATTGGCTGATTTCCTTTTTGATTTAACTGTTGATAATCAACAGTTAAATAACGGAGAATATATCAGATTTATCCGCATAGAAAAGCTCAAAGTCATCTTCTACATGGTATACAGTTTACACAGAAAAATAGAACGTGGTAAACGAAAGATAAAGAATCCTTATTAACCTGTTTGTCATAGATTTCCATAAACTGTAAGTCTGGCTGCAGTTCACCACCTTACCCAAGCAGCACATTGAATTTCTGCGTCAGGAAGTACAATTTATTTATAAACCGGGAACAGGTTGGTGGGGCGTTCCTTAATCTTGCTTTGGAAGTGGTGATGGTAAATTTACCAAGTGTCTCGAATTGAATCAACATTTTATAGGAGTTACAACTGTCATTTTTATAGTGAATAAAGAGCTAGGAGAATGAGGGGGAAAATACCAAGTAATTAGCTGTTGAAATCACCAGCAGTGTTTTGCAGACTGAAGGCAGCGCAGTGATTTACGAAAGCGTACAGCTGTAAATATTTTGATGTATATATGTTTGTGTTTATATAGCTGTAGATATGTTCCTCATCCAAGTAAAGCTGCCTTCTCTTTCCATCACTTCAAAGCATCATAAAACGCATCCAAGATCCGTCCTCACACAGGATTAGTCCCATTTTTGGCTGGAGTTGGGACTGCGATTCTCCACTGTTGCTGTTACATCAGCAGTCCCTCTCCAGTCCCCCCAGCTTTATTCTTCTCCTGTGTTGTGGAGCTCATTCCTCTGCCCTCTGCTGCACCCCGTGCTTCAGGAGGTACCAGGCATGTGACAGTCACCAGGTCTTTCATCTTTGGTGTGATAGGAATGAAACGGAGGAAGACACAGGGAAGCTTTTCAAACAGAGAGAGCAGCCGCTGACTCATTGTCTTCTCGGGGCGTGAGCGGGGCCTTCCTGAGAATTCCTGTGGACTTCAGGAGATCCAGCACTGCTTTAATCTGGCCGTTTGATTACAGTTCCCAAGGCAAGCCTTTCAACTCCACTTTCTGGCAAACAGAACTTTTCTTGGCCTTTCACTGCAGTGTTCTTTCAGCAGTGTCTTTGCATTGCCTGCTATCAGAGCAGGCTGCTTTAAAGAGCCGGAAACCTCATCCTCAAGTTAAAAGGGAATTTCAGATGATTTTACTGGCGCTAAAATTTGGCAGAGTTTCATGGGCCAGGATAACAAAAGGAATCGATCTGTGCAGTCAATAGGTCGTCTGCCCATTTCTCCCTGTTTGACGATGAGTCCTTTGCAGACAGAGCGGTTCTGGAGAGCTCCAGCCTGACATCCTGCTCCCCAGCCAACTGTGTTAGGGAATACAAAACAGGTGCATTGGGACACTGATCTCAGCAGGATGCCAAAGGTCCTCAGAACTTTTGGCTTTAACACCACCTTTAAACAAAGAGATTCCCGTTATTTTTGCCTCTGAACAGGGCTATCAGTTGACCTTCCACTTGCTACTAACAGGGCTGCTGTTCCTCTTGAGGGATTCAGCCTACCTTCATTGTTCTGCCTGGAGTAATTCCTCAAACAGTCTCTTTCCCAAACCCTTTTTGCATTGAATTGTCCCCCTTAGCTCTAAACTCTGGTGTTTCATCACTTGATCCAGTGGCATCAGGGTGAGCAGTATAGGTGAGGACCATGTTGCTGAATAGCATGTATAGCTGAAAGGTGCTTAAATAGATATTTGCCTTCTGACTGCCTCACATTTTGTATTATATCTCCAGAGATGAAGAAATATTCATAAATTGATGCTGGGAAATTGTGTGAAACAGGAAATGTTGGGAGGAACCTATGAGGCGGTGGATAGAAAACATTCCTGTTAAATTCCGGTCGACTAAAATAGCCTGTTTTCTGTAATTCTTTTTTTCCAATGAAAAGTAGAGCACTGGAAACATGTATTCCCATTTGTCATAGCTAAACAGCTTGCTGTCATGGTTAAATGTAAGAAACAGGTACGTCATGTACAATAATAGTCTGCATAATTAATTATGATACTTATGGCTATGAGCATCATTTCAAGAGGAATAGAAGTAAGCAGCATATAACAGGTTGAGAAAGGAGTCAAGATAAATGATTTATACAGTGGTTTCTGTGGAGGAGGGGTTGGGCTTTGCTCTGGACCAGTGAGTGAGTGGCATCCAGAGATTCAACCTTGCCCTTGGTATACCTGGAAGGGGAAGGGAGGCACAGGTCAGGGCTATTTGCCCCTCTTACCTGGTTTATTAATTTGTCGGCTCAAAGAATCACTGCAGGATGGCACTTGTCCAAGTTACAAGATAATATGTGGAATTACTTTGAAACCAGTGGGAATATTGCAGTTAGATTAAGTAGAGGAAGCAATTTTCTTGTTGTAGGATTAAATATAGCAACAGAGAGCTATTTTCATATTATTTTATTTATTGACGACTTTTTAAAAAGCCCACTCTAAATTTTAACGGTAATGTTAGTGCTGTTAGGTCAGCAAGTAGTTAATGGTTTCAAGAATTTTAAAAACTTTTCAAAGGTTTTTAGACTAAATATTGCAGTATATCAGTCAACACATTGCCTTGCTTTAAAAATGTAGCATTTCCAATGCGTGTTTGACATGCTTGGGGCTACTCCAAGTCTTGATACTCAGAAAGAACCAACTGCAATATTAGGCTTTAATATTTCATGATAAGTGCCAAGCTGTTTACAAGGTATGTAGGAAAAGTGGATTATATTTTGTCACAGTGCACGTTTTCACCCAGGTTTAGGTACTTGACTGTGATGGGACAGGCTTAGCTCCTCCCCAACAAAAGAAATACAGTGTGACTGTCAAAAAATTAAAGAATATATTGCCTGTGTTGAATAAATTGGATTGAAAAAATCTAGCTGAGAGAACCATCAGATTTTCAGTTCTGATCTAGCAAAATGCTACTCTCTGGCCTGCTCTGCTTGTCCCTGTCCTGGGAACGTGCAGGAATTAGGCCACAGAGGATGAGATTTGTCCAGCGTTACTGCATTAAGAGCTCTAGATACACAGCGTAAGCTGGATCCCAGAAATGTCAATTCAGTTTA
Source organism: Climacteris rufus (assembly GCA_013398175.1). Taxonomy (NCBI): domain Eukaryota; kingdom Metazoa; phylum Chordata; class Aves; order Passeriformes; family Climacteridae; genus Climacteris; species Climacteris rufus. The sequence goes on along the minus strand of VZRZ01007867.1, from coordinate 351,332 downwards.
TTAAATGCAGGTTTTTAAGTCACTTCTGTGTGTTTTCTTCAGCCTACCCTAGAACCTTCAATTTGTTTCTTCCCAAGCAAATGAATCCTTTTAATATTTATCTATATATACTAATTATGCGTTGTTCTCCTGTTAGATAATTATTTAGTTGGATGTTAATTCTTAATAAAACAGAGGAATGATGGCTTGATTATTTTTTCTCCCTTATAAGGGGTGACCATTCAGAATGGAACAGCTGTAGTGACTGAGAACTGTTATTACACAGGGTGTGAATTACAGCAAAAGGACTGTGAAATGCGATAGAGTTTCAGACTTTGATAATAGAGATTCATCTCAGATCACCCGAGATTATAAAGGTGTTAAATGACTTCCTTTCTGTGCCTTTCTAATATTTCAGATTTCATAGGAGCATCACTGTCAAGATCTATTTGACATTCTATAACACTTTCTCAAACAACAGCCTGTCTCTTCTCCCTGACAAGGGAGCATGCTTTGAATGAAAGTTCATTAGTCTATTGAAACATCTCAGTTAATTGCTAAGCTAGTACCCAGAATTGTCAAGTTCATATTTCCATCTGTGCCACAAGCATAGCAATAAAGAATTTTTTTGGACAGGTTAATTTGCCTAAAATACCGTGTAGTCAATCAGAGGAACAAAGTTGTTGATGGGAGCATCTGTCAAACTGGAGCTTTCATCAGAGCTGTCCCTCTCTGCTAGACGAACATCTCTGGCTTCCACGAGTTGGCAGAAATACAGCAAACAATAACAGCAGCTGCACTAGAATAATGTTATTCTGCTGCTAAACACCAAACAGCTGGGTGTTGCATTGGTAAGAATGCTTTATAGTTTAGCTTCTTATGAAAATAAAATCCAGTCATTCAAATATAGCATTGTTTTAATATTTAATTTAGATTGTTTATATTATTTGCATTTTGTTAATTTTACATTTCATATAATTTGCTTGAAAATAGCACTTTCTTGGAAATTGCGTATGTACATGTGCGTGCATAAAGATTCCTAATACATGGTGTTTTTCTTTAAAAAACAAAAGCAAATTAAATGTCTGCATTAAAAGCAAATTAAATGTATAAACTGAAATTATTTAAATGAGCTGGGAACTTGCACTGAGATTTCCAAGGCATGCACTACATGGCCCACAGTGTGCCATTAATTTTCTGACAATCTGAAAGATCATTTAACAATTAAGTTCTGATCTTCTACTGATTTCTCTCATCATCAGTGGTGCACACAGTGACTACGTCCAGTATTTGCTACATGGAACACATCAATGTTAATGGAGAGAAAAATACAATAACTCATTTTACCACAAATAACATTTTCATGCTCTAGGAGATGAGCTTGAAATGCGAATAATTCCAGCTAAATCAGTGGATTTAGCCTAGATTTACTGTAGTGTGAAAGAGGGTGAAATTTGACCAGCAACATCCAGAGCTGCAGAGCATAAAGGGCTGAGATGAGATGAGCATTACAGTATCCAAAAATAAGGTTTCATCTGTACCTTTTTATTAGTTCTGAGAGGAATAGATGTTCCTTGAAATATTTACTCTACAGTGTCTCTCTCTTTGTTGTTGATGCCTGTAAATTTCAGGTTCACCCCAAAACAGGACCAGAAAAAGAAAGGAAAAAATAAATTGCAGTCCTCTGCATGGGAGGGAGTTTTTTGACTATTTGTAGTTTTTAATCTTTGTGATACAGCGTGAGGCTTGACTTTGGAACTTATGAGGAGTTAACCATCTAAGAGAGATGTTGGAGGCTGTTGATTTGAAAAGTACTTTTAATATCCTCTTCTCAAGGATGGTGGAAGTGTACCCGGCATTAATACTATTTTGGTCCTTCCTTGAAAAAGTGTCATTCCTCCTCCTGAATAGATTTGCTTTTCCATCATGGCTGGGTTCCCTGGCAACTTCTTCAGTGAAGTCAAACATATGTGTGTTAGAGAGAGAGTCTGCTGAAGGGGGGAGTGTTCCAAAGCTCTTCCGTGGGATACGGAGTCCCTTGTCACTGCCTCATCCTGATGTTTGACAGTGGGTGGAAGGGAAGAGAGGACCAGGTGGATAAATTTGTGGAACATTTGATTCCATCCCCCATCCACGCTGTCCTGCTTCTCTCCAGGCCTCTGAGATGAGAAAGGAGAGCAGTTGGCAGGGGAAAGACTTGGGAATAAGAAAATCCATCAATTCTGGAAGAACATAAGCCTATCAGCTGCTCTGTATTCTGTCAGGCTGTGGGGGAGAACTTAGCTTGTCTTATTAATGTCATACCAACATGTCTTATTAATAATGATAGAATCACTAGATACTATTGAAAAAGACTATAATAAGACCAGCTATGATAAGAGGTCAGGGCACAGAGAAGTTTTTTTTCTGAATACAGACATCCATACAAATGTATAGATAGAGAAATCTCCTTTTCTGAGCATTTGTGCTCTTTGTAAAGTCAACAGAGGTTTGCAGAAACCCCTACTATTTTCACTATCCTGAAATTGTGACTTTTGCCCTTTGTATTGACCTGACTGTCTCCAAATCCATAGATGTTTTCAGGCCGATAGCCAATGCAGTGACTGAAAGTTTATCTGTTTGCCCCAATTACTGTATCTTGTCATTGGAATCTACCTTGTCCCGAGAACCATTTCCTTATTGAAACTCTTGCCAATAAACCCATGGTTTCATTTACTGGCAGATGGTGGGGTTGTTTTTTTTTTGTTTTTTTCAAATTCACAGCTTATATGTAGAACTTTATAGGTCTAATGGGTTTCTACAAAGCTTTGCAGATGTAACTGCAGTGAATCCAGGCTGGGAATAGAGGGGCTGAAAACTTGGATGTTGGGTATCAGGACATGCCCCAGCTACAAAGTTGGTAATGTTGTAGTCGGTATGTTGCCAGAGGAGACCTCATCCTGACAGAGTTTTCCCCTTATTTTCACACCTCTCTTCATAAATCCACTGAGCTGGAAGTGGTTACTTTGATTTTATTGTTTGAAAGAGGGTAGCTCCAGGTCACACCATTTTTCATGTTTAGATTATTTGAGCTTTTTGTTTTAATTGAAGGATGAATTTGAGGCAGTTGTGGAATTTTCTGTCTTGCTTGTATACGTTGAATTCAGTTATGGTTACTCATTTTATTTAAAAATAGAATAATTGACCAGATGTTAATGGCAAACTTCTGAAGAGAGATCTTGATTCTGTGTTAACTTCACATTCCTGGGGGACAATTTGTCATGAAACCAACATAATGTGTTGCTAATGATTGCTTCATGAGTCCATTGTCTCCTGGGGAACCATTAAGCTGGAGGACCATCTGCTCCTATTAGTCCATGCCTGCCATTCCTGTGGCCTGACCTGCAGGATGTGCAGGGAGTTTGACCAGCACATGCAGAGCAAGTGTTGAAAGCTGGAGGTTTGGGGAGGCATTTGCCCTGGTAAACTCTCATCTCAGAACTGAAGCAATGCTGAAATCATTAAGTCAGACCAGTTCTGAATTCATGAGGAACCCAGAAACAGCCAGGTATGGAGACTTAGTAGGATTGTGATGTCTATGATCAGAGCCAGGAGCTAGAGAAAGTTAAAGAGAAAACAATTTCCCAGAGAACAGGAGTAACAGGAAGACGTAGTACAAATTTTTGGAGTCCCCTCTTTGAACCAGCAGTGCTGTCTTAATTAGCTCCTCTTAGCAGAGCCACTGCTGTGGAGCCTGGACTTGCACAGCCCTGGGTGGTCACAGGATAGGCAGAGGTTAACGCAGTCACAGGGCCCAGGGGATTGGGAGGTCACCAAGTGACTTCCACAGATCACAGGCTGTGGGATTTTACCCCATGACTCTGTTGCTCCCGTAACTTCTGTGCAGTTAAAATGCTCTTTCCAGACAGGCAGCTTGTCATGATTTCAAAGCGATGGGATATGGAATGTGTTCCTCCTTTTGACCCTTTGTTCCATCTCCTAAGTGCCTTTGCTTTAAAGACAGTCTCACCCTACAGCTTATTTTCTGCCTTCAGTCATGGCCATTAATTCCGGCTGTTTCTTTGGGGGGTGGACTTCCTTTGTATCTCTGTTTTCACCTTTTGGTGGCACAGAAGCCTTGAACTGTGATTGTTCCAAGTTCAGAGCTCTCACAAACATATGCCATGCCAGAACACTTGCCTGCTGGTGTTCTGCATATCATTTGATCTAATAAAACACATTACCTCTTCTATAAACAGTGATAACCCAACCTAGAAACCATGAGGGCTATGACAGCATCCACAGCATTGAATTATTACATTGCATCTTATATTTGCACTAACATTTTAGTGGTGCATGTGTTTTTTCTTCACTGATTTCTGTGAGCTTGTGCACTTTGTGGAACTATGTCATAGAAGAATGACAGTTTTATTTGCTTTTATTGTCCACCGTGGAAGCATTGCAGGTTTGATTCTAAATTAATCTTTATTGTGTTTTTAAATTTCTTCTTATTCCTTGACATAACCCGCTATCTTTCAGACTTAGCTTTGCTGGCTACAATCAATTTATTATTCATAAATTCCCTGTTTTGACAGCAGTAGTCTGGATTCAATTATGCCAAAAGGCCCAGTCATACCAGGCTGCAGTTCTGAAAATGAATTGTTCAATGACGCGGTCTGTCTTAGTGAATGTTAAGCGATGCTTTGATAATTATATAGACATACGTATGCAGCCAAAAAAATAAAAAAGCTTTGGGAACATTTATTGTTACCCCCCATGGAAAGCAGAGGAGAACAGTGGAGGAAGATAAATTGACAGATTATTAGCTGAGGCATCTTGTAAAGCCAGCCAGGGCCCACTGCTCCAGCTCTGCTGCCTGCGCCGCTGGAGGCTGGACCGCAGTGGAAGACTGAAGACTGCAGCAATACATGGAGCAGCAGATAAAATTAACACCATCATTTAGTTTTATTTGTTAGAGTTTTAAGTGAGCTGGAAGATAAAAATGTTTAAAATAACCCCTCGGAGAGAGACTGTGCCGGAGAATCCCAGAATCTTCATATTTCCAAATGACAGAACTGTACCTCTGCTAGTGTTTTCATGGAGGAAGAGAAGGGAAGAGCACTCCAGGTTATGTTTCAGGCTGACAGGTGAGAGGATTGACTGTAGGAGTTTTGAAGGCTGCACGGGGTGTCTGTCAGAAGACAGCAAGTTTTGCTGACAGCATCAGATTTACACACTTGCATGGGCACGCACGTATCCTGTACACCCAGACAGTGACTAAACGCTGCTCCCTTCCCCAGACTACATTTCCCTTCCAGGGTAAAAACACTTTCTTGCTGAAATAAGACCCTGCAGACACTGTGGATTATAAAAAAAAAAAACAAAAACAAAAACCAAAGTACCTTTTTTTGCACTGAGATCTTCATTGTATCTTTTTGTGAGAATTATTTTTTTTGTTTTTAGAGCTTTCCCTGATCAGGGTTAGCCTATAGGATTAAAACAGGCACAGGAGGAGGACAGACGTCTCCATGCTCATTTGTCATGTGGTCAGGCTTTTTTCTGGAGCAAGAGTGGAGCCATTTGGTGTGCTGCTTTTTCTGCATGTGGAAATAGGTTCAGATGCAGAAATTGGCTCCATGGTTCTCAGGAGGGGTGGAGGTTCTCCTGGGAAGCGAAGTCCCCATTCCCAGCGGTGAAGAGGAGTTGGGGAAGTTTTAGAAGAACCTTTGTGCAAATGTTGGGATCTGTTGTGGGAGAAGCTCACTTGGAAATGTTTCCAAGTGTCTAAAAATTGACCAGAAACTGAAACTCTGGGGAGCTGAATTCTTTTGAAGGTCAAGCCCTAAGTGTTTCAGGTAACAATTTCATCTAACACCTTGAGGAGGAAAACTGGCTTTTCATTACTGAGTCAGCTGATTCAGAGATGAATCACCACATTCCAGAGATGGCTTGCAAACTGATAATTATGCTCAGCTCTTGTAATTGTATTTTTTCATGAGTAGGTACTGAGGCAATGAGGCATTTCAGGAAGTCAATATCGTTGCAGTTATTTTACACTTGGAGAAACTGAGGCAAGGTCATTCAGTACCCACTGGTAGGGCTGTGGATACAGCCCAGCACTGTGAGCTCCTTTAACTGTTCACCCCTTGTAAGTTTAAGGATGATTCTTTTAAAAAACAGTTTGTTTTTCATGAATGCTGGCAAAACCAAAGCAAGAGAGTCCAAAAACAGCTCTCCTCTTCCGTACTCTCTCCCGCAGGCATTTCTTTGCATTTCTGTTTCCCTAGATTGTTTGTCTTCAGCAGTGATAAAGGAAAATATTTTAAAAATGAGGAAAATGTGAAGGAGGAAATACAAAAACTCCCTGCATGAGAAAGGGAATTTCAATGCAGAAATTGGAGAAAAAATTACTGATACTGAAGGTCATAAATGTATTAACATTGTCAGGGTAGGAACCCAAAGGGGGGTGTTTGTTTCTAATGCCTCTTCTGAAAACAGTGGCTGAAGTATTTAATTCAGAGTAGGACATGGCATTATGTCTGCAGGCTTGTCCGTGATCACTGCATTCCACAGCCTTTTGGGCCTCCTGTGGCAGTTTCTGGAATAGGTATAACACTGGATTTCACACCACTGCATACACATATTTCTGTATTTATTCTCCTTGCTCCTGTGGACGTGCACAAGCACAATCAAATTAACTTCATCTTTGGTTTCTTTGAATTTTTTTAATGGTCATTTTTGCCTTTTTGATCTGTTGCATTTCCCTCACTGTGTGCTATCAGCCCCTTCTGTGACTTCCCTCTGCCACATCCAGACCGGTGTTGTAGACACTTCCAACATAATTTTGGACCATTTTGCAAGGAACAAGAAGCTCTCCAGGATACAGGGTTTTAGCATGACCATGTATTTTGTGAGTAGCATTGTAGTTTGGCTTTTATGACTTTTTTTAAGTTAAAGGGCTTTTTTTTCTGATACCTTCTGTTACATGGCAAGCTGTAGGTTGCCAAATTATTAGAAGATTGATCACTTCTTTTTATCAGTAATGGATTCTGCCCAATAAAATATTATTCAGGAAAAAAAACAAACCCACTATTCAGTTAATATCAATTGCCAGCTCTTCTTAGAATCATGTCATAAAACTCTGCTATAACTCTCTTACCTAGCGGCGAAAAGCAGGTGTTTTCTGTGCAGTTGTTTCTTATAATGGAAAAGGAAGTAGTGGAAAGTGGTGAAAGAGAAAAGCAGAAACAAATCACCCTCCTATGTATTTTCTTTATTAACTATCTTTCTGTGGGAGAGCAGTGGGTGTTTAAAAACCCATAGTTTCTTCTTGTTGCTGATTAATGTTAAGTTTCTAATAGAGCAGAAGTTGCATTAATTTCCACTCTTCTTGCTTCTTATTGCCATTTTTTTGATAGCTTGACTCCAGTACAAATAGGCTGTTTCAGCATTTCATTTTCAGTTACCTGGTCTAATAGATATTTCAAATTCTCCGTGCATAGTTTGGCATCTGTCTGCATCCCTTCCTTTTAAACTGATTATCCCCTACTTCAAATGATGAATTCTCCAACTAATAAAATGGTTCCTGCGGAAGCTAAAATAGAACGTGAGTAGAATGGAAAACTTTGCCAAAGTAACAGAAACTGCCTTCTTCCTTGAGTCACAGCATCATTGGTAAAACTCTAGAAAAGGAAAGGCCAGACATTCATTTGGGGCTGTAGGAGGACAGACTGTGTATATATGGCTAGACAGAATGGTGTTCACATTGGACCAAACTGGGTTGAAACATGCTAAATAATTATGCTGAGACAATGAGATGTGGGCATTACATCTCGTGTCCTTAGAAGATGGTCTGAAAGGGTATGAGCTCCCTTTCCTTGCTTTTCTTCCTATTTTTCTTTCTTTCTATGTATCTCCACCAGAATAAAATCTTCCATTGGGAAGGAGAAAAACAAATCCTCCTGATTTTGTTTAAAAATAATTAAAGGGAGGAGTTTACTAGCCTTTCCTAAAATGGGAGACACACACACACTGCCTTTGAGACAGCCCAGCCTAAGCTCATCTCCAGATGGCTCAGTAGGTACTTCTTCAGTCACTGATGGCTTTTCTTTTTCTGAATGGCTTTCATGCTTTACAGATAGAGAACATGTCATCATCCTTCCACTGAAACAATTCACCCCTCCTGTGATTGTGAAGAAAACAGCAATGCAAAGCTCAGTTCTGTAAGGGCTGAATATTCCTGCAGGTCTTCACATTGCCACTCGATCTGTCTTTAGTATCCCGGTGGGAGAACCACTTTTGCAAGCTCAACTTTTCCCACTCCTGTTCTTCAGCTCACTGCAATTCTGCCTTCCCTTCTGCAGCTGCCACTTCCTTTTGTGTATTCAGTTGTAATCCAAATTTCACGCTGTCTTTGGTCATCCACTTTACTACCTACCAAAGCAGTTTCTCAGACTTTATGATAAGGAAATCATCATCAGCGTAAAGTTGATTGCAGCATCTGCACTCCCCTCTTCCTCCCCCTCCCCATCAGTGACACCATCAAGTCTGGCTCCACTGATAATGAAGCTGAAAAAAAAAAGGAAATCAGCAAGAATGAACATTGCTGTCCAAAAAAATGATGTACATGCAGTACATACCCGAGTAAAATTACTGCGTGTGAGATTTGGAAACCCTTCATGGAGTTATGAAAAGCAATGAACTAAATATGCTGGATGAACAATGATTTATTGTCTGTCTACCTGACCCCTAACTGACGTAATCAATATGTTTATGATTCAGACTGTAAAGTGTCTAAATTACATAGTGCACATCCTGTGACATCCTCCTCCAGCAGGAGCAAAGGCAATTACTCAACAGGCTATTGATAATAACCACTGGCTACATCAACTCACATGGTAATTTAACATCTTATGTCTCATTGAATTAATTGATTTCCTTTATTGGCTATATAAATAATTTCCTGTGTTTTGCTGTTTTTCTCTCTCTGTTACTGAATACTTTGTGTCTTACCAGTGTTTTGTGGTAAAAGAATGTGGTAATTGAAGCGTTTGGGTCTTGAAGGGCAAGGAATGGGATGTTATTCCATAACGTGATAAATTTAGTAATAAATAATAATCCTTATTGTGTCTCACATATGAAGCAGCTGCTGAGATGTGTGAGCAAACCCAAGTGCTTTGTTTTCCAACATCCCTGTACTGCAGGGTATCTCCATGTCAAAGGGATGCTGTGCCTCCTGTGTGAGGGAGCAGTGCCCATCCATAGGGTTTTTCTCCATAGGGTGGTCAGTGGGACTTTGCCAGGTAAAGAGATGGTGGAGCACGTGCATCAGGTTATATCTGCTAATTGTATATATCTATATATATATCTATATCTATATATATATATATATATATAACATTCCATCCCTACACCTCCACCCCCAAACCCCCTGCAATGCCACCCTGCCAGGCTTTTTTAAAAATAGATTACATTTGAGAAAATAATGTTTTCAAAACACATCTTTTAAATTGTGTTCAAAACCACCCAAACCTGGTTTGTTGGGCTTTTCATCTTCAAAGCAATTTGTAGCACTAGCTGATAAATATTATGTTACAGTTAATATATCAAAGCATAATGTGGTCTGTAACAGAATTGGTAGGTCATCCATCTGTGTCACATGAAAGGAACTGTTTTTTTCTGGTTTGGTCTGCTAGTTACCTCTTTACCAAACGAAAGGAAATAACTTTGTAGTGAATCTTCAAAGAGATGTTAGATTGCTTTCTCCTTTTCTTCTCTTTGTAAGGATTTGGAATAGTTTTAAAGCATCAAAATCCTGATGTGTTTGAAAAGGGTTTCACATGCTGACCATAGTCTTTGTGCTGTTTCAGCTGTTAGGTCAGCTGTCTCACCAAAGCTGGTGTCAGTCTCTTTGGAGACAAATGCCTTTCTGGAAAAAATGGGTGATATTTTATCGGGTTATCCAGATTAGGTGCAGGTGCTGACTGAAGAGGCCTCTGTTTTTCAGTTTCACATAACTTCAGCTCTGTCCCTTTGGACATTTGCTGAACATTGTTAAAAGAATGTTGCCTTACATATGAAAGTTGTGGAATGGCAAGGTCACAAAGCAAACAGTTCATCTGAAAGAGCAGCATTTCTCAGTCGTGGTTTTGCAGCCCATTAGATTTGTGCCTCTAATCAGTCACATGAGAAAGCTCTAAAGGCAGCTGGTGATTGCAGGCACCTTTTCAAAGGTGGCCTCTAAAAAAATATACACAGCTATTAGCTCACTAAATTGACTTGCTTCCTGAAACATTAATTCTCTCTGAATTACTTAAAGTAACTCCTTTTTCGTTTATAAACTTACAGATTTATTAGTGATATCACGCTGTGTCCTCAGACTCTGGATTAAGGATAAAATTAAAGACATAAAGCCCATGGTGAAATGTGAACAACTTCCAGCCACGGCTGTGAACAGTTTTTACCAAGGGAGGCAATCTAGTGCCCACACCCACTCTGTCAGCCTGGAGGAGCTGACTGTGACCCTAACTCATATCTCTGTTTACATCTGTAATCTGATATTCTTGAACTGTGATAAGGAGTCCTGAAAGAAAAACACTGCTTCCATCTTTAATTAGCATCCTTAGGAAAGCTTCCGAATTTCGGGTACCATAGTCTTATTGAACTACCCTACTGTTAAAGATAATTTTTAAAAAATCCTTAATCCATTTTGAAGCCTTTAGTTTGAAGAATAAAAAGGAGTATAAACAAGAAGGTTCAGTTGTAAGCACAGAGCAGATACAAGAAGTGAGCCCTTAAGAAGAAATCCTTGGGAAACAGATGGGGCTTGTGCTATTTTTCTTTCTTCTTAAACCTCAGTTCTCAGCAGATCGTCTCGTGGTCTGTTAACTCCAAACATTTGAAGGGCAGATGCTTTTTGGTGTTTCAGAAGACAAGCACTGCTAGTGAAGGAGTTGCCATTAGAAGAGATACAGCCTTATCTCCAGCCAAGTATTTTGTGTTTCTTACCATCATTTTCTTGCTGTGGTGAGGGAGCAAAGAAAATGGATTTGATAGCCAGGTATCTTGTCCTGGACTCATTCTTGTTTCTACTGTTGCCTTACACACATTTCTATCTGATGAAAAGTGTTGTACTCATTTTTATTTCCTTATTATGCTGAGAATTAAAGTTTGAGAACAGCGGCTGTTGCATTCAGTAGGAACTGAATTCTTTAACTATAAAATTATGTTCTACGTATTCATGAAAATGGATCAATTAAAGTCAAGGGGACTACTCACATGAGCAAATGCTAATTAACAAAACTGATGCTCTAATGAAGAGAACATGATAACATTGCAGATAGATTCTGAATATTAAACATACTTTGCTCGGCAGCAGTAGAGGTGTTTATAGTATATAAGCAATTTATTAAATTTCTGGTTGGGAATAAATGCTTTGGGTTGGCTCTCTAATTGGTAAATGTTCTGTACTTTCAGACTCGAGTGCTGTCTGGAGCAGTTATGATGCATCCTAAGTGTGCTCCTAAGTCAGTGCTGATCCATAGCCTGATGATAACACAGATTGCTGATACCATCCAGCTAAACCAGGCAGGTGGCTTTGCTGCAATAAGCTTAAAATATTTCTTGCCCAGCTGGGGAAAGAAAAAAAAGCTGTCTTTTCTTTCCCTCTGAAAAAATAAAATTAAAAGAAGCTCAAAAAGCTTAATGATATAAAGAAGGGACATCTATTATCTCATGTAAGTCAGTGGGAGAGAGTCTTTAGAACAGCCTACTAGCTGGATTTTCACATTAATTTATTTTCCTATTCATGGAAATTCTACTTTCATCACCAAGTGAACTTGGTGCTAATTAATTAAATATGAACTATTGATTAATGTATGAAGAACAGTGAAAGCTGTGGCTACAGGACTGGTCTATTTTCAGAGACTTTTCTGTATTCTCACTAATATCATCTTAATATTTCATAGTTCAGGTCTGAATTGGGAGAAGTAAACAACCACTCCAAGGGAGATGGGAGGTGGTCCCAGCAGTGTTTTAGCAGCAGGGCTGAGCTGAAATTGGGGCGAGGCCTGGGGGCCCTTTGGTGCCCTGGCCGTGGTTCCTGCCCAGCCCGACTGCTGGATGCTCCTGCATCAATGGCTGGGTGCAGTTTGCCTCGACTCACTGGGCAGGGATTGGCACCAAGGAGAGCAGGACATCCAGGGAATAATGCCTTTGACTCGAGGAGGAGTTGGGGCAGATGTGTCTCTGCGTCTGTTGCATCTTTTGGGGCAGGATTTGGGGTGAAGACAGGATGGGCAGCAGAGACAGGCACTCAGGAGGGAGCAGGTGGATGCTCATATAGCTGTGCCTCCAGCTGCTGTGTCTCCTTTGGTCTCACTGCTTCCCTTCCTCTGTTCCTCCTCCATCCTTTACTTCTCATTTCCATGTTTTTGTCTCTAAGGGAAAGGTGGGAAGGGAAGAAACCCAGCAAGTCTTGTTGACCAAACCTTCTGTGTGCTGCTCACATCCTGGCTTGTCCTGACTTAAACCTTGGTTGAACATGGAATCATGAAACCACGAGGGAAGTGCCTCTGGCAGAGGGGTCTTTGTCTTGCACTGAGCAGGAGAGATGGGATATGTTACATAAAGACATTCAGCTGTGACAGCGCCTGAACGCTGGGACCCTGGAAAGAAATTATCTTAGTTTGTACTTTCAAGAGTGGATTTCTTTGAAAGGACTGCTAACTTTGGGTTATTATGGGCATATATATTATTTGGGCAGACATCCATGGAAAATGTGATGTACTACTGCTGAGCAATCAGCAACAAAATGTTTCTTGTTGTTTCTCACACAAGCAAGTTGTTATTTCTGATTTCTAAAATAACTTTCTTATGTTAATCAAAGTCTTGCACAGCCTGAGCAATGAACAGCGAGACAGAATGTACCATAATGAAATTAATTGTGGGAAAAGGTTTTTTAAAGAAGCAAAAGTAAAAAAATTGCCAAACACCTTCAAAAGAGATTTTGTCAGTAGGTAACGTGTTCCTATAAGTTTAGGTTTTGCCTTTGCATTTTCTCAAGGAAATAATGTGCATCATAACACAGTATAGTATCAAGCAAAACTAAATTATCACATGCAGTGCATGGTTAGCAATATATCTTGATTCATCCACATTTTTGTAAACCTGTTCCCAAGATGCTCAAAACACTAAAGAGATACGATGCCATTGATGTCTAATCAAGTTCACCAACAGAAAGCCTTTCCCTAAAGAAACTCTTTGAGTCTGAAGTGACAGACAGATGTCAAGGTGATGCAAAGTGTGAGATTAAAAATTGAAAGCAAACAAATTACTTAAGTCATTTATGGGATGTGAATTGGCCCAGCCTTGAAGAATGCATGTCTTTTGTGGGTGGGTTGGAGTGCTATCAATCACCCATGACACATGTTATTTGTGCATAATTATGTGTTATTGACCCATACTCAGTAAGAAGGGTTCTGTGCATGCTTAGCATTGTTTGATCCCAGCCTCATCTGTCATTGAGACAAAATGTACCAAATATTGCATATTTCTGCTCTCCATGCCAATATGACTTACTGGTGTCTCCACTATAATCTCTAATTGCCCTAATTCCAATCCACAGAAGGCTAAACCTCTCTCTCCAAGCTAATCCATCCTAGCACTGTCAGGAATCCACAGCTTTTAGTCTGAGAGGAGAAATAGCCAGCTCTGAGCAGGGATTTCCAAGGTGATACATGATGGTGTTCTGCTGGTGCTGGCTCTCATGGCAGCGTGCCTGTGATGCATGGTCTGTCACGGAGCTTCCCACATCCAGGGCTTCAGATCTTCGTGAGCCTGGGAGATGAAAGGTAATTTCAGGGCTGTGATGAACAGCAGAACATCGGCTGGTCAGCTCCCAGGGCCCTGCAGTGCTAATTAAGATCTCGAATGTCTTGGTGACCTTGGCTCTGCTTCCACGTGTGTGAGGGGACACAGGTGGGTCAGGACAGAGGGGCTGTCATCTGACATACTGAATGTCAGCTTGTTAAGAAAGAAGGCATTGGAAGAACTTGGATGACCAAAAAAAAGGATTTGTCAGTAAAATTACTGAATAAACTAAGGACACAGGGTCTAAGGTATATACTGAAGTCAAGGTAACCTTGGTTTAAGGAGGATTTCATTATACTTAAAGAAAGAAAAAATAGGTCTTTATGAATCACTGCAGACAATAATGGTGGTGCCTGTTTTTCCAATGATGGTGTTTTGTGTTTTACTATAAATGCCTCTTTTCAAGGAAATCTCAATACGAGTGGAACTTCTTATATGTTTTACAGAGTTTTGGAGGATAAAAATACCAACTTTTTAAATTTGCTGAGAATGCTCTGTCTAACAAGTGTCCCTTTCCATTTTTTATTATTTTTACAGTAACATTTATAAAAAAAGCAAATTAAAATATTTAAACACAACACTGAAAACATTTGTTCATGCCTGCTGGCAGGCTTCCAACTTGTGTAATTAAATCTTGCAGTCTGTTACCTAAATACTTCCCGCAGTTCCTACTCAGTGCAGTCCCTTCCTCGAGTTTCTGGCCTCAGCCAGTTTTACTCTTTCTTTGTACTGCGGCACAGCTGCCACTTTGGATCACAAGGATGGCTGCATTTCTTTGGGAAAACTGACTTTCATATATAAATAATTGTTAAAGTGCTTTGGAAACCTCCCGGGGGTGAAGAGCACCATTGAAAAATAATAAGCCTTTCAGATACATTATTAATATTGATCCTGTTGTTGATCACCTTCCAGCCCAGGGACAGGGAGAAGGTGACTCGTGCAGTCTGGGTTAGACCCTGGCACCTGGGAAACCTGGGGGTGATACCAAGCCCTATCCCCCCCTCCTCTGTGAGACTGGACAATTCATTTATCCCTTTGTGCCTCATCACCCCCCACCTTGGACTTCCTTGCTCCATGGCTTATTTAAGAAGTATTTTCATGCTTTTGAGAACAAGGGTTTTTTGTGTGGATGGCCCACTCTCTGATTGTGCTATGGAGGTGTAAACCATGAAGTCAGGCTGAAGTGAGCAACCAGCAAGTGCTGATATGTGGACTCAGTTTATAATACCATTCTTGTCACTGCGCTTTGCAAATGAGCTTACATATTTTTCTAAATTAGAAATGATGAAGTATTTCTCACATTGCACACGAAGAATCACCTAGCAGACTTGTTTGTCCTGCACTGATTTCCTGTTGCACGGAGTAGGCATTTAAGCTGTGTCCACTGCCAGCTTTTTTATCCTTCTTCACCCCTTATCTATTCTTTTGTAACCTTGGAAAGCAATTTGTAACGCAAGTGAATGTGCAGAAAATGCTCAGTGCTGATTCCCATACAGTAGAGCAGTTACTTATAGCTGTCCTTTAGTTTGAGTGAAGTCCTTCACTTTATGCTCAGATTAACCAATGTTCCAACTGAATTTGATGTTATCTCTCTTTTATTGATGTGAATTATTTATAGCAGAACTGTTGAATCATCAAAACGCAATTCCTGAGACTATTATTTATGCTAAGATATTAATCCCATGTTCCTATTAAGATTTATCCTTCTGTTCCTCGTTCTGGATTCTTGAATTAAATTTAATTATTCCATCTTTCTCTTGTGCAGTTGAAGTGCAGTTATGTTCGTAAAGTAGAAGTATTAGATTGTGGGTGACTGTGTTGAGGTCAAACACAAAATCTGTCTTCCCTGCTTTCCCATAGATGTGGATTTGAATTTTTATCACAGCCAAAGGCAGCTCATGGGTACCACCCGGGTTAAAGATAAACTTCTTTAATACATGGGATTTTTCTGGACATGGGGATGCAATTTTTGGATTGATTGGTCTAGATAGAGATATTTATATTCATTCTCTCCAAAGGGGACTTCTTGGTTATTTTTGGGAGAGAGCCCAGGTGATACCACAGGTATAGCCCAGCAGTTTTGCTTCTTCCTGAACATCCTACTTGTGCTGTCTCTTTTTCTGTCCTCCTCCTGCAGGATGAAGCTTCAGGAGATTGGTGCAGGTGAGAGTTTTCTTCTCCCCAGCACATCATTCCATGGTTATTTTACAAGTGGCTTCTTGGAACAAGTGTTTCCTTTTTCCCTTCTGTTTTTCTCTTGCTCAGCACCAAGGAAAAATGTGCCATTGGGTTCAGTGTGCAGAAATCCATATGCAGCCTGGAGGTAGCATGCACAGGCTAGGTTGTGTGAGCTGTGGGAAAGGGTGCTTGAAGATCTACCTGAGGCAGAAACACATCCTGAGTGTGTCCTGGGAATCCCAGCAGCCAGGAGAAGCTGTGTTGGATCAATGAGTTCAAGTATTATGGAACCACTGCAAAGGGAGGTGCCAAACTGGTTCTCTGTCAGGTAGCCTGAAGGAATTTGTGACTTCAGGGTGAAATGTGGCGGCTTTTTTTTCCTGCATTCATTTCCCATGAGCACAGGCCAGTAGAAGTGAGGACATGGAGCTGTGACTTCTCCCTTGCTTCAAGAAGGAAGAGGGGTGAAATACAAATGGGAACTTACTGACGTACCAGATAAATCAGAACTCTTTGAGGAGGTAATTTGTCTTTCCAAGTTTTGCAGGCTGGACCAGGCAGCTCAGCACCATTGGGGATTGTCCCCCAGTGTCCCTTCCCTGTTCCCTTCCTCCTGCATCCTCCTGCCTTTGCCCTGCTCCTTTGAAGTCGGATCCTGCACTCGGTGGGGCTACAGGTTATGGCAGCACATTTCATTTTGTGCAGCTACAGCCACTCACCACAAGCACTCCTGCAGCAGATTTTAAGACCTTTTATAATAATTACTGTTTTTCTTCCAGGCATTTCTCCATCTTTATATTCCAGTCAAACCCCCATCTCTTGTGCTGATAGTAATGATGTTATGGCAGACAGATCCCCCCGGCTTTGTTAGGCTCAGATTTATACACTGCTTCTGTCTTGAATAATTCAAGACAGGGTCCAAAACAGGGCTTCAGATAAAAGCCACCTATAAATGTAGGGCAACTCAGGTATAAAGTTTGCACCCATGGTTCTAGTTCATTTCTGGTCTTTATTTGTATGTCTGATTAAAAAAAAAAATTAAAAATTCTGATTTAAATATAAACCAATTCTCCCAAGGATTCTGCCTTCAGTATATGTGTGTATTCATATACCAGGATTTGGAAAATCTTTTAGCTTTAGATACCTACAGGTGGTTCCTCAGAAAGCACACATCCAAAGTAAGAGTAGGGCCTGTTGTTTGTATATGAATGTCCTCTAACCTCTTGGTGTTTGCCTTTCATTTGTTCTGAGAGCAGAACTTAACTCATCCTCCTCCAGGGGGTCAGGGTTAAAGAGCTTCTCATACCACTGATGGAATAGCAATAGTGGCAGCCAATAAAGTGCAGCCCATTTTAAATCATTCCTAATGATTTAAAGAAGGAAGAATGTCACCCAGAAGAACCATTGCTGCATTTTAAAAGATTTTGCTACAGTATGTTCCCATGACTGATGTGCTAGATGCAAGCCCTTGATCTTCAAATAATTGTTGTCTTTCCATTGATAAATGGCAGAGTTCTGCTGTGTTTGTGTGTGAGCACAAATATTCAGGGGTGGTGTTTGGGATTGCTGAAGTGGCAGACTCTGCACTTTCAGAAAAAAATTAAGGATTTGTTTAATTAGGCAGAATATGCTGATAGTCATATCTACTCTTTGTGAAGAACTTATTTGACCATTGGAAGCATGATGCAGCATGGAGTTTAGATTAACATTCCTGCTGTCAGTGGGGCTTCCTTCAATTACAGCTTTGGGTTTTCATTTGCCTTGTTTTGGTTGAGAGCCAGGATACAGCTTGTTTGCATTGTCATATGCAAATAAGAATAATATTTGAAACATATAGTACTTTAAATATTCAAAACACTTTGCAGTCATTCTCACAACCCCTGTGTGGAGTAGGTAAATAGTGGATTTGTGCCTTTAAGGCTGTTTTGCATGGGTGATAACGTGTCATAGCATTGCTGATGGGAAACAGGCATCAGACCTCCAAACTTGAGAGTGATGTGAAGGGACCTGACACATTTAACGTTGTTTATATTTGTATCTTAGTTTCTGAGCTCTCAGAGATGACTTTTTCAAGTTTTCTTGACAGGGAGGAATACTAAAACCCACTTTGCTTTTAATGAGCAATGAAATGATGTCACATCTTTCCCGAGGCTGGAGCCCTTGAAAAAGCTAAGAGAATTTCACAAGACTTACAGTCACAGACTGGATCCTGCATCCCTGAAGTTGGCAGAGATACTGTCATAGAATTGGGTAGGATTTGTGTAACACCCCTGTCCCCTGGGTAGAGCTGACAACTTTTCAGGGGCTGGTCATGGCAGAAATACCAGGTTTCATGATTTGCCATAGGTTCTTAAAAGAATCCTATTAAAACTATGTGTGTACATTAAAATTTATGGACAAAAATGAAAGCAATAAGCTGTTATCATTCTTCTTACTGCAGGGGTATTTGCAAGCCTTTCTCTGGCCCCAGGCTGTTGTCTGCTCACCTGTTGGTCCATCTGGTTGTATTGAGTGAGAAGGAACCACGTATCCAGTCATTCTTTGTATTTCTGTACCTGACAAACCTGTCAGTGTAAACTTATTTGGGTGGAAAGGATGAATCATTCTGGAATTAACATGCTGATTGAGTGGGAATTACATTTACAAATGTGCAGCACGGTGTGATGGAGTGTTTATATCCCTGTGAAAAGGCATCTGGTGGCTGGAGTGGCAGCTCTTGAGCTCTCTGCAACTGCTTCTCAGCTCGAGCTGCTCTGTGCCAGGTTTCCTTGTCTGTATGGAAGGAAGGATAACCTCATTGTAGAAAATTACACTGAAATTCCTAGCAAAAGATGGGCATTTTGACAGTGTCACCCTCACATTCCTCTAACTGGATTTCCATTTCTACCAGGAAACAGTAAATGAAACAACCATTGGTCTGTTTTTGCACTGCTGTCAGGGAGGGAACACGGAAGGAAACCAGACATCCTGAAATCTGTGGTCCTTAGGAGCTCTTTATTAAAAAGAAACAGAAACGTATTTATCCATAATGTTGCTCTCCTGTATTTACAGGAATTTAAATGCATATATCTAGTCATTGGTACTAAAGAGCTTATCAGAGTCTTTAAAGTGTTTTCTAAATCAACTAGACAGAGCTTACCCAGGCTGTCCTTGAGGCAGCTTAGTTTTTTTCTTTTTTGAGATAGATTATTATATTTCTCTCTCTAAGGTATTTACGTGAGCTCAAATACAGAGCACTGATCTTCAGTACATCTCCAGGAATATAGATGGCACAGGGAGGAAATGACTGATTGGAAGAGTGGGGAATTGAGACCTGCTCTGATACATTGAATCCTAAGCAAGTATCCATCCTACTCCAGTTATTGCTGTCTCCTAATATTCATGTGACTATTCAGAGGCAGATGGGGCCTTCTCTCCTGTGCAACACTCTAAAAGTAATTTAAGCTTATGAAACAAAACAAGTATTCCACAATTATTAAGAGTTTATCTTCTACTTTTCATAAGTCTGCCCATCATAGGGAAGGATTTCGGCAGCTCTGCAGAATTGCAGCAATTTGAAGGATGTCACATTCTTAATACCAGTTTTAGCAGACTTAATCTTTTGTTTCTCTAATTCCTCTGTGATTCTGTAATTGCGAGGTGCACATTTCTGCAGATTTTGTTCATCACTAAAATAAATAAATGAAAAATTTGCCATATTCCTCAAGGACTTTCAGCTCCATCTACAGCAGCGAATGTAATTATACCCGTATCATTGATCAGGGGACTCCTCCCACCGCTCCAGTCTGTATAGCACCAGGATTTAGCATACAAACTATATTTAAGCAACTGATGTATTAGACAAAGGAAACCATGCAGTAAGTGGATTGCCATCTACTTTTAGCTCAGCATGCTTGTTGAATGCAGGCCAAACTTCCTCGTTTCCAGGCGTTTCCTTTATTGTAGCCTGAGGAGCAGCAAATATCTGTGTGCAATTGGAGGTTTCCAGCATTTCACTTCACTGAATTCTCTGTTCCCTGTTGTCTCGTACAGACTGTCAACCATTTGTATTTCTGGGTTGGAACTAATCAGACCCATCTGGTCTTGCTGACAGTGCGAGCCAGGAGAATAGCTCTGTATCATGATACAGGATCCTGGAACTTGGGGCACAGGGAAATTTAGTGCCTTGCCTAGCCCTGTCTTTTAATAAATCGAATAGTGCCATAGCACAGCTCATTTTCTCCTTTGTTTATTTTAAATCAAGACAGCAATTGTCTGTCAGACCACAAATGTATAAATGCTAAGCAATCCACAGGTTAAAACATTTCCTCCTTGCTTAACCTGTAAGTAGTTCTTTGCATTTGTGCTGGAAAGAGAATTTTGTGCTGGAATGAGTTTTTCAGCTACAGAATAAATTAGAAACCAGACAAAGAATAATGATTGTCTTTTCAGTGTTTCTTAATATCAGCTGGTAGATGAAGGTGGGTACTCTAAGAGCTCCTGTTGCCTAGTCTGCATTGGAAAGAGCATCCAGGCAGCTCCTAGGTTGCTAAAAGAATGCCAAATCAAAGGCAATGTGAGGCACTAATGCTGCATATTGTATGAAATGTGCATACCTGGGAGTATTCGAATTACATCTTCATTGTACGTTAGGGAGAGAACTCAAGGCAAATCAAAGTTTGTATTGATTTTGGGACCAGGGGAGGGGTTGTGGAGGATTATCTGAATAATTCTATTATTCACCTTTCTGTTGGAAAATTAAAGTGGATAGTGCAAAGAGCACTACTGAGAGAGATAAATGAGCTGCTTCCCTTCAGAATGAACTCTCGTCTCAGAAAACTGTTGATGTTATGTGCCTAAATTCCTTATGTACTTAGTAGAGTTATCTGCATAAAATATCCTTTAAATTCAAGAATGACTTCCATCAGCCCTGTAATGATATCAGGGGATGATTGTGCTCCCATTTTATTTCAGTGGGTGTACACAAATACTCCTATTCTACAAGATTATTAAATTGCAAAGGGCCCTTTTTGTGATTATTTAGGACGGATTCCATTTCAGCAGTTCCAAACCTTGCAGCCTTGTTCAGAGCAGTAAAATAAACCTGTAAGATGAAGAAAGACGTTGTTGTCCTTTGAGCAAACATACTGAACAAGGGATTCCGTAATTGAACTTCTGCTTGCACCTTTGCCAGTGTAGTATCAAAGGTACAGAATTTGATATAGCCAGTTACAAGCCTTCTCACAAATCATGAGGCAGAAACGCTGTGCTGGAGGATTTAGGAGCTGTACCTAAAATGCGGGAGCTGGATCACAGCTGTGCAGGATCCACGGATGCATTTGTGTCCCTACTCCTTCATAGCCTTGCCAGGCAGCTCAGAAGTAGTTTTAGTACCAGTGGATTTAGTTGGACAATTTAGTTAGCACTTTTTACTGATAAGCCTGAAAAAAATACCAAGTTGAAAAGTCCAAAATCTCAGTCACCAACAGAGAGAAAATCTAGCCTGCAGTGGTGAAGGAAAGGAGAGAAAGCAGGGAATGGAGCTCCAAACAGAATCCTCACAGTATCGTGCACCATAGAATTCAGAGGCAGAAAGGGTAAATGAGGGAGGGCACAGTTTGCTAATCTGAAAATCAGAAACAAGAGCACTAGTTGCAGCTATAAAACTGCCTTACAAGGAATTTCTCAGCCTTTCTGTTCCTATCCCAAAATCAGGGAACATGAAGAATATTTGTTCATGCTGTAGGAAGGGGTGAAAAGAAGGTGTTATATGGGTGAGCGACAGCGCTGGTGGAAACGGTGCTGAAGGAAGAACTAAGGTTTTTGTGAAAGTTTTTTGGCAAGAACACATCTCTAAAGGTTTTCTGTGATGCAAATATCCCATTTTCCTCATCTTAGAGAGGAAAAGGTCCTGGAGATAAAACTTCAAATTACTCTTGAGCCATCTCACAGGGTTTTCACTCTCTTTCTTGACTCTCGTCTCGAATAAGCTCCTATTCAATAGAAATTTGCTTTAGTCCTAACACTATAAAAACCAAGTAAGCACTTTGAGATTTGCCCCATTGATTTTGCCAAGTTTTGGTTGAGTGAGAACTTAATAAAGGTTTTGGATTGTGAAGATAAAGAACTGACTTTTGACATCCTGATTCAATTTCTAGGCAGTCATTTTACAGATTAACCGCCATTGAGTTCAGCAGGAGCGTGTCAGTGCAAGGGCTGAGTCAGGATCCAGCCCTCGGTCTCCTGCCAGGAGTCAATGTCGGCCTCCTTTAACCTGCCCATTGATCCAGGAGCTCAAAACTTCAGGGAAGAAACAACCACAGTTTCCATTATGAGTTTGATCATAGCGCAGGGTTCATGCTGGCTCCAGCACACAGAAAGTTAAAAGGACTCTGAGAAGAGGGAGGGATGGGGAGGACATTTGGTGCCTAGAAGAGAAAAAGGATTTTAAGGGCCATGGGGCAACCTGTTTGTATCAGCAGAGGAGAGCAGTGAATTAGATCTTGCAGTTACAGGCGTGGTGGTTGGCTGGTGTTGGATTAAATCCCAGCACGCAGAAGGAAAAAGAAAATCCAGGCCCTGTGCCTGTGTTGGTGGTGAGCAGAAAGCACCAGGAAGGTGAGTGGAGTTCCTTGCTGTGGTGAGGAGCATTTACCACACACAACTGCACTGATAGCTGCAAAAATGGGTCCACATTTGGAGACTGCTGGGCTGAGAATATTTCATGTCTCTGTAACCCAAGCATTGCAGTTTCAAAGGGATTCTGGAGCCCAACACTCCTATTCCAGTGGGCTCCCAGCAGTGAGGAACAGTGGTGTCTGTGAGCTGCACGTGGGATGCCAGGCTGCTGTGGCTCTCCTGCCTCAGAGATGCCATCTCTGAACAGGGCAGCAATGCAGCAGCCTCCACACCCCTCTATTGCACAATTTAGATGCTTCAAAAGTCCCAGTCAGCCTTCTCCAAAACAGAGGAGCAGCAAGGAAGCAGCCTCTCATGCTGTAAATATCCCTTTTTCCTTCAACAGAAGAAATCAGGCAGTTTCCATATGATTTCCTGAGTTGCTGTCATCATTATTCTTCCTTTTCTATTCTTTTCTTTCATGTCTTTTTTAAATCACGTATGTCTACCCATTTGAGCAAAGTCTTGATGTACCCAAGATATTTCCTGTAAGATGCCTGTCTGAGTTTGGAGGGAAGTATGCAGTATTTGTACAAGCTCTCATTAAAAGAGAATACATTTGGAAAGGGTGAAGATCTCTGATTTTGAGGGGACTAAATTATTTTTTAAATCAAGTCTGCTTGATTTATGTTAGAGATTAATAAACTAGCAAGATTTTGTTTAGAAACATGACATTTCTTTTTTGGGTTGCATAAGCACAACATAGTCGCTTAAACATTTTAAATCAATTTTCTTTGCACTCTTACAATTCAAAAACCACAAAATGGATTTCTTTCAAGTTTCTTGTATTCCAAGGTTCAGCCCAGAGGGATTCTTATTTTTTTTTTCTCATGGCTTAGAATAGGGTTTTGTAATGAAAAGCCTGACAGATCCTTTACTATACTGTCACTAGGTACAATGCTCCAATATATAGTGCGAGATTAACTTGTATTTTAATAAAGTATCTTGAACAGAATAAAGGGAGCATTTTAAAAGTATTAGTTGAAATCTCTGTTAGTTTGGTTTGAACTAGTGTTAAGGGAATACACCTTCTTTAGTTTCCCTGCTTCAGTCAAGTAAGAGTATAAGCAGCAAAACTGTGATATAGGGAGCCTTTCAAATGGTTAAACATTTCAGTTCTCTGTTCCTCACAGAAGTTGATGCCTTTTGAAAATGTAGCTACTCTGACAGCTTCTCAGAATGATAAAAATGTGCTGAATTTCTTTGTGTAACATATCCTTTCTTCCCAATTTCTTGCTAAAATTAAAAAAATAGTAAAGGGCATCATGGCCTTTCTCTCTGTCCATTCCAAACCCTGGCAGTGATTTATTCCCTGCCCCTCAACACTTGTGGCTCTGGAGCGTGGCCATTCCCAGACAGGCTGTAAGGGGCACTGCTGATACAGCATCCTGGGGTCCCATTGCCACAGGAGCAATTCCCAGCCTGCAGAACAATGGGAGTTCATTTGCTCAGCTTCTGCTTTCACTTGTTTTTTCCTGCAGATGTGTGTGATGGCAGCTTTTCGTGTGTGTTGGATTACTGAAGGAGTTAAAATTGTCCATTTTGTATATGCATTTCTAGTTGTGTGCACTGGCACACTCGCATGGGTGTGCATATAAATATATGAATGTTTATTTATGGAGATATTATACATGTATAGTGTGTAGTACTGGCTGTTGGCAAATACAAGATGTAATTCATAGCAGGACCTTCAATCTGATCCAGTGTGTTAAATCCTACAGGACGTAAAGCTTGATAAGATTTGTGAGATCCCTGATTACTTAGGTAGGAAAGATGGCCAGAGCTGGATTAGTACAGACTATAAACCTCTGTTCTTTGGAGCAAGCTCTAATTAAGGGGTTAATGAGCAACATCCTTGTGCTGGTAACACTGTCTGTACTGACTGCTGAGAGGCTGAGGGATGGGCTGCAACTGAGGAGGAGGTTCTAGACCATTGGCCTCATCTCAAAGGGCCATTTCTGTGTCACAGTTCACGTGATGCACTCAAATATAAACTCCATTAACATGTCTGTGGAGTAGCTTCATACAGAGTTACTCAGCTTTGCCCAAACCTGAGTCTAGTCCATACTTGAAACAGGAACTTGGGTGAAAGACACTGTAAACCATGTCCTGTGTGTGACAGGGTGTCACAGCCATGGGCACCAAAGTGATTGCACATGCACTGAATTGATCTTCAAATTTTTATGGGTGCTGTAAAAAGCAGAGCCCTTTTTCATTTGTTTCTGCTAGGATAGTTCTATACCATGGATGTCTGATCCCTGTTGCACATCTGCATTGACTTTGAAAGTGGAAACTGTAATATTATGTAATCTTGGCTTGAAGGCAAATATTAGCTAATTTAACCAGATATAATCTACCCCCAAATGTCTACACTACTCACCATTGAAGCAGTGCTTTTAAAAGGTTTCTTAAAATAAGCACAAATTTAAAATTGTATGTTTAGCTCTCAGGGAAATAACTAGTATTTAGCTGGAACATTGGTTTCCCTGTGCCATGCACTGCTGATTTACTGAAGCTGGACAAAGTAATTCCCATCAGCATTGATTGAGAATGTCCAGGTTTTGCCTTTCAATTAATTATGAAACAATCTGTTGTCAGCATTCCCAACAGATAGTGAGACTTTGCTATTCAGAGTTAATGTGGATGAATGTGGATGTACTGAGGCACTGGGAAGAAAGGCTGTAATGAATTTCAGACTGAGCTGAACTGGAGAAAAAGGGCAGAGAGGAGAAGAAAAGAATGAGCACATTGACATCCTGGACAAATAGAGAGGGGCTGATGAATCATTCAGTTCCAGCAGGCAGGGTGGCTGCTGGACTCTGAGGGACTTGGCATGAGGAGCAGATAATGCAGCATCTCTCAGGGAGGAATGTCCATCTGGGCCCCACAAATGAGCTGGGCAGGAGGGGACAGGGCTGGGGATGGCAAACTGAGAGCTGCTTTCCTGAGCTGTCACCAGGACACTGGGTGCTCACATGTTCTTCAGCTGCAGGTGCTCCTCTGTGGTAAGGACATAACAGCAGCAAAAACTTTCAAGGCAGTGAGCGTTTACATAGCTCCATCCTCACCAGATCTTTTTTGTTCACGTTTGCAACTGCTCCTCCCTCAGAGACTGTTACAGGAGCACAGATGTGTGAAGAGACCCACTGGAGGAGATTGCTGATCTGCTCAAATGTGTGAGAGGCAGAAGGGGCTGTGCTTCCCCTGGGCGCTGCTGTCCCCGCCCTGCACGGGCTGTGTCCCTCCCTGGCGGAGCAACACAGATGTGTGGGCACGTTCGGTGTTCATCCAGCTGTCTGCAGGGATTCAGCTCCCCAAGGAGGCAGGCAGGTGTCTGGTGGGATTTGCTAAATGCCCAAACCAGTTAGCTCCTTAACACCCAGTGAAATGAGTCTGATTGGGTACAGAATTCGCTCTTGCAAGGCACTGGGATGAATCTTTGCACCAGCAAAATCCTCTTAAATACCTTACTACCACCCCCCCCAACCCATCTAATATATGGCTGTAGGAAATTTCAGAGATGCAGCCTGTGACAGAGATAGCACATGAGTTTGCCTTTTGATATCTTTCTCTCAGTAACTTTAGAAGTAATTTTTCATCTGTATTTTGAATGCCACAGGGTTGTGCCTGCTGAGAAATTAGCAGAAAGCCAAGCAGTCCATCCATCATTGTTGGTGTGTTTGTTGGTTTTTTTCTTCTCATGTTGTATATTGAAACCCATAATTAAGACTAATCTTTTAAATGCCTTTGTAGGAAAAGAACACAGTAGGGATAGAATGGACTTTTTTATTAAAATGAACAAAAGAAGCAAAATTTGTAAAGAACATGTAACTGCATAGACTTAATAATTAAAATTACTTCTGTAAGCCTGTTCTTATAGATACTGAGTAAATAAAATTGCTATTGCTGGTAGATCAATATTTCTGTTCACCATAAAAATTTATAATTTAGGATAAACAGTTCTTCCATTATAAGCTATGGAGTTCACTGGAATATGTCCAGCATGTTAACAGCAACAAAAATAATTCAGAATCACCAACAGTTGTCAAGAACTGTATATTTATACTTATATCAGAATAAAAGAAATTCTCTTTTCATGTAGAAGATACTATCAAAACACTAAGGTATTACTGTTTATAGTGGCCATGTTTTGGGAATTAGACACACCCTTTTTTAAAGCATGTGCTTATCTGCTGTCCTGGATCTGATTAGTGACCTGTGCTGAATGAATCAGAGCACACTCCAGTGCATTTTATCACCGTGAAAATGATGCTATTTACAGCTACCAAGGGAATGATGCCATAAATAAGCATTGATTTGGGGCTTTTTAGTCTCTCCAATTCAGCATTTAACAGTCTGGTTTTTCATAACCAATAAAACTGCTTTGGGTTCTTGTTGATATTCATCATTCCAGATTGTGTTTTAATACTCTGGAAGAATTAAAAAATATTTTTATCCCTCTTTTGTCTGTAGCTTTACTTAAAAATCAACTGCAGATTTTAATCTCCTTAAGAATACATGAATGTTCAAAAGAGGGATTGGGTGATTTCTCTCTCGGGTGGTACAAGTTGATTATCTTCCTGATTGCCATTTCTCCCTGTTAAATGGTTTTAGTGACTACCTAGGAGCTGGAATGTCCCAGATGTAGCTTCTTAGCAGATGATGAATGCCTTTTATAACATGCCCTTCGTAGGGGCTTAGACAGTCTGGAAGGATTCACAATAATACCTCAAGATTACTCTGAGCACACAAACACAATAGCACACCAGCTGATGTTTATTCATCTTTCATGAGGCTTGTGTAGGCAAAGAGAGCAAGGTTGCTTCCTGATTTACTGGGGTCATTTGGCATCAAAAATGTCGCAGACCTTTGAGTGTGTCATGTTAAGGCTGTGCTGCACTATGTGCAAAGATTGCATTTTAACTGACATTGTTGCTGGTCTTCCTTTCTCCCTTTCACCATCTCTTTTTTTTTTCTTCCTTTTCCCCCGCTCTTTATTCTCCAAGATGATTCTAATTTACAATTATATTTATTTTTTCATGGAGAAGGTAATGTTGACAGAGGGTAAACTTGGTGGGGAATGATTACTCTAAGCAAACCTAGAGTCAGAAAATGTTTCATATTGGAAGGGACCTTAAAGCTCATCTCATTCTAAACCCTGCCATGGGCAGGGACACCTTCCGCTATCCCAGGTTGGTTCAAGCCCCGTCCAACCTGGCCTTGGGCACTTGCAGGGATCCAGGGGCAACCACAGCTCCTCTGGGCAACCTGTGCCAGGGCCTCACCACCCTCACAGGGAAGAATTTCTTCCTAATCTCTCATCTAAACCTGCCTTGCAGAGCCATTCCTCCTTGTCCTGTCACTACATGCCCTTGTCAAAAGTCTCTCTCATAGGCCTGCCCATGTTTTGAAATTTCCTTGAAAGGGTGAGGAGAAGAAAGAAAGAACATGGCCAATAATTGCAGAAATATTCAATAAATCACTGAAATTAAATGTATTTTTATCACAGTGTCTGGATTGCGCCATTGTGCACAGTGATTTTGGAGGTCAAGCCTCAAGAATGAATTTGGAGCTCTCTGAGAACCCTAAAGGCTCATAGCTGTAGTCTGGCTATGGATTTGGAACAGATCCAGCTGTGAGGACATCTCACCACCTTTCTCTGCACCATTTACAGAGGGGTGCTCTTGCTCTTACTGGGATAAAACCTCAGAGTTAGTGAAGTTACTATTATTGCTGCTTTACAACTCTTGTCATCTCTTGCTAAGAATAAATAGGTGAAATGGGACTTTTTGCTTGAATGTCTCTTTTATCTTCCTGGGGTGAATATCTGCCATGGCGTTCCCTTGTTCTGCAGTATTGTCTGGGAAGCTTTTCCTTTCTTCTGTATTCTTGATATTTTCTCTTTTGAAAAAAAGAAACCACCAAAATGCAAGCAAACAGAAAAGAAGGCATCTCAGAACCTGACCTCCTTCCCCTCCCAACACATTGAAAGGCTTTAATGAAAATAACTTTTGGCAGCTGTGTTTGAGTGACCAATGTGGAATGGGATGTGACACCAGAGCATAAACAAAACGTATAAATGTATGCAGGACGCAATACTACAGCTGGAATAAAAGATTCAGATGCCTCTTCTTTTTGACACATCGCATTGTAAGGTCACAGACTGAGCTGAAGATGCAACTTGAGGAATGGAAATGTCTAGGTTGATATAAACTGGTTTTAACCCCCTCAGTATTTCAAGATAAATAGCGTTGACTTGGAGAAGGCACATTCTCACTTTACATTCATCCTCGCTGCTTCCTGTAGAGCATTTTAAATCTTAGGGGCCTGAGCCAGCCACAAATTAGGGAATAATGGGGGTATCAGTAAGGTTGTTTCATGGCTCTTAAAATTAAAGGAATTCTTAGTGAGTTACCAGCAGCTGGCTCTTTTTTTTCTTGCCAACTTTTCATTGTATTCACTTTAAAATTCTTCAATGAAGATTGGCATGGTAAGATCAAAATCAGTGCTGTGTAAAAAGCAAGTTTTTACAGTTCAGTCCTTTTTTTTCCTTGTACCTGGTAAGAAAAGATGTCATTAGGAGGACTGGCGATTTTCACCTCAAATGAAATGTCAGATCTAATATTCTGTGTGAGTCTCTGTGTCTTTGTTAAGGTCTCATTATCTTGTGAACATGTGGACCAAGTCCAAAAGAATTATATCTTTAATATTTGTCTATCAGTCTTATGTCCTTTTTGCTTCTAACAGAGCTGAGACAGGGAGGGTTTGTTAGTGCAGGGATTACTTCATTAGTTTGATTCGGCATGTCTTGGATTCACAGTGCTTTCAAGAGACATCACGAAATAAATTCAGAATGTGTTATGAGGATGCCCACAGAGCAAATAACATGGGCAAATTACCTCACTGCTAAAGGGAAAATAAAAATCACATATCTGCTGCAGACAATATGACAAAATAGAGCAGCATGCAGGGGGGAAATCTCCTGTAAATACTGCGCATTCATATTCATGTGTTTTACATTAAAGCAGTGGAATCCATATAAAACTGCACTTATTAAAATAAAACATTTCCAAGAAACAAAACAAATAGCTAAGTGCTGGGGAAGCAAACGGAAGCTTTTAAAGTACTGTTTCCTAAAAAATATAATCTTCTTATGTAACTTAGAGTGGCTTTTAATTATCTGCACAGCTCCAGCAAGCAGAACAGTGGTGAACTTGGGAATGTGTGGCACCATTTAGGTTTTAAGTGTTATTCATTTGGCAGCAACAGTGGTTTAAGGGAGACAGCACCTTTGTGAGTTTTACTACATGGAATTAATTTGGAAATTCTCCTGTGCACTGGTAGCTGTTTCGAAAATGTATCCATATGGATTAGCACTGGGTATTGGCTTGGATAGAGCAGCTTCAAAGATCAGTTGTTTTCAATAACGTATCTGTGTGTGTGTGTGCGCTTTTTGAAAGGAATTGATGAAATCATCATTTCTGGAAGGATGGATTTGGGTGTCCATGGCTTGGAGAAACTGACAGTGAGTCTGGAGTTTGAGAAATGCTATCCTGTAATGATAATGTAATATTTTATTATGGATCTGACAAATTCAGAGCATAATGAGGTTTATAGAGATGTTGCTGTTGACTTCAGCAACAGCAAGATTAGGTCTTCACAAGTTTCTGTGGGAATAATCTCTATGGATAGCTCATTTACAAACATGAGTGGATCATTTAGACTCATGGGACATGTTTATTATTCACATATAAGTAATTAATATTCAAGCTTAAGGGAATTTATTCCTCTTACTTATTTGCCTTACAGGAACTGACCTTTTTTTCTATCTGAAAGACCTCCTTTCCACATGTCCTGGCAAAAGTTGCACATGTGGTGCATTGGGCTAGAGGCTTTCATATGGCAAAGGGAAGGTTTTTTGATAGGATGCAACTTGCAGACTTCATTTGGACCAATTATGCATGTTAGTTCCTGCCTAAACAGTTTCATTTGATGAGTTTTCATGCAAGTTAGATATAGGCCTTCTTAATTATATATGAGTAAACATGGCTAAACACATTCCTTTGATTGTTTTATCATTGAAATAAACTCCAAACCAAAGTAGGACATAATTATCTATAGCAAGGTTGCCTCCTCCTATTGCAGGCACTGAGCATTCATGTATTAGAAAGCATTTGTTTAAATATTCAATTAAAACTCAGCATCATTGTACTGTAAATAACGTTTAAATTGACAGAAAATGGAAAGTGTTTAACTACGTGCAAATTATGAAGGATGGTTTTAGGGACAGAAATTTCATTTGGGGCCTTGCTTTGGGAAGGAGCATTTTTATACACATTTTCTAAGTGACAAAATCTCAGGAGGAAGAACATCAGGCACCCCAACTGCTGGTGTTTTGGAAAAGCTCTCCAAAGACCTGAATTCTTCGAATTAAGATGTTAAAATCCTGCACTCGTTAATATGGGGATTAGTTAAGTGTGAGCCAGCATGTATACACGTACTGTAATTAGGGAGTTTATTTGATCTTTATATATTTGATGAAAGCAGTGTGAGAAAAAGAATCATCTCAAAAAAATCCTCCAGTTTTGCAGTGATTGTTCCTCTGATGGTGCTCACAGGGCTTTTTGGAAAGCTTTGCTGCAGCTGGGGCCAGCGATGGCCATCGCTGAGTTCTTACAGGCACGTGGACACATTTCTGCGAGTGATGTGAGGGGGCTGACGGCAATATTCCTCCTCATGTTCCCACTGGGATCCTTCTTTCTTCCTCTTTCTCACCAGGGAGATAGAGAACCAGTAATTCCTTTGCAGCAGAGTCCCCAGTGTGGATGTGATGGGGCAGTCACCACCCACCTGGGGGTGGATGTCTCTCGTTTGCTTTTCTAGACCAAATATTCCTCAGAGAAAATGTGTTGGAATGGCTGAAGGCTTTGCTGTTCACACTGGGAAGGGCTGTTCCACTAATGCAAGAGACTGCTCTGGATTTTTATTTCTGTCTTCTGTGCTTTGGGTCTCTATAAAATCCTTCTGATAAACTGCCATGCTGCTGGTTTTGCCTTTTTAGAAGGAGGGGAACAAAAAGTCAGTGTTTACCCCAGCTCAGAATGTACCTGTGCCTCAAAGCTGCCTCCACATGTGCTGAAAACTGTGTATTTGCAAACCCTCACTTTGCAGGTGCAAGAAGAAATCTGCTAACATTTTGACATTTTTGGCAATCCTTTAAATAGCCTCACACCTACATGGCCCAGAATTTCCTCCTGGATTAGTATAGCACACAGTTTCTGCAGCTTTTTGTGCTTATTTTGGGGTTCCTCCACAGGTTGGTGTTATTGGATGTGGGAACACAGGGGCTTTTGTGTGCACACTGAGGCTGAGGAGTGAAAATCCATCCCTTCTGCAGAATAAAGTCTTTCATTTCCTCCAGACCACATCTGAATGTAATACAAAGCATAATGGGACTTTGCACTTCTGGAAGCCAGTACATACCACCCACTTGGCTTTCTGTTACAGTGTGAGGGAAACACGAGCAAAATCACATTTCATGAGGTGCAGAAGAAGCTGCGATGTCCTGACACCCACATACCAGGAGAAAAAAATAGACTAGGTCTGTGATTTTACCCTCCTAAAAATAAAAAGAAAGAAAAACAACTCCACCACCCTTCCTTCCGGTGTATTTTGTGGGTTTATATTCAGAGTAATTGGGAGAGAAATTAATCTTTTGTGCTTCTTGGTGGCAACATCCCATTGACATAAGAGGTGTCCAAATGTGACCCTCAGTTTAGGTCATCCACATTTCCACAAGTTTCATGTGGTAGAATGTGCCCTATTGTCCCATACTCACAGATTCTCCATGCAGATGTTCTGTTGTCATTCTTGCAGGCACATCTTTTGTTCTATATAATACAGAGGAATGGGAGATACAATTTAATGTGAATTACCTACAGATCATATACAGTGCCACTAAGTAGCTCTTTGCAGTACCTAGTGTGGATTTTCTCTCACTGACAAACTGAATGATGGGTCTTGTCTGAAATTTAAAATAAATAAATAAATAAATAAATAAATAATCTGGTGCAGTGGAATATAGTTAAATTGTGAGGTGGCAGAATAGATTAGAAAATCTGTCTATATTTCTTTCTCCCTCCCTGTGTTTGTTTGTCTGTATATGTATATATGCACTTCTGATGTTAATTGGATGTAATTAGTAAAAAGACATCTGAGCATCTTTTAAAAAGTGGGTACAAAGGCCCTTAAAGTGAGAAGACCCATTTGCAAACATCCCTTAACTGCTGCCTGACTGACACAGCTCAGGGTTTTGCCAAAAGGGCTGTTGTCCATGAATATACAGGAGCTGACTGCTCGGTGTCCATGGCAGTGCACGCATGGAAGGACTGAATCCATTAAAACTGAAACAATAGTTACCTAAAAAGAGGCAGGTTGTTCTTCCATTAAAGCATACGGTCAACTTGTAAATTCTGTAAAGCTGGGTGAAAGAACAGACTTTAATATAATCAGATTTGTCATCTTGTCCCCACAGCAGTGTAAGAGAATTACTGGAGCTGAAAGTGCTCCTGTCGTAGGTACAGGCGGCTGCAGAGCGGCCCCGGAGCCGCTGCTTCCCTTGGGATGCCCCTCGGACACAGCCAGGGCGCTGCAGCTGCAGCCTGGACCCCCAAGAGCTGGGAATGCTGTGCTGCTGGTGGGACAGGGATGTGGGGACTCCCCAGCACACGGAGCTGAGCTGCTGTGAGTGCTCTGCCTGTTCAGGTGCACAAATGACCTCTGGTCTCCCAGGATCTCATGGGCGTGAAGTCATCCACAAGACTCCAACGTGGCACTGGGAAGTCAAGAGTTCAAAGGGGTCTACCCAAAGAGCAAGTTCTGCACTCTCAGGGTGTGGTGTGGCCCTGGGGACGGTGTGGAAGAGCCCCTTTAGGATGTGCTAGCACTGGTGTCAGCTCATGGATTGTGAGCCTGGCCAGGAAGGTGTTCACATCCCAGCCCTTGCAGGCCACTTAAATGCTCTGCTGCCACGGATGCAGCACTTTCATCTGTCCAGATGTTATCTGAGACTGCCAAAACGGTGCTGACAAAGGGAGAGAACAAAATGGAGATTTTCAAATCATTACCCCTCAAATCTGAAACAAATTTCATGGACCAAGGAAAAGCCTTCAGGGCATTTTCTGAATTTCCAAGGCTAGCTGCAAAAAAATATAGTGTTACGAACTCAACAAAGGTCACAATAATATTTTATAATAAGAAGTGTTAGCCTAAGTGCAATGGTTGGAGCCAGTGCTCCCCATAAACAATACACACAAACAGAAAAGATGGGAGATCCAAGAGGTCTGTGTTATTCCTGCTAACATGCAGCAGTATCACTTTAAATGAGAAAAATACATAGAGAAATTACAGAAAATGTTGAATATTTTTGCACGCCACTTTTGCAAAAGTGAGTGTCTTTGTATAGAGATGGGAATGACAGCTCATAGTACATTAAAGTGAATAGAGTTCCCAAGTCATTCAGCAGTTGCAGAAATTCACTTAATCTCGGTTTTATACAGGGCAATTTCTTATTCCCACCAGAATGATTGTCTGCATTTGTATGTCTGCTCTTGCTCTCTCTGTTTCCCTCCCCAGCTGGGGTGGGAACGTGTGAGATTCTAGGAAATGTTACAGTTAATTTCAGTTGTTCTATTCAAATTTACATATTTTAAACACATTTCAAAAGTAATTAAAATAGACAGTTTTGAAAGGCTCATGTTTACCATTACCCAAACCAAAAAAAAGAAGAAAAAAGAAGAGGAAGGAAGACACCGTCTCAGCTCCTTAGTTTGATTTTATTAAGTCCGTGATAGAATCACAGAATGGTTTGGGTTGGAAGGGACATTTAGGATCATCTAGTCCAACCCTCTGCCATAGACAGGGACACCTTCCACTACACCAGGATGCTCAAAATTGCATCCAAACTGGCCATGAACACTTATTGCTGATATAATAGCTGGTAGAAACAGCACAGACAACAGTGATTAATGGTTGAGATGAATGTTCAGAATTCTTATGAAGCCTGACAGATAGCATGAGCCCAAAAAATCTTTTACTTCTATCTGTAGGACCAGGACAGCTTCTGGGAAGAATGGACATTTTGTAGATCCTTCATTATTTTTTTAACCACAGTAAGAGATGTGGAACCTCATGAGATGCTGTTGTAGGCAGACACACTTTCTGCCTTTCAAATTCTGCTTAATCTTGAATGTAGAATCTTTGGCTGCCCTATTTGCATTTGCAGAAAGCCAGCTGGAATAAATTCAACTCCGTTACAATACAAATTTACAGGCAAGGCTCCTCTCTGATAACGTTCTTGTTGCACTTCTCTAAATAAAACCTTGGCAATCCATAAAGCTGGAGAGAGGCTAAACCTGACTGTAGGATTTAGCTGTAGAGCAAGGGAGCTTGGGGCCTGGGGTGTTAAATGGCTTTGGTTCACAAGCTGACCTCTGTAATTACCCCTGGTCTGTGAGTTTGGGGGATCCAGGTGTGGGGTTTTGCCTGCTGGACCCACAGCAGCCATTGGCAGGTTACAGACACTGGAACAGGTGCAAGTACAAAGCACACGATGAGTAATTTGTAGGATGCCCCTATAATTTCATGCATATTAAGCCAGTTATGCAAAACAGTTTCAGTACATTTGGAAGCACAGATTTTGTACATTCAAGATGATCGGTGAAAATGAAGCTCGTAGCTGTTTGTGCCCATTAGCATTTGAATGCCAACCTACCCAGTTTGGGGCAGAAAGGGAACTGTCCTGTGGGATTAGTCATAAAAGTAATTCTGGGTGGTTATTTTTAAAACTCCAGTGTCAGTAAGTTATTTCAGAAACAAGGTATTTCTATTTTAATGGTTAACAAAACTGCATTCACATTCTATTGCACAGTTTTCAGTATCCTGCAGAATTCATTTGCCAATTGCTTTCAAACATCAGCAACTCTTACCCATTCCAACATCACAGGAATTTGAAAGAGAGCTCCATGCAGAATTGATCAGATCCAGCAACATCAGGGTTATGTTTTGTGGGGTTTTTTTTTCAGGTAGAAGTAGACCAGTATGTTCCCAAATTGTAATTTTATTTTTTTTTTTCCTTGCCAAGATCAAGGAGAGCTTGCCAGTTTTTACTGGAAGAATCAGAATTTTCACAAAACTCCTGTAGATCTCCAAACTGTTCATAAATTTATTGACAGTTGGCAGCCCTGCTGTGTGTGCTGTACTGTTATATATCTGCCTTCTTCACATCTGCTTTGTCGGGATATGAGACAGTGAGGCAAAAGTAGCTTAAGGAGGCTTAGCAGTGTCTGTAAATAAAATGGGGAAAAAAGCTTTATTTTTTCTCTTCCTCAAAAGATTTTCCATTTTTTAACGTGAAAGGATTTTAATGAAATCCTTGAGTTTAAGAACAGCAAGTGCAAAACAAAGGGGTCTAGCTCTTGTGTTTCCTGTGAGTAATTCCCTCAGACTGGAGATGAAGGAGTGGAAAAGAGCATCCTCCAAATGCAAAAAGCAAAGTCTCCATTACTTTTACTGCTGATGAAAATATTATTGCAATATTAGTGCTCAGATCCCTCTGTTCACAGGTGATGTTTAGGCTATAACATCATCCTGGCTATTTTTTTGCCTTGTTCCATAAAAAGACTCCCAGTCACAGAGAGCATGACAGCTCATGGTATCAATGGATTTCCAAATCTTTCATTTTGCAAGGAACATAGGCTGCTCTGGTTTTTCTCCTGCAAAGCTCTGCCTTGCAGAGCCAAGCCCAGGGATGCTGCTGGCACTGCTCACCTGTGATGCATCGTGCTGTGGATTGTGCTGACCACGCTGTATAAATTGCACCCCTCCCGCCCCGTCCTGCAAAGTCAAATTTAACTGGGAAAATTGAAGTACAGTGTCTGGGGCTTAGTGAAGCACAGCAAATCCTTTCTATAAGCTATAGAGGTGACCTTTTAAACCACCTCCCACACCAAGCCTCCTACTTTTATTTTTGACAGTGAATATAAACCATAGGAAGGGCTAGTGAGAGGGCTGTAATACTTGTGCTCTGCTTGTGACTTCTAAAAGAATTTCAAGACAACCTAGGAATCTCTTCTGTTTGTGATTTGACACAGTTAGAGGGACTTCAGTGCCATGACAAATGACAGTATTAACTCAACACCCTAATTCAGGTGAACAGAGCCATTGGCCAGATATGATCCTTCCATAGGCAGTGGATAAGCACAGTGACAGAGCTGCTGAATCAGACAGTAGTTTAAACATCTACTTCATTGTAATTGAGCCTAAGAAGTATTTTTAGGGAATGTTTAAAGTACAAAGGAAAATTTTGTTTAAAAATAGATTTTTGACAATGTAAAATAGGTTAGTGCTTCCTTTGAGGCAAACAAACAACCCACTTAAGAATTAGAAATTTCCAAGCAAATGATTTGGAAATCCTTCCTTCTTGAAGCGTGATCAAAGTAAAGTCTTGACAGGTAGCATTTATCACAGGTAGTACTTTCTGCTCAGTAAGTACTTGATGAGACAAAAAGAAAAATTAAAATGGGGGTTCATGGTTACAGGAATATCTATTGTACTTAAAGCATAAAAATCCTCCCTTTAGGAAAAACTTCAGTTTTCACAGAAGCTGCAGCTCTGTTTTGAAACCACAGGTTTATCATTACATAACAGGATTTTGGGACAGAAGAAACAGAAGTGGAGAAGAGGGGTTGGGGAGCTCTTTCCAGGGTGCCCTGCAGAGCAGGATGGGTTGGGCACTCTGGTGCCTTTATCAGGATGCTGGTCCTTTGAAATGTTTCACATGGTGGAACTTGAGCCTTGCCATAATCTTATGCAAAGCACTTGAGTGCTTAATTTTCAGCCTGGAAATGGACCAAGTGAAGTGAATAAGGATTAGTTAGGGTCTGAGGAGAAAACTTCTAAAGGCGTAGAGGACAGAGCATCTAATTCTTTTCAAAAGCCATTGGAAGTCAAGCACCTAGTACACACATTCAGAGATTGTAAATCTTTCCATAAGGCAAAAAGCATGCATTGAGGTGATGTGCTGCATTAAGAAGCCCCTCTGTGACAAATTTCTCCTCCATCCTAATGTTCAGCCCTAATTTCTCTTCATTACGTGAATTCTTTCTCTCCTAGGTATAGCAGCTGACACCCTTCGCTATGTTCACTTTTTTGTTTCTTGCTTTCCTTCAGGTCAGGCTTTGAACCAGTGTGTTGTGCTGTAGGTGATGAAATGATTTTTTTCTCCCCCCTCCTCCAAAAAATAAGTTTTTTAAAAGAGGAAAATTTTGTTTCCTCCTTCTTTAACTTGATTTAGGTGTCAGGACATTCCCTATTCACAGAACAATTTTTTCTCATTTGAATGGTTTAGGAAGCAGAAACATTGACACTGATCAGGGAGATAACATGGTAACTGAGATCTTAGTGAGAATGCAAAGAAGGGGTCCAGGTTGTGTTTTTATATATTTCTGAATTGCCAGCATGCCTAGAACTTTAAAGTCTTTTTCCATAAGAGTTCCAATGCAGTAGCAACAGATTTCAGATCTTGCTTGTAATGCACTTAGCCTGATACCTCCTGAGTGGGTAGAAGGTGCACAGTTAATTATCCCCCCATGAAAAGTGTGTTTTCAAGAGCAGCCATGTCAGAATTTAGTGAGTACTGCAAGTGGTTATGAAATATAGCTGCAGTGTGTGGAAGGCATCCAAATATATCCTATTTCAGCTTCCTCAGATCCACCATTCTGGATTTATGGGCACTCTTTTCTGTGCGTGAAGGACAGGATCTCAGAGCAAGGAATGCTGATTCTGTTTTCCTGGTGGGAAGTGATCCTTCTCTGTATTTTACTGAGCAGCTGATTCTTCAAATAAATGGACTAAATGGGGGGAAGATTTATTAAGCGTATCTGTCAACTCCCAGCCCCACCCCAAACACAGTAAAAATACACAGCCTGAGTGAGCTCCAGCCTAATGGATCCAACTTAAAAGAATTTATTTAAAGAAATTTTTAGTTTCTTGTCCATCCTTCACAGCAAATGGCCTTCAGTCAGCAGCATTCCCTGCAGTGTAAGTAGAGAGTTGCCTGGTGCCAGGATCCCGTGGGACCCCGCAGTGCGGAAGGCACACGCTGCTTGGGTACCTATGCCTACAGCTGATGTCAAACCTTTAAAATATTTAGGAAGGTACAACTGCAAATTGCAAATAGGAGCATTACCCGCGCAAGGCTTTTAGTATTTTTTGCTGGAGGCTGCAAGGCTTTGCAAGGAAGGCGTTCAGGCTGTTGTCTGCTCTCAAATACCCCAGCATGTGCTTGCAGTGCAAATGAAGCCTGTGAGCCAGCTGTTTTCTTTTGCAGATGTAGACACTTAACTACAAGCCACCTGATTGTCAGCAGTGGTGAGCAATCACAGCTCCCATTCATCTTTTTGAGAGCCTTGGTGCTTGCTGCTGTTGGAAATAAGACCACTTGTGCTCAGGTGCCTGACAGAAAGTGAGTTTGAAATTGTTTTGCCTTGAAAAGGAATTACAACGATTTGCCTTCTTGAAGATGACTGAGCCAGGCTCAGACACTTGCCTTGACTCTGGAATCTGAGTTGTTCCTGAAAGGCTTTGCAGGTGACTTCACAGGATTCATTATTCTTTGGGAAATGATGCTGCTTTTCTTTTTGTTTCTCTTTGGCACTGATGCACTGGTCAAACCCTGTATGTTGTCTGTGAGCAGATGAAATACCATCCTTGTTGTGTCCCTCTTGGTCAGGTAATGTGTTCACAGTGTTCTCCAGGCAGTCAGAGTGTTCAGGTTCCTGGCTCTGGCACATCCCTGCAGTTGCTGTGGCTCCTGCTGTGTGCAGGCACCAGAACCTTGCACTCTGGAGGTGTCTGCCTTTTCCAGCTGGTGCCCTGGTGTTTCAGGATGAACACATGCAAAACAGACATGATCTGGCATGGAAATAAGCCCAGTTCTTAGTGAAAAGTATCCACAGAGTTTTGGCTTTGTGAAGGCACGGGACTTCCAGGTTTCTGATACCAACATTTCATCTTTAGCCTTTTATGAGCTAGGAACCCTTCCAGGGATGGATTACATTCCTTCGTGTTTTTTGATAAGTGCAGATCAGACACTTCCCTCAGTACTCAGAAACCTTTCACTATCTAGTTCAGATATCTGTACCTTGTAGCAAAAGTTACGTTTTTTTTTTTTTTTTCAACGGGGAGACTTTACTAAAGCCATATTTTACAATTGTTTAGTGTAAAACCTTGCAGTCAGATGAAGAACTAAGCATTGTGAATGCTGCAGGGAAGTTCTGGGTCAGGTTATGGATAGATATATATATTTAGGAAGTTGCTATCCCCATTTATGACATAAATCATCAGCAACATGTCTTTAAATCCAGTCAGTGAATTAATGTTGATTGAAACCATGTAGGGAAAGGATGCCCCAGCCCAGGCATCCTTTGGCTGACCCAAGCCCTGAGAGATAAAAGTGTGTTTTAAAGATTCCTTCCAACTCAGCCCCTTCTATGACTCTCTGTTTTTGGAACACAGTTGCTTTGGGCTTTTTGGCTCCTGATTGCTGTGTCTGCAGAGGCACATTAGGTGTGGAGGCTCAGGTGGAATTCTGACTGTCTAAACCCGGGATCGAGCCACCTTCATTTTGCAGTTTTTCAGATATGCAGTGGAAAAGCAAATTGATGGTAACACGTGTAAAATAGCACAATTGCTTTTTAATTACTTGGCTAAATGGGAAACAATTATCAGGAGAGTAGGCAGGAGGCTGAACAAATGTTTAGATAGTAATTGACAAAAATTTTTGGTTTTGTCCAGTGTTTTTTCCAGAACATTCCATGTGCCCTTAGACAAGACTGCAGTTAGAAATGAGCATCTCTGTCTCTCTGCAGCACATAGCAGTGGGATTTCCAGAGCTCAAAATCTCTGTTAGACACTGAGCCAGACCATTCACACAATCTTCCAAGTGAAAGATACTGAGAGGTACTTTCAATTATCTAAAGCCGTGGCGTTTGCCTGTTAAAATTTCCTCCTGTCCTGCCCTTTTTCTCCTCAGGCTGTAAAAGGCTGGTTGTTGTCTGTCTTTTGTGCTTCACAGCACAAGGCTGTGCATTCAGTAGGATGAAATCGCCCACGTATTTCAGAGATGTGTCATTTATTGTGACCTTTAGCAATCTGAACGCACCTAATTACTTTGTTCTAGTTTGCTGGGCTTCCCTTGCATCTCTCTGACCAGGATCCTTCTTTCCCACAACTTCTAAAATCCCAGGCAAGTAACCTGGGTGGAAGTTAGCAGTGCTGAGATACAGAATTCCCACTGACAGCAAAGTGCTGACATGAGCAGAGATGTGTAAATAAGCTGAATGTTGTGAGTGTTTGAGAAACAACCATAATGCAAAAAAAATACCCATCTGGTTAAGGCTATCAAAGGGCTTGACCTCAGATTTGCTGAGAGTAAAGAAGATTCCCACTTGCTTGAGCAGACTGGAGCAGCCATAGGCTTTTCACTGGATTTTTTCAGACTCACTAAACCAACAAGACAAAGTGAGGGAAGAAAGTCTAAAAGAGAAAGTATTAGAACAGAAGGAAATGAAATGCGGCTAAAGAAAATTGATTTTGTTTCATCAAATACTTTTTGAAGTTATGAAGTTGTGGTATTTATCTCAGAAGTACTTATTTTCTGCATGGATTTCAGAGCTATAAAAATATACATTCTCCTTTGTCAACATTTTTTCCTAAAAAAAGCTCAGTTTAGATAGCTGGACATGCACTAATCCCTTTTCATTCTACAAAAGAAAGAATGAGAAAAAGAGAAAACAAAATTATTTGAGTCTTTATGAACTCAAACAATTTGTTTAAATGTATTTTATGCCCAATTTGCATTCTGAGCTGGGAAGCTTTTGGGATGATTCATATGGACTTCAGAAGCCCAAGCATTCAAGCGGCACAAAGGACAAGAAATGTGAAAAATCATGTGTAGTTCCAGGGCTTGGTATAATTCTTTGTATAATTTTCACTTGGATAGCCATTTGTAAAAAGGGTTATAGCCTGAGCAGGGTTAGAATCTTGGATTGCTGAGGGTTGAGCTTTGCCTGGCACAAACAGGGACATGAGGGGACATTCCAGTCCGGAATTCTGCCTGTCCCTGGGCTTCTGCCTCTCCCTCTCGTGCTGGCATTTCCCATATGCTGTAGCAAAGAGTTCATTGCCACAAGATGTCACTGACACTAAGAATTTAGTGAGCATCTTCAACGGGAAATATGGCATTGAAGTGGCTGTGAAGCATTCACAGCTTCCAAATACCACACTTGGTAAATAAAAGACAGCTTGAAACTGCTTGGAACTGAGCTGATCTGCAGCTCCTGGGGTCAGGATAAATTGCCCAGTTTTCCCACTCTTTTCCCCCTGTCTTCCTCTGCCCCAGGTAGGGAGAAGTGTGCTGGGAGAGATTTCTGCCAGGTTTGATCCTGTGCACCAACTCCCAACATCCCATTCCCAGTTCAGTTTAGTCAGCAGCTGGTTTTTGCCAGATCCTCAGTCTGTTAGATGGAAGTGACAATAATTAGTTGTTTCCCAGGCATGGTGAAATGTTTAATTGCCTGAAATTGTAGTCTTGAGATGAAAATACTTGGAAACAAAAGCATTATTGGGATATTGAATTGCTGTTAAAACAGCTTTCCCCATCATTAATATATCCACCATATTCTGGAAAGAAATTCACATGAAACACAACAGAAATGACAAATAATGCCAAACATTCTAAATAGTGGGTCTGTGCTGTGTTCACTGCTAGATTTGTGGTGAGTCATAGTGGAAAATAAGGCAGTAGCTGCTCTAGATGGAGCATGGCAGAGTTAAGGAGGGATAAGTGTCCCAGCCTTCCATGCTGAAGGCCCCTGTTGCCTCTGGCTAAACTCTTACAGCTGCTGGCATGGGCTAGTGTAGTTGCTACCAAAGTGTTTTTAAACTGTTTTTCACAGTCAGTGGGATTTTGGAATTTCACCCCCCAAAAAGGAACAGAAGTTTCTCACGCAATTGCATGTCTGAAAATTTTCAACTGGAAAGACTTAAATATTCCTTTGTAAGGTTTTCTTTTCATGCAGTCAAAATGTTTCATGGCAGCTTTGTCACACGACCTTTATACTCAGGTTCTTTCAGAATTTTTCAAGGCAGCTTTACCTGTTGTGGTAGTTTGCAGCTGAATCTCCTCTAAAACTTTGTGATGGCAGCCACTGGAAGGTTAATAGGAAACTGTACATGGCACTTGCAGCAAGTTACAACTTTTTGATTGGAATTTGGAATGTGTCAGAGGAGAGCCTTCCCTGTGAGTTAAATTTCACAGAGGAAGCCCTAACACTTCCAAAGGTGTCTGCTAAGTAAAAGAGTAGTGAATCAAAAACACAAGACAGGATCAAGTGCAGCTTCATGAAACATTCCCCAGTGTCCCAAGATCATCCCTGCTGGTGGGACTCTTCCTTTCATTGCTGGGAGTCTTGTATGGTTTTCACAGAGACTTTGCCTCTGGAGCCAAACCTTCAACCCACTCTGGGTTTGTCCAGGTGTGTGGTAGGTCAGGGCGAAACGTGCAGAATCCCATTGCA
Source organism: Climacteris rufus (assembly GCA_013398175.1). NCBI lineage: Eukaryota > Metazoa > Chordata > Aves > Passeriformes > Climacteridae > Climacteris > Climacteris rufus. The sequence continues at coordinate 308,034 of VZRZ01007867.1, read as the reverse complement.
GATGCAGCCGGGTCTCCCTGTGATTGCCAGCTGGCCTCTGTTGAGAAATGTCCCTAATTCCCATAATAGTGTGCCTATTTCATGGTACTTTAAAGTGAGAACTCTCGAGTGGCTGGCCACATAAGCAGCTTGCACATAAACACTTCAGTTCTGCTTCACCGAAAATGGCTTAGGTGCTGATAACACGCTTTAACATGGCAGAGAGCTGTGTATTTGTGTGGTACAATTAAATTGTCTCAGGCACATTAGACCCACCTGGAATACACCAACCATACAGGTGCCTTTCCAAAGAACTCCTCAATCATCTCCTGGTCTTTTGTCCTCTCTGTTTAACCATCTGTTTAGGTAGAAACAAAAGTAGATGCCATGGGCAAAGCACTGAGAGCATTTATTTAAGCTCTGCTTTTTTGTAAGGTGTGTGTGCAAATTTGCAGTTTGAAGTCCCTGCACAGCTGTGCATCCATAGGCTGTGATTGTTCCAGGGGATCAGTGTGTGCAAATGGCAGTTTGATGCCCAGAACAGTTGTTCTGGCACAAGCACACTGAGCCTATGTGAGCATCTGTCATTAGATTTACACATCAGTCAAATTCTTGCTTGGTTGTTTGACCTTTGTAAGATGGAGTGTGTGAAGACTTAATATAGACGTCTGAGGCTTCAACAGATTTTACTTAAAAGTAAGTCTACAAGTTTCTTACTACTTTCTCTAGGGCTATCTCAAGTGGTATTTGTTCCAAACTCCAATTCCAGACATTTTACGGACTTACTAAGTCATGAGGCAGCTGCAATGTGAGGTCTCACTTTTTGCTTCCCATGTATCACACACAGGTTGGTCTGAGCCTCTTGCACGTGGCAGAATGTACAAGTATTGTCATTGGGTGATAATGAGATGTGGACTTAGCAGATGTTTCCTGTCTCTTGAAGTATTCTTTTGAACCAACATGGTCCTGCCTGTTACTACTATTGGAATGTTGTGCTTGCTTCCCTGTGATCCCAGCCAGCTGATACGTAAGGCAAGGCTCCATCCTGCAGAGTTTTGCTGAGCAGGTGGTCACCTTCAGATCTTGTGTGCCTTGTTTCTCAAGCTCATGGTGAGCAAAGGGTTTGGGGGCTTGGTGGCTCAGTACCAAACTCCCTGCAGTGGGATTCCCAGGGGAGACATGTTTTTGATGTCTCCTTTTACTAGTGCACCTCTGACACTTTGGTAGCCCAATGGTTATTCTTGCCAGATGGTCCTGGGACCTGGAAATTAGGAAGGGAAGAAGGGAATGAAGGTTCTAAGGGAAGACAGGAATGAACATGGGGTGTTTTTCAGTGAAGACTTGGAGATGGTTTTTCTCCTGGTAAAGCCACAGCACAGCTCCAGGGCTTGAGCTGTCAGTCAGCTGGCACAGGGGCACAGGACAATTTTGCTGAAGAGCCTGCTGTCCATGGTTTATTCCCAGTATCCTGTGTGTGCTGTAGGGCATAGCTCACAGGATCTGCCAGAGCTTCTCCTCGGCCAGATTTTTCCAAAGCAGATGGGTTGTGAAGGGTACATGTGTGAAGGTATTGGCAGAGGGGAATTAACACTAAGCTGTGAGAGATTGTGGCTGATTGTGCTGAGAGAGGTCCCCTAGTACAGTGTACATGTTTTAGGATTTTACATTTGTATGAAGTCATGGTTTAGATATTTTTGCATGTTAATAAGTGCAAAGAGTCAAATTGTAGACCAAAACTTGCTTTTCCAAGGGAAAAAACGGCACGGGCATTAGTAGGGTGGGATGCTCCTGTTTCACAAGCATGAATGGAGCCTGAGGAACATTTCTGGGTAAGTTCTTTGATCCATTCATACTTCTCTGTGAATGAATCACAGAACATCTCTCTGCATCTCTCCTGCAGGACCTCAGGTAGACTTGGAGTTGATGCAGCCGCTTTCCTACCAGCATGATTTGAAATTAAGAGTTTTAGAGTTTTCAGCAGGCTCTGCTGTGGCTGATCATTGCAGGTTTATGTCATTCTGTAGTGTGGTGGTTGGTAAGTGGGAGTGCCAGGATTTAACCAGCATAGCTACCTAGAGTAGGGATATTTGCAGAGTAAAAAGATTCATAATGCTAAAATAAATTGCATTCAATTCTTTTATTACGGGTATCACAGTATGAATCTATCTTGAGACATAGTGGTTGGTCTCATTGAGATTTTGTTTTTGTCTTTGGCTTTTTATTCCTGATAGAATTAAGGTGGAAGACTGGAAGACTTCATCTAAAATATGGGTTTAGCTTAAGATGAAATGCAGTTTTTCAGCTATTTAATGTGTTGCAGTATGAAGCCAGATTCTCTTATATGGGCACCAATATAAGCATAAAATAGTTTAGCAGTAATAACAAATTGGAGCAAGTGATTGATAGTCCCTTGTCAAAATAAATTTCATATCATACATTTTCTACCCAGGGAGGTTGGTGGGGAAGGGTATTATTCTGTTTCATTTTATTGTTTTCTTGTTGCTCTTGGCAAATACCTCACCGACTGCCTGTTTCTGCTGTATTAGGTTGCAGAGGGAGAAAAATAAATAGTGAATCTTTAAAAAACCCAATCTTTTATTAATAGGGAAGGGATTAAAAACAAGCAAAAATCCATATTTTCATTAAATGTTTCATGAAGTGTCCTTGTTTTGTGGAAGCATTTTTAAAATATTTGTCAGAGAACCGTTTTCTTGCAGACTGAACTCTTCCTGTTAAACACCAAAATATTCCAGCATGGCGGGAAGAGCAGTTGTAAAATCACCCCATGCATGCATTTCTCGAGGCGGTTCAAAAGTGCTCTTTCAAAATGCACCTCCACTGTGCTGGTGAGAGGATTAATTCTGTTTGTTGTGAGGCAGGGTTGTATCCTGAGGCTGGGGACCAGCCACAGGTGCCAGCACTGCAGAGGGATGTGGGGATGGTAAAACCCGTACCCGGCGGGGGCTGTGCCCTGCAGCATCGGTCCTGTGGCAGCAGTGCCTGTGCCCCACTGGCAGCACAAAGCCCACTGGGAGGAAGGAGGTTTTCCATGAGGGAAAACAACGTACCTAAAGCAAACAAACAGAGCTGGAATCACTTCAGAAGCAGCTTTTTAAGCACTCCCTTTGCTGGCTGGGAAATACAGCGGGAACATCCACTCCGAGCAGGAGCCGAGCGCGTTCACTTAAGGATTTACCACCCAACTTCTCAGTTCTTTAAAGGCAAGATTAATGAGCACTTTATCCAGCGCATATGAGCTGCCTATCAAGAATATTTTCAACAGTGCACCAGTGATACACTGCAGATAGTGCTGACAGAAGCTAAAGTGAAATGTCATACTTTGAGATCTGACGCCGTGTGCAGTTGGAAGAGGGCCTGTACTGCCTTCAGAGACTGACAGCTAAATCCTTCATTCTTTCAGCTTCCAACATATGGCATGAAGTAGGGTGTGAAAGATAAATTTCTTTGGATAGGTGCAGAAAATATGTGCAACATTTTTACTGGTTGGCTGCATAGAAAGATCAAAACAGACGTGTTTTCCGAGAGCAGGAATTTCAGGCTTTGAAATTGTACCTCCAGATTGCCCATATTAATGATGGGTACCTGCCTGGAGGAGTTAATGGAATTCTCCATAAGCCTGGCAGTGACTGCTTGAGAGAAGTTGGGTCAGTGAGGCCACGAGAGTTCCCCTCAGCAGAGTCTGCCCTCAGCTGCCTTGTGCCATATTTACTGTTAAAACAGAGAGTTGGAAGGACGTTCCAAATATGACTCAACTTTTCTGTACATCACTGGAAGGTGTCCATGAAGCCACACTGTCTGTCTGTATAAGCATGTCACTGCATGGCTGTGTGTGCCTTTCATAGATTCCCAGTTATTTCAGGATGTTGGGATAGGATTGACTATGAAGCAAAGCACTCAGTCTTAATCATGTATCACCCTGATACAACCCTGTCAGAAATTTTGTATGTGCTTCCTATTACGTTGCTTAAAGATTTCATCCTTACAGCTGAAGCAAATTGCTTCACATAGGTGGGTGTTTTAGCCAGACAGAAGATAAAATATTAATCTTGATTAACTCAAAGTAAACAGATGTTCTCTGATGCCAGTATTGCTAAAAACTATATTCATAGCTGTATATTTTAGGATCAATGCAGTTTATTCTCTCAGGAGCTCTGAGCTATTGTAAGTTTAGAGGCAAAGTAACCAGGCAGACATGGAAACCAGTACATAAATATACACTGACAATCTAAAGAACATGAAAATGTGGAATTTAGGAATGAAAAAAAAAAAGCACTTTTATATTGTCGTTTTGTAAGAACTAAGGGGGAAAAAAAAGACATACTGATAAAATATATCCTCTTTTTCAACCTCTTTCCTTACCCATCTCTCCCTGCCCATCTGTAGTCCATTCTCTTAATTTTGTGCTCAGTAGGACAGGACTGACCTTTTGCCATCCCCCAGGTAACAGCTTCCCTTACCCAGTGCTGTGCAGTGTGAGAGTGGGACCAAGGATACTGTTTGTCTCTGGAAAATAGTCTAAAGAAAATTCTCTGACACAGATAGGCAAGTCTTTATTTTAACTCCTCAAATTGTTACCCAGAACAAGTTAAATGTGTAACATTCCCCTTTTACCTGCAAGTTGGTGACAGAAGCACCCAGTGGGAAAATTCCCAATAGGAAATGGAAATGTAAAAGGCCTCATTTCAGTGAGTGTGGAAATCAGATGCCTCTGGAAGTAGGACTGCTATTTAAAATGTCATATTCTGAAAGTATGGCCAGAAGATTTTCATATTTCACAGAATATTGGAAAATGATTGTATTTATACCTACCTTTTGCATGGTCTCATTGCAATACATAGGAGTAATATACTTGGATTTTAATGTGAAATGTGGTCATCTAGGACACTCTTTGGCCTGCTCAGTATTTTCCCTGTTACCTGACTGACTCTTCCATGCTTCCACAAGGGTTCCTCAGGGTGCAGAGAGAGGAGCATGTAGCCCAGGCAAACAAGTTAGAGAAGTAAGAGAACATGGAAAAGCTCAGCTCGGGGCACCCTTTTGCTGTGATTCAGAAAATGTGTAGAGCATTCAAAACCTGATGTCCTCATGCACTAATAGATATTGTAATGGCAACAAATCTGGCCCCCCACATAAATAGTTGTGCCATGGATAGTGATAAGGCTGGGAAGAGGCAGGAAGTTAACTTGCTTTCATTATAGCTTGAAGATTTATTCTTCTCTTCTCCTGTACTCACACCTTTCCAGCAATTCAGAGAAGAGTCTGAATGCTGAAGATTCCAGCTGTTTATAATTTTAAATAATCTTCACATTTATTAAGGCAGCATCTCTGCAGGATGAAATGTAATTCAGAGGCTAATAATAATAGCAATAATTTATATACAAGAGATTGTTTCTAAGATAGGCAGTCCTAAGCCATTTCCCAAATGCATTTCTCCTTGGTCTTGTAGCACTGCTTGTACAAAAAGATAGACCATCTATCGACAGAAAGACTGCTTTAAATTGCCAGCTTTAGGGACAAATGTGTCCTTTCTTCTCCTCCCCTCTGTGAAGGCAGCTCTGCCCTGGGGCCGTGGTACATATGGATCATATGGATCACAGCCTGTGCTTTAGGAAAGCATCCATTTCCCATGTGTGACAGGACTGACCCAAGAAGTGCAACCTCTGGAAGGATTTCTGGAGCCCCAAACCTGTGGTAACTTTGCTCCTGGAGGGAGGCAGGGAATGGACATGGTACAATTTGCTGGAATGTAAATTGGGAGTAAGGCCAATGAAATCTGTGAATGTGTTATTATTTAAAACAAGACTGAAATTAGACTCCAGCATCATTATGGATACGTGCCCTGGCTATTCGCTGTAATAACCCAAAGGCACAGGCACCTTTGAGCGTATTCTTCTTTTAATTTCTCCTTTTTGCTTGAAACTCATCTCATTTATGTGTAGTTGATTCATATTATTTCTCTGCTTAGTGTGCTATGAGCACATGAAGCTGCCTGCAAAGTTGCCAGTGAGTTCCAGCCGGGCTTGGCTGCGCGCCCGGCAGAGCCAGCTGGAATTCCACATTGGCAGCCACCAGCGCAGGGGGCTCACCCAGCACCAGCTTCCAGCCCCTGCTGATCCAGGCTGGCTCTCACTGGGCAGATAAAGTAGGAAAATATTTTATCCCCAAAGCAATTTTTGCAACCTGATCCCTACACTAATGTTTAGTTTAACAGGTTCAGGTGTAAGCCACGTTAACGTCCTATATCCACTTCTTCCCTGGGATAAAACCTTCCCATCTTTCACCTTACATCCCATCTGTTTGGAAAAGGTTTAACATTCAGCTTTTTGAGAAAAAAAAATCGGAGGCAAGCCCATAATGTTTCTCAGAAACCTTTTATAATGTGCGTACACCTTACCTGTCACTCTGGGATCCAGTCTCATTTGACTCTCTTTGAGATTGTGCTCAAGTGAAGCAGTAGAAAAGCAATATTGGCTAAACTGAATTACAGCCTGATCCTGGTGTCCTGCTAACATAAATACCCGTCTTGTGTGCAGAAAGGGCGTGGTGGTGGCAAATCTGGAGTCACACGTGTAGGGAAGTTTGTAGGCAGTAGGGGAGATGGGCTCTGGTAAAGTTCTTCAGACATCTCTGGAGTAGCACTGGGCTTGCTTCATTCTCCTGGTCATGGCACCAAGCATCTGGCAACCTGGAGAAACTGTAGAAACTGGAGTGCTTTCCCAAAAGAGATCAGATGATGCACTTGCAAGGTGGTTACCCTGCCTAGAAAGCGGGATAAGCAGATTTTCAGTCACTTTTCTTATTCAGCTGTAACTTTAAGAACTGATGTAACCAATAATTAAAACTGCAGTTTTCAAAAGATGCTAAGCCAATTAGACTCAAAATACAATGGAAAGTCAAGGTGAGTTAGGCTTCTAATTCCCTTGGGGTCTAATTTCCAACAAAGTCTAAGAGATTATGTTAAGCCTGTTAATGCAATATGAAATTATGAATGTTTTATAAAAAATTATCTTGTGTAGCTATCAGTTTATTGCAACTCAGCAGTGCTGGCTCTTTTCAATAAGGGGGAAAGATGAGTAAAAGAAAGCAAGAGAAATTGTCTGTCTGTCAGACCTGTTTGGCAGTAGAGCAGAGATTTAGTCCTCTTCCTTTGGAAGACAGAGGTCTTGTATAGAAGAAGTTTATTATGATTGTAAAGGTTCAAAGTAATTAGTAGTTTTTTCAGTCCCAGGGTGCTCTGGGGCTGGAGGGCATCTCGCCCTACATTACATGGCCCCAGCATCTCTTTGTTACACAGTATTCTCTGTTTCTAAAATGCAGGGGTTTTTTTTTATTTAAATACAGAACTCTGAAATCCCTTCATATTTTCTCATAGCGTGGAGAGCTGCATTTGAACATAATCACTTCTTATGTGAAAGCTTCAATTACATGATTTACTCTTCTAAAATTAAACATGCAAGTACAACAATAATAAAAAGTGTTCTGCTTAATTCTAAAATTATTTCAGCTACCAAACAGATTAGTGTCTTCTTCCTTCAAATTTGGGAAATATTTTGCACAGAGCAGTTAAGGGTGAGGAATGTAATCTGCAATTGTGTTCCTAAATTGTCTGTTGTGTCCGTGTGTATTTAAACATCTTGTGACTTTAGTCTAAAAATGGTGCATAACTGTGCATTTATTAGAGGTGCTAATGCATTTATTCCAACACACGGATGCAGACATGGACTGCATGTGAGATGCAGCATTGCATTGTTGTAGCTTTGGGTGTAGATTCAGCATCTGTTCTGCAGATGCTGACGAGTTGAATTCCACTTTGATAGGAGAGCGCAGAGTGGAGCACAGGGTGTGATCTGCACTGCAGCATCCCTGCTGGCTCCTTGTCACTCAGGCAACCTCTTTGTGGAATGTGGGTGCAGAGGGGAAGGTGAATTTGCTGCCCAAAATCTCCTTTAGAACTGTTCCTCAAAAAATAGGGTTGGGGATTTGGGGGAAACTGGTGATGCTTCCCAAAGATCCTGTGGCTGGAAATGGTTCTGCAGACTTCAGAGAGCCTGCTGCAGGTGCAGAGCCTGCCTACCTGGAAGGGCTCTGTGCAAGCTCTTCACATGGGTGAAATTGCAGGATTAAGGGCTTTTGTTTGTATTTCTCTGTAATGAGAAAAGTAAAGATGAGAATTTAATGAATCTGGATATAGATTATATGGGAGGTGTAGACACCACAATCCCTGCCCTGAGCTGGCTGACAAAACAGCTTCATCAAGTGCTTACAACTATTTTCCGTTTTTGTCTTTTACTTTTTAACTTTGTAGACATTCAGATTTTGCAGTTATTTATTCCAGTGTATGTGAAACTCTAGTGCTGAGTGGATTTGTGCTGCTGAAATTAAATAGGGAAACAAAACAACTGTGGGTAATTAGGCACATTTCATGTATCTGTGTATGCATCTTAAAACAACAGAAACTGTCTATATTTGCACTGGAGCCTTGGATTTGATGGCATTCAGTAAATCTAATTATAGGCTATGGGAATTTGCAAAAGTCCCTGAATGTTTATGTACAGTTTACCATTTTTCCCCACAGTACGTTGATGGATTTTGCAATTAATCTTCAGATTCATTTGACTGGAATTCAGAATTCTTGGGTTGCATCTGGCTGGTTGTGTGGTGTGGGTTTACCCTATACCAGTTAGTGTAGGGGTGTCCTTTGCATACTCTTGCACATATGGGTTTCCTTACATACCAATAATATTGCTCATATAAGTTTCAAATGAGAATGGAATCAAAGAAATGGAGCTTTCTTAAGTCCCAGAAGATTTTAAGTACTGCAGGCATTGTTGAGGTGCTGAAGATAACAAGAGAACAAAAAAAATCCAATTAAAATAACATTTCTTTTCAGCTTTCTCTCTTACCTGTTTTCTGTGAAATACACAACCCTGTTAATTTTCTACCACATCATTAAGATCTATAAAATCTGAGTCACTTCAGTTCTGGCATGTCCTTTTATAGAGAGGAAGTATTTTCTAGAAAAAAATCTAATTTTTATATTTGTTCTCAACACTCACTTTGTTGGTCACTGCTGGCTGGTGTTGCTGACCCTGGGCTCCAGAGCTGCTTCTGGAAGGGAGAATTGCAGAACAATATGTTCTGAGGCAAATAAGCCTGGGAATTCCTCTGGATTCTGCCCTGCTGGTCTGGGAATGCAGGACACAGGTCAGTGTGGGAACTGGACCTCTCTCTGTCCTGGTTTGTTCTGCTCAGTTCTTCCCAAGCTGCAGCACATTCCACGTTCTGGTGCCACTGCTGGAAGCTGGAGTGGGATCCGTGCTTCAGCTGGGCACCCTGAAGCCCCAAGGACACCTCTCCCATCCCAGCTCTGCCTCCCACATATGTTCATTTTCTTGTTCCATGTGTTTCTGGATCTGGCAGCTTCTCTGCACTGATTTTTTCACACAGGCCTGTCCCGTTGGCTGCTGGCAGACAAAGTTCTTCCCCACTTTAACCTGACTCCAGCTGCATCGCCGGCCCCAGCAGAGCAGCGGCGGCTGCGGGGGTCACTGGTTCTCTGATGGCAAATTCCTGAGCATCACATAACCTCAGCCCACACATTCCTGGCAGGCTGGCACCGTGAGCCACCAGGTCTCTTCCCAGGGACTGCCTTTGCTACTGGCACTGGTAACTCCCGGCGTGACCTCCTGCATTTGAACACGGTGTAGAGAGGCAGCGGTGAGATGATCCCGGCAGTGTCTGTGAGAACCTGTGCAGCACACAGCAGACAGCACTTAGCAGGAACAGCAGGACCGAGTGGCCTTTGAGACACTGCAAAAGGGATGCTCTGACACCTTATCCGTCAGCCAGGGGAAGTCGCTTGGGAGGTGCTTTTGTATCACTGCAGGGGAGTACAAGTTGCTGCAGAATAAAAAGTGGGTTTAATCAGACTTACTTGGTGATATCCTGTCACCTCACCCTCCAGATTGTATCTTCGCAGTGAGGAGCAAGTTAATTTTAATGACAAAAAAGGAGAATCTCCTTATTGAAATTTAAATTAGGTTAATGACTAGTGATATGGCTAAAGGGTATAATTTACAAAACACAAATCCCTAATGCAAAAGTGTGTGTTCAGTATCACACATGGAAATCCCTTAATTTTGATTTGACTCGTGTAAAGGCAAAAATCAAACGCAAAAGTCTTGCTAGCATTTCTAACACTGCGAAACAGCCCACTTGAGCATGTGTTTCCCTCTTCCAGAGGGGAGTCTGCCTCTGAGCAAGCCAGGCTCCTGCCAGAATGCTTCCCCCTTCCTTTTCTTCCCAGGATGATACCTGGATTGTGAGAAGGGATCAACCTCCCTCTCTTTCCAAAGGCCCCTGGGGTCAGCTGCTCAGTTGTAGCCCTCTCATAGCTGAAACCAGATTTTTAAGGATGGGGCTGCCTTTGAATCACCTAATGAAGTTACCAGGTTTACAGCAAGGTTTGAGTCACTGGGGGATGACCATCTGTCTGTGAGTGTTGTAATGGGAATGGAGCATCTCTGATACCATGCCCTTAAGTTATTTTTTGTCCATGTTTCAGCAACAACTGCTGAGATGCTGGTCTCTCTTGGCAGTCTGGCCTGATGTGTTTGGACTGGGCTTTTACAGCATTGCTGGATACCAAGAGATACTGAGAAAATGTGATATACCCTTGTATGCAGCTTAAATCATAGTGCAGGGTAGTTGCACTCTGCCAAGCTCATCTTAGTGCAATTGGTACATCCCAAAAATACTTGTATGCCCCAAAATTGTAGGAATGAGTGGAGCAGTGAAGGAGTGATGAATCACTGGCCTCAGCACCCTTTTCTCTTCTATGTGCAGTCACCCAAGCATGTATTTTCCCATCTCTCCTTACCTCCCAGCTGTGTGTGCATTCCAGGTTACTTCTCTCAAGTAGACAGGAATGAAATGAAGGATGTGGAGAGAAGTTGGGGGACTCAGGGCTGTATGTGGTAATACAGTGCATAGGGCTTCCTCTGGCTGGTGGAGTAACAGCATTAAGGGACACAGAGAAAGACTTCTAACAGTGTTTTTGAGAAGTATGTGAATTTCTCTTCCCTTGGCACTTGAAACAACACAGAACTAAACGTTGTGTCTGTGCTGTCCTGGTCAGCTGGTGCGTGGGGCTGCTCACACTGGCAGGGTAACATCACTGAGACAGGTACTAATGGGCACCACGGTGCTGAAAGGAACATCAGTTTCCCATTAGAACCAAATGTTTCCTGTGTCTCTACAAGCTGTGGTGTGCATGAAATAAAAACCTCTGACATTTATGAGGTTCTTTGCAACATAGGAGCAAACATTTACTTTTAGTGTCTTCATTTCATGTGGGCATTTTACTTGCCTGATGCATTCAGTGACATCCATGAAGAACAGGAATGACATTAGAGCACCACACTGAATTGCTGGTAATTTGTAGAACAGAACTCATTCTTTTCTTATCATTTCCCATTTTGTGAACATGACGTTGTGAATTGATTTGACTTCAGAGTGCACTTAGGAGATAGCAATGCTTGCAGGCTCTTCCAAGTCATCTCAGAGCAGAGCTCTGCTGCTTTCTACCCAATAGGAGTCTGGAAATAACATTTTAAAATAAATTAATTAGGAGATGCTGCAGCTTAAATGAGTACAACAGCAAAAGTAAAAGCAGGTACTCTCAAACATTCAGCAGATATTTGCTGTACAAGTACATGGAATCAGAAGAGGGAAAATTGGAAGTATTTCAGAAATAGAAAGGAAAATGAGTCAGTTGAAGGAAACACAGTTTAGAAGGTGAAAAAACACCAAGTCCTTGGACTGAGAGCAAAGATTGACAAACTCACCTGTTTCCCTAACAAAGTTACAAACTGGATGAGAAAGAGTTGGTGTTATAAGGTGGGCCTGGTCTATCCACACTTTTAATCTTAACCATCTGTAATAATTAAATCCACGAATGTTTTAAAGACAGTAGGTGAGTCAGTATAGCCGTAACTCAAATCAGAAAGTACAAACAAAAAAAAAACACCAGACATTACAGGGTAATTTTTTTAATTAGTTACACCACAAAATTGTGTTGACAGTGGAACTACTCAATTAAAAGATGTTTTCAGTGGCTGCTTTCTCTTCCCTCACTCAACCATCCTGATTTGAAGTCACATATGAGTGGAGATAGGGCTTTTGAATATATTAAAACAGATAACAGAGTAAGGACTGTGCATCTGTATATTTGCAACTGTGTGTGTCCATGCTAGGATTACAAGGTGAGCACAGGATATGTTTTGTATTTTAATTTTCTCTAGGCGTCAGGCTGTTCAGGGCACAGCCTGGATCTTGCGTTGTACCCCTGGGGTCAGCAACCAGCATCTAGCAAAATAATGATAAACCATTAAATAATAAACAAAACATGGCATTTGTTGACCCACTGCTCAGGTCTGTTTTGGAGCTCTGTGAACAAAACGCTGTGGAGAAAAGTACCAGGTTTTCATAGCAGTTGGGAGGCTGAAAGCTGTGGGAATAATGTAAGAGCAGTCCATGAGTGGTAGAGCATTGGGAATGGCAGTGGCAGCAGTGCAAACTCTGCTTGGCTCTAAGGCAACAACCTTCCAGCACTTGGCAAATTAGCATTTGCTTCCACTTAATATGAAATGAAACCCCTGGATGGGACAGTGTTTGCGTAGAGGCCTCAGAGAGAGGAGCTGAATGGCACTTGGAGGATGCTTCACACCAGTGTCCAGTGAGAGAAGTGGGAGTGGGCTTGGGAGAGGGAGCAGCTTCTCTGAGCATCCCTGGCCCTGCTATCCAGCAAATGTCTGTGTAATGGGGGCTCCACTCTCAGCCCTCCTTGCTGGGTTTTCTTTCTTAGCCAGGCTCCAGCCTGGGGACAGGTTGTGCAGTGCTGTTAAATGTGCTCTTCACTCTGTTGTGCAAATGACCCCACGCCTTGTGCAGCAACAAAGACAATCTCTGCCCTCCCAGTGGGAGTGCTATGAAAACAAGCCAGAACAGCCTGCAGGACCAGCCTTCCTAGTCACTTCTCATTTTTTTGATCTGAGGGATATAAGTTCTGCATCCTCAGCGTGTTTAAATGCCTCCAGGGCATGTTATACAAAATCAGATGAAATCCAGTCCTGGATGCTGATAATTTTTCCTGTTTTCCCTCTAAGGCACTCATGTGTATTGGCTATTCCTCACTGGATGCTAAGGGCATCCGTTCCCAGGCTGCTGCAGTGCTGTGCCCCTCCTGCCAGAGAGCCCAGCCATGCAGCACTGCATGTGCAAGGACAAAGCTCAGCTCATCACTACATTTGCATTGGAAAGACCTGGGAAGTGGGAGTCTGTCATGGAGCCATGTAACACTGAGGGGTACAATTCCTGCTGCCATTATTTGTGAGTGAGCTGTGAGACTTGATCATGCACCAACACTCGTTAGCGGGGTTGAAAACTGGATAAAATTGATGTTTTAGCTAAGTATGTTCCAACGTACTTCAAAATCTTAAGAATTAATCAGTGAATTGTCAGAGAGCTTCAGACTTATTACTTTTTAATAGCATTTTTTATTACTTGCTAATTATAAGGTGAAAAAGGTGTGAGGCACAGCTAGTATTATAGTTCCTTAAGTAAATTGGAGCAGAAGGTCACAATAAATTGAAAAGTTATTAAGTATGTACTTTGCTGAAGACATAATGCTTATCATTATAAAACACAGGAATACAGACACTCTGGGTTTTTTTAATGTCCACAGATGGCACAAGCTAATTATTCTCATTTGTATAGCACCTTACACCTCTGTAGATTTTTTTCAAAATGTTGAAAAACAGATGATCACGTCTGTTTTTGTAGCTGTGTGAGAGTTTTTCATTAACAAGATCAGGCAGGACCATCTGTGTGTTCTAGTAAAAAGTTTACCACCAACAGTGAATTCAAAACTTTCAAACAATGGATGAATTCATAATTTGTCGTGTGTAGATACAGAGACTTGGCTAACAGCCTGTGCAGCTTAGGCACAGGTTCCTGAATGCATTTCTTAGCTGTGATGAGAGAAAAAAATGCCAGTCATGTTCTGCATTGCATTATTGACCAAAGGTTTTTAGGTTTCTGCTTTTGATGTCAGTACAGGCACTCACCTGCTCCACCCACAGGCATCTCATTCAGCATTGTCACTGGAGAGGAGTGTCCCCAAAGGGTGCTGTCACTGGTGGAGCATCTTTACCTCCCCTCTGTACACAGAAATGTGGGAAGTAGCCAGGAAGTCGAAGGGAAGGTGCAAAGGTGGGTTTGACATGGATTGTGTGGTTTCTCCTCCCCTACACAGCCCAGCAGGACAGGCAGGTCCACACCCACCCTGCACTGCACAGTGTAACTTCAGCCTCAAGGAAAAACCAATGGAGCACGTTAATGTTGGATACAGCTGGTGATGGAATACAATAGTGTATGGCAGTTAATTGTCTGCTATCTGTGACTCTTCAAGTGTTGTCCTTTCACACTTCCCATGCAATTTTGTTCTGCCCCAGCATTTTCACACTCCCTGGGTGCCTTTCCCAGTTCCCTTCTCTTGGGTTCAGTGCTTGGAGGCAGCCTTATAATTGCATGTAGGACCTTGTGCAATACAGACCCCAGCTCTCTCCATTCTATGCCAGGGCAGTTGCCCCCAAAACGTGGCAAATGCCCTAAAAACAAGGCACCACGAGGCAAACCCCTTGCATCCCTGGTCCAGAGTTGTTCTGCAGAAGGGTTGGTTGTGGGGGACACAGCCAGGCTGGGAAGATGCAGCTCAACACAGGAAGTTGCTTGGAAAGTACAAGAAATGGTAAAAACAGATGGAGACAGAGATGTCTGGATATTTTAATTTTATTTTGTCACTTGTAATTTCTGTTGGACACAGCCTGGAGCATTGAATGGGTGCTTGACAAGTACTCAGGAAATAGTGATTTCTAACCCTGATCACTATCAGCTTTTCCAGTGCAATTTCTGGTTCATGTGCCTCCCATGTGAAGTTGTCAGCGCTCGCTTGGAGGTTGTGTGGCTCGTTAGCTATGGATGGATATCGCTCGTTAGAGGTAGAAATGCATCTTGTCTTTCCAAGGGAAACATTAACAATTCCACTCTGCAAATTAAGGGCTTCATTTAAGTCTCTTCCAACATCCCCATGAAAAATTGTGGCTTGTACATGCGTCCTCAGCCAGTCTCGTTTGCACTGGAGTGCACCAGTCAGAGAGGGTTTCAACTCGGAGTGTGGCTCTTTAATGAGACATTGCCTTTGTGTCTGACATAATTCATGAACTTTGGAGTCTGCTCAGGTGGGCTTTTCAAAAATCAGTTCATGGGCTAATTTCAGGTTTGGTTTTATTGAGAAACTTAAAGCCCACCCCAGGCTAAAGAGGGGAGCTGCCGACATCCCCACAGCCAGTGTGATGTTGCTTGCAGTGTTTTGCAGTCTGGCAACTGCCAGCTGGGTTTTCTTGGATGAACCATTAAACTTTTCTCCTTCTCAACTTCCCAGTTTTGCAGAGAGTGAATGGTGATGCTTTTGTATCACAGAGAAGCTTTTCTGAGTTGTAATTAATGACTGACATGTTTGGGTGCTCAGGGAGGAAATCTCCCTTGAATTATTGCTTTGTGAGATTATTGTTTTTAGAATGGCATGTGAAGAATTTCTTCAAATATATTTCATCTTCTCTTGGTATCCTTCATCTTCCTTGTTCATATGTCCAAAATGTAATTATAAAATATTCCCTTAGGAAATAAAAATTTAAAGTGGACTCTTTCAAGCCATACTTGAAATTTGGGGAGAGGGGGGTAGGGGCTGCAATTGTTGCTTGTTTTGTTTCTTTGTTTGTGCTGCAGTGGTACTGAGCAGCTGCAGTTGTAGACACCAGAGAAGTAGGAGCTGTAAAAAATAAACATTGTAAATATAGTAGACTGTACTCCATTTTGCTACTCCAGCACCCAAACCCCAAACAATGATGAAATTATTCATTTCTTGGCTGGCACATGATTTTGTTTAAAAAAAAAATAACTTCTAGAAATGATAACCAGAACATTTAGGTGCATTCTTCTTCAGCCATGGAGGATGTAAGAGCTCATTTTCAGATTCTGCCGTATTTGGAGAAAAAAAAAAAAAAAAAAAAAGCAGCAAAACTTCAGGATATAATAATGCCTCCTACAACCTGGGTTTTTAAATTTCACATAGGAAAGGTGCTTTGCTACACATTTTTGTCTTGCCCTGTGTCTGCATTTTTAATGATAGACGTGCTTCCAACTAGCACTCAGCTTCCTGCTTTCTCATTAAAAGCAAACACTAAGGACAGACCAAGGGTTATGTTGAGAAGACATGTCACAGGAAGAAAAGAAATTGAGATAAACTCATCCCAGCTTGACACTTTTCTGTTACAGCCTGAAAGGTGGTGTTAGCTGAAGCATCATTCCTGTAGTTACCCAAAGGCATAATTGAGATTTATTTTGCAAGCTGTGTTCTTTGGTGTTTAAAATTAATGAAATAAAAGCTATTTATCTGTGCCTTTACTCTCACTGGACAAAAGACCTCTGGTTACTACTAACCAAAGTTCGCAGCCTTCGTAGCTGTGCTGTGAATGATCAACAGCCTGGTAATGAGCGAGCTCTGTGCCTCCACCAGAGCTGAGAACATTACTATGGGTGTGATGGCTTTAACTCAGTATTGTGGGATGATAAACTACCTTTTAATAGAACATTAACATTAATCTAAACAAGATTAGTGGAGCAGAGCATTGTAGGAATAAGCTTGCTCAATTAAAACAGATGGTCTTCCATGGTGAATCCCATTATGTTCACGAAGCCTCCCCTGCATTCCCACATGCTCGGGTGTGAGCTCCCTCCTTCCAGTGGCAAGGAGTGTGGCACGTACAAATGTGCTTAGCTTTGTGCCACAGCACTCCTTTTATCATCTTTTACTCTGAGAGCTCTTCAGGATTTCATATTTATCAAATTATTTCTGAATGATTAACACAAGATCTTTACATTTTCTTCTAATTACACGTCTGTCATTAATCTTCACTATTTCTTTTGCCCCGAGCATTTTAGAGAAGGTGGAGAGTGATAGGATTCAGCAATTAGGATCGGCTGCAAGCATGATTAAGGCTGTCTAAAACCAGGAGAGAAGAAAAAAATCTAAGACTGCAGCAACACTAATGTGTAGTGTTAGCCAAAATTAATGATCAAACATTGCATCTTAGCATCTTAATATTGTCTCAAGCAAAATGGCTTTACATTTGGAAGTAGCACACATCCACAATCTAATCACTGGTTTTTCCCTCAGACAAGCTTTTACTGTTGATTGCTAGAAGAAACAGAGTTCTGTTGCTTCAATAATTATTTTTTTTCCAGGGAAGAAGCACAAGAAAGTATTCACATGTATTAGGAGGCCTTGAGCTTTTCAAATTTTTTTTAAATTCGATGCTTTAAAGAAACCTAAGGAGTAATTCATCTGTAGTGCAGTCCTTTCAGCCCAAACCAGCTAAATTAAAAGGTGGTGCAAACAGGCATGATTTGACCTTGTGTACCCACACCCTGCCTTGCTGCTAAAACAGAAGAGAATATTTCAGTAATCTAGCTAGAACTAAGCAGAATAAATCACTAAATACTGTGTAGCTTCAGTGCTAAGGCTTGAAGCAAGCAGGATATAACAATAGAGTTACTGCTTTGTCCTTTGCTTATCCTAGAACATTCTTTGTAGACTTGATCATCTTCTGGCCTTCATTTGCCAGGCAAACAGTGCCAGAAAAAATCCCTGAATTCCAAACTAATGGAGATAAACCGTGCTTAGGAGGCTGCAGCGTAGTTGCATATCAGTCCTCTGGATGCTCATGATTTAGAGTGGCCCTAAGTTGGCCAGGGCTGGGTTGGCTCTTCTCTGTTCCCTGGTAGACCACATAGAGTTTCAAAAGACGAAGTGATGCTCTTTGTTTGCCAAGTGCTGTGAGTCCATAACAAATATGATTTGGCCCAGCCCAGGACTTTCGTCCTTCAGTCTCCCCTTTAAATATTGACTTGAAAGCCAGCCAATGGCATATAATGCTAAATGGAACCAAGATTTTCAACACAGTCACCACCAAGCATTTGGATGAGAGGTCGGAGAGGGCACAAGCACTTTCTGTGGCTCTTTTGTGAGGTGCTGAATAGTAGTTGAATAAAATTCATTAATCCTTTAGTTGATTTCCTGGCTTGTCTGAGGTACTCGACACTGCTCAGTTTGAAGCTCCCTTTCAAATCAAACCCCAAGTGTTTTTCCTGTGCCCAGAAACAGAGAGGTGACTTTTGGAAGGGAACTAAATCGTCACTGAAGCAATGGCTGTGTCTGTGCTGTGTTTCAGGTGTGAATTAGTTTTTGTGGAAATGCTGTCTGGAGAGCCAGTCCACCTGGTAGATGGCAATCTGGATTTGGAAAACACCCCCACAGGGTGAACAGAGGCTGTTAATTATTGGTGGTCACTGGAAACTGGTTGATGGATATGTATACCACTGCTCAGTCCACTGTGACTTAAATGTAAATGAAATTTAATGTGAAATTATGTATGATTGACAAGCCATTAACTGTAGTCTTAAACCAGCTAATATGCTGGTGGGAGTGTTGGCTTTTCATTTCTCAGGTTTCCGTGGCTGGCTTTTCCAGAAACAGGAGCCTCAGATGTCTCTAGCCTGTAACTCAGAATCACCAGCTTTCCAGTAAAGATAAATGAACAGTAAATCACTGGAGAAAGGAGGAGGTGTTTTAGATGGAAAAGTCTGTTCCAGAGGATAAGCTTTCTACCCTTAAAGCTCATAAAGTTTGCGTGGTAACGGGCAGCTCATGAAGAAATACCCATTTGGTTCTTGGTAACAGGGGCTTGGTACAAGTCATCAATCACTGCCAGAAACCAGCAGTGCCCCCCGAGGATGAGGTGTGGGAAGTGAGCAGTAGAGCCATCCCTCACTGATTGCTCTTGCACCAACTGAGCAGAGCTGAGCAGGATATTGGTCCTTTGCTGCTTAAGCAGCCAGAAATAACAGGGTAGAGAGTGAACATATAATATCAGCCTCCACAGGGGCGTTGTGTAGCACAGATACCCAAACGGCTGCCTAAGCACAGGACAGTGTTTTAAACAAGACAGCCTGTATTTTTCATTCTGAAGCTGCTGGTTGGGTGGATCTTCCCCAGATGGCTGCATTCCTCCCCTCTACCTTTCCATGTCACAGCTCCAGTCCGTTCAGTGCTGGAGGAAATAAGTGGTTGTCAAGCCAAGCGTGCTGCAGGTGGGTGCCAGGCAGGTGTCCTGGCCACGTGCACACACAGGGAGCACATCAGCATTGCACCCATCCCAGCCTCCATCCCTCTGCAGTGCTGGAGGCTCCTAGGACACTTCCATGGCTTCATCTTCACCACGTGGGGTCAATGTCCGCGGTGTTTTGGGAGGTGCACTCACAGGAAGAGTCCTGCAGAGAAGGACTTGCCTGCAGAAGCCAAGTTCAACAAAAAGATTTGTTCGTTTATGTTTGATTTTTTTATAGACATTCAGAAAAACACTAAGGTTAACAGATACAGATCTGAATTGGTGTGTCTGGTTGGGGTTGGGGTTCAGTGGAGCTCAGTGTCTGTCCCCTCCTCTGTGTAATGATCTGATTGTGAGGTGGGTTGAGAGTGGCTGGTGAAGTTTTGATGGCATTTTCTTTTTACAGAGTAGAAATGTTGTCATATTGGAGCTGCAGAGGATTCCTCCTGGGTAGTTCCTCTTTTCTTTGCTGGCTTTTCTTGTTACTTTTTCTATTTGCCCAATGGTCTGGGTGAGCTGTTCATGCTTTTTGTTTTAAAGGTCAGAAATACCATTAAAACTGTATGAATTATGGACTAAATAATATTTTTTTTGTTTCTTACTTCAACTTTTCCCAAGTTTTCTATTGAAAAAGGTAGAAGACGGTTAATTTTAGCAGATGTTTTGGGAGGTTGGAAGCTTTGGTTTTGATTAATTCAGGTATAGTACCAGTTTATAGTCTTGAAATTGCTGGTTGATGTACCATTTATTGTCACTGCCTGTATGGAACAAGAGGGGACTTTAGGACAATTTCATATTTCCAGGACAATTTCAGGAGATCTATGCCATTCTCCATCATATAATGTGTTATTAGGTCAATTCACTGGTAATTTTGTAGACATTAAAGGCAAAAGAGAAGAAAAATTTCCCTTGTAGGCTGAGTCAATATGAGCCATTCCTATAAATGAGTATTTTAATTGGTTTATTGGAGTCTATTCATGCAAGTAAATTTTGTAGAGTATCCTGCTTTTTGTATTAAAGGGAACTTTTTTTTGTTCTTTGGATGGTTGCTGGTTGCTTTTTTCTTTCTTATCACATTGTAGAAAAGTAATGTGATTACTGAACAACTTGAATTAATTGGAAAAAACTGAGATAAACAAGTGCCCATTCTCCCTCATGTTTGCATATTAGCTTAAATTGAGACCTGACCCAGGATGAATAATTAAGTAGTAAAAATTAAAACTTGTGGTCATAGCACTGCAGTACAAATGAGTGCACACTTCTTCTGTGCAAAGGTTTATTTTAGTCGTTGGAATAAACCTGGAGGTGTCATTTCATCACGTTCCTAACAAAGTGTTTACACTGAGCTAGACATCACTGACAGTGGTAGCTGACAGTCCTTACTGAGGCCTGCTCTGGAAAAAGCTGCAAATGTGTGACTGCAAAGTGTTGAAATGTTGCTCCCATGCTGGTAAGAGGACACAAGAGGCTGTGTCCTCCTGGGGTTGGTGCCAGCTGTGGCCTTCACGTCTGCATGGGGATCTTCGAGATCATCCCACTGCAATCCCCCTGCCATGAGCAGGGACACGTTTCACTAGACCAGCTTGCTCAAAAAACCTCATCCAACCCAGCCTTGTTATCTGTGTAGTTTATAAAAGAAGTGGGGATCAAGGTCTGGTAGGACTCTCTGCTACCATTCATCACATTTGTTTAACCTTTAAAAGATACCAGCCAGTCGATGTTTCTTTTTCAACCCATGAATCAATAAATAAAAAATAAAATTACGGCCCTCATAACTGACTTTTATGTCTTCAAATGGCCTCTTTTTTGATTTCAGCTGAAAGCTCTCATGGTTGAGCTGGTGTGAAAGGGGACCAGACGGCCCGATGACGGGCAGTTCTAAGAACACTTCCATGAAATATGGTATTTTTAAATCATGTTTCCTCTAGCAGTTGCTTCAGAATAAGTAGTGGATGTCAGTGCGAATTTGGAAGAAGAGAAGGTATCTGTTTACATGCAAAACTTTTTAATTAAATTACAAATACAGAGCCAAGATATTTCTTGCATCCTACTGCTCTACCTGGAGGGTTTGTTGGTCTGCAGATGGTTCAGCACACGAGTCACGCTCTGTGCTGACACTGGGGGAGGGAAAGCTGAGCTATCGGCCCTTTTTGCCTTCCAATTTCAGCAGTTCAGACATCTGGGGCAATTTCTGTATTCCATCATATTCCCAAAACTTCTGTGCTTGAGTAGGTCAGGACTCTTAATGCTTTAATGCCTTAATGCTTGGACCTGAGCTGCCCAGTGGGTGTGTTGGGCTTGGGGAGGGGAGATCTGCTGGTTCTCCTGAGG
This sequence comes from Climacteris rufus, assembly GCA_013398175.1. Taxonomy (NCBI): domain Eukaryota; kingdom Metazoa; phylum Chordata; class Aves; order Passeriformes; family Climacteridae; genus Climacteris; species Climacteris rufus. The sequence continues at coordinate 286,417 of VZRZ01007867.1, read as the reverse complement.
GTCTGTGTAGGACCACTAAACATTTTCAAAAGACTCAGTCATTCAATAGAAACATGAGAACATTTCCAGAAGTAATTTTCAGCCTGTTTGTAAGATGGGGAGAAAGATTGGTTGGGTTTGTTACGTACTTTGTTTTTTACGGAATTTGTTTCGATGGGTGATGTGGAGGCAGAGAAATGTGAAGTTTGCAAGTGGTATTTATTTACTGCACTGTATGTTCTGTTATGGTTGTAGTTATTCAACTGTAGAAATTAAAAAGTCACTTCTAAATCACCTTATTCCCAGAAAGATCAAGAGTTTCATCAGAAAAAAAGCCCCAACAACAACAAAACAATAGAAAATTTAGATTAAAAAAAATTCTCAGTACAAAGGCTTCCAACAATTGCATTCCTGACTGTGTAACTCTTACCCAGGGGAGGAAGAATGTTTTATTCTTCAGGTGCAGTCTGGATCTGTCCCATCTGCTGAGGAAGTGCCACCCCATGGAGGTGCTTTAAAATGAGGACACCTCACCATTAGAACTGGCTCAACACCCCCCAAAGAGCCCCTGGGAGCAGTCAGAGTGCTGCAGTAATAAGGGATTTTTATCTGTTACCACACTGGTTAGCATTAGGAACAGCAGTCTGTTTTGTACTCCTATTTTCTTTAAGATTTTATTCTTATGAAAAGAAATTTCTTAATCTCATACTATTCATGAAATCAGGTACAGACTTGCTTGCTAATCAGTGGTTTCAGTGGTGCTTGTACTTACTCTAAAAATTCATTATAGGGATTTCCTTAATAAAGGCCATATGCATATTTTAAGTATGTTTTTGTACTATTTTTAGAAAGAGTTTTCAGTGTGTAGTTAATAGTGTAGAAAAATATCTAGATGGATAAAACAAATACAAATATAATAGTTACAAGATCTACTCATAATTAAAACCCAAGGGGAGTGAAGACATGGAATAAATCAGAGTTTGTATGAACCAGATGTTGTCTATTTTGGGCAGAGGTAGAACTCTGTGTGGCTCTCAGAGGTGAGGCTGAGACACTTTGTGGACAGTAAAATATGTTTTTCTAACAGCAGCTGTTTGCCTTTGTGTCTTGTGCCAGAACTCAGGCACTTCTGTCATTTGCTGCTCTTCAGTCTAAAGGTGGGCTCGGTTCAGCTGTCTGCAGTTGGATAGTTTATGGAGTTTGGGCATTTTAAAAGGTTTAAAAGGGACAAAGGAAGAAGGAATCCACACAGGTGGGGGGATGCTGCTGAAGAATCACATCCTGCATCAAAACAGTGTGTGTTGTAAGCACTTTGCAAAACAAATTATGTTTTAAAAGCAAAGTGAAAAAATATCTGATCTATCCAGGGTGATGCTATCTGCACTCAGGAGCAATTTGATCATAATCTTGTTTATATCCATCTCTTCCACTGCTGAAGTTCCCTACCTTAAAATGAATTTGTTCTGAGACTGCTCACGGGGGAATCTGAACTGGTCTTTGCTATCAGTGACACATATATAATGACATTTTACTGCTTGTCTTACCCAGCATGTCTGAGGAATCCTACTGCTAATTGTAGTATAATTACTATTATTATTATTATTACTGTTATTATTAGCTGCCCCTGTGGGGAAGAAGTGTCACTGGCACTGCTGGGGCTGGAGCTGGGCTTGTACTGGGTGCATGGGAGACTCATCCTTCCCACATCAGCTCCCAACTCACCATTCCCTGTCAAAATATGAGTGGGAATGCAGGACAAGGTGGACCCTGCCCGACTGCCAGCTCCACACGTGGGATGCTGCCCAGAGGTGGTAAAATGCAAATTTTATTGCAGCAAGACAATATTTTCCTTTTGGATTCTGGGTTTTGTGTGCTTTTGGAAAGCACTTGGCAGCCACAGCAAGTATGTTTACAAAAAGAGCAGAACTGGTAAAGTTCAGGTTCGTGTTTGGATTCAGCCCCAGCAAACTGAAGCTGAAGCTGTGCCAGACGTTTGAAGCTGCCAGACGACAGTTCATCTCAAACAGAAAGCTGAAGAGGGGGAAAGAAATTTGTCAAATGTATTCCATGTGGAATTTCAGGCAATTTAATTTGATTCACTACACTCTGAAATGTCTTGGACTTCCCTATTGTTTCTTTACTTTAACACTAAATTTGATACCTTCTGGGATCTTCAGTGCTTTGTGCTGCATTTGTCACGTTCTCTAATTTACTGGCTTCAGTTTCTCTCGGTTTTAATTGAACGGACTGAGCCCTTAAAATGTGCTCCACAAAATTTAAGGTTACTGATTTAATCCTGACATTGTTCCTCAGGCAAGGGGACAGCCTCTCTGTTGGACACCACTGTTGTAAGCAGGGGCAGGGGGGATGAATGAGAAAGAGGAAAGGGGAAGTTACAATAAAACCTCATCCCTGTGACTCCATCGGTGGAAGCAGCAGCAGCCAAGCTCTGCAGCTGCAGGGATGCTGAGGTCAGGCCATGTTCCAGGGTGGCTGCAGAGGCCAGGAGGTTCAGTTTGGCTCAGTGGTGACCACCAGCAGACTGCCCGGATCTATGTTTTATTGTGGTTTTACTTTTCCAGTTAATTTCCTGCTCTGTGGGTGAATTTCCTGTGGAGTCAGTGGACACTGGAGCCCAGCCCCAGGGCAGGATGCTCTGACTCTGCAGCTCTGCCATCTCTCAACTTGCCCAGTGTTTGTTACCCCCACAACTGCAGTTTGGGCATTGAGGCCACTTTTTCTCCTCCCGCTTCCTCTGATCAAGTGCCAGAAACAGAACCTGGAGTCTCCATCTGTTAATAAAACTTGCTGAATTTGTCCAAATGTCAAAGCACTCGAGCCCACCAGGTACCAAACAGTGTTTTATTCTACATGATATTAATTTCTCTTGAAACCTGCAGACTTGTGTAGGTTATAGCTGAAGGTAAAGGACTGCTGCTGCTTTTTGTGCAGGCAGAAGAGCAGAGGTGCACAGCAGCTGCAAGTTAAATATAGCTACCCTGCCTTGACTCTTGCAGGTAACAAAGCCTTCCATTTCTAATATTTTTGCCTGAAACATCTATTCATTTACTGCATTGGGATCTGACTCCCTGGATCAGTGTACGTTCATGCCTAAGCCATGCTGAGGAAGATGAGAACACTCAAGCCCAAAGTTGTCAGTGTTTACACACAAGTCAAGTCCTTAAGGAGTTCAGTGTCTTTACTGGTGTGTCTGATTTTTTTTTCCCCCTGACATGTGCAGCCTCTGTTTCTAGGTGTTGAGAGTTTGTTTGTTTGAAGAGTGTGAGGAGAGAGAAGCCCGAGGCTGTCTGACACAGCTGCGGGTGGAGCATCTCTTTCAACTTCTTTTCCTGGGCTGCAAATGGCCTTTGTTCACCTGTTTTTTTCTTTTCTCACCGAAAATCTTCCTGCAGCTCCCCATGTCTTCCAAATACAGTTTTGACAAGTCAAAAAGAGATCTGTGACAGAGAGGAAAACCCCCCAAGGCCACTGGGTTGCTGTCAGTGGGGCAGGCAGGAGCTGGTGGGGGTGGCTGTGCTTGGGGAGGAACTGTGTGTCCTTGCCTACTTCCCACCACTGTTCCCAATGTTGGGATGTTCCTGGTATCAGCAGGCCTGGGATCTCTACTCTGCCCAGGAGGGCTCCATGCCTCACATGGGGTTTGTCTCCAACACAGTCCCATCCTCCCAATAGCTCCTTCCAGGGATGCTCTGCCCACAGGTACGGTGGGTGAGCAGCTGCTTTAACCTAGAGGTTGCCCTACCATTACACAGGCTCCACCCTTTATAATTATCACACTAGGCTACCATAAAATCCTACAGTTTTTCCTCAAGAAATGTGTAGTGGTGTTTAAAATCTTTTCCCACATAGGTAGTTTGACAAACATGAGAGTTTTGTGGAGATCATTAGTGCTAAGAGTAAAACCTCCAAATAAAGCGCCCTGGGATTTGTGTACTCTGTGCTGGTAATAATAATTAGAACATATCCTACTGCAGGTAACTCCCACAACTTGCACTTTGTTCTGAAGCTGGGAAACTCATTGATTAATCCATGGGGTCAATCAGTCCATCTTGTTTGGAGAGTTAATCTCTGGTGTGCACCAGGACCAAGAGTGAAACAGGTTTATTTACTGCTGCTTAATCAGAGAACCGAAACTCTTCTGTAGAGTGGTGAGAGGTTTGTTTCTACTTAGCCTTTAATTGCAAAATGATCTCATTAGTGCCGTAGTGAATCTCAGTACTGTCCTACAGACACATGGAATTTAAAGAGCAAAGAACAAAAATGGTTGCCTGTAAAAACTCAGCGTTCTCCAAAGTGTGTGGTGCTGTTGGTATTTGGAGGATTATCCAAACCAGGCTTCCCTTTATTAGCCTTTTAATCCAAAACTGGAACATCAGCTGCACATCTCAGTGCCTTTTGGTCTACAATGCTGTCAAAAACAGAGGAGGACTGTCATACTGAAATGACTAGGAAAGAGTTTTATCCAAACATAAAGATACTGAGGACAACATGGAAACCAAAGCAGTTACTGTGGCATTTACCAAAGAAAAAGGGTAATCCTCTGAGTTATCCCAGCAGCCAACTTCAGACCTTGTAAGCGTCCTTCTTACTTCTGTCATCAGTCCCTGGCTCGTGTATTAATCAACTATTTCTGAAATGTCTCAGTAAGGTTGAGGGAGAGTGAGTAGATCTCAAATGGGCAGCGAAATCCCAAATAAAGCAATCCTTGCCAAAGCAGGTGCTGGAAACCCAGAGCAGAGGTAAGGTTACATACCCACAGTAAAGCCCTGAGCACGAAAATGTGGAAAGTAGTGAAAAACGTCTTTAACATGAGCACCAATAGATGAAGGTTCATGTTCCTGTGCTGAAGAAAATGCTTGAATGTGAGTCCACATCCTGCAAATCCAATTCAGGCTCTCTGCCCTTTGAAATCTGGGCAGTATCTCTTTGCCTTTGTGGCAGGAAGCTTCTGGCTTGAATATAGAAAATCTGGGATAAAAAGATTCCTCTTAAACTGATGCTAAATACCAGAAAGCGAATAGAGGGGAATATTCCCTTTACTAATACTTGTTTCTAATCAGATAAAAATAAGTGACAGTGTAGGAAGAATCCCTCTACTAACTGCCAGAACATGTCGATTTATCAAATTTTTCTACTGTTGCTCTTTTTTTTTTGAGCTCGCCTCAGAGCTGACAGTGTATGTTTTACAGTGCAGCAAGGTAGATTGATTGATCCTAAATAAAAAAGCCTTTGGGGTCTCGAGCTGATGTTTTAGCTTCAGAAAAAAAACTGAGTAAAGCATGTTAATGCAGAGAAAGGAGCCTGGCTTAATTGGACCAACTCCTGGCTTGCTGAAAATTAATGGCTGGCTGGCTGTTGTCAGAGTGATTCATCTTTTCTATCATGTTCTATAGTCCTTCTCTCCAGGGGTCTGTACTCCCCTCCAATTCCAAACCGAAAGTGAAATATACTTCTTTATTTTTCTTTTCCTTAAAAACGTGTATTTTAGGTGAATTGGCTTCCAGTAAATGAAAAATGGCACGGGTGGGAATATGAAGGAGGCAGTCACTGTCTGGGATTTAGATTTTTGTTTTGTCTGAATGGGATTTAGATTGCTTTTAATATACCCTTAACTCCTCATTGCTACTGGCTGACTGTACACATGACTGAGTGACTTTTTAAAGGGTCCCAATTTGTCTGCTGGAATGTATTGTTACTGTTCTTTTTCTCTGGCCATGGAAACAGAAATTCTGTGTAAGCAAGAGCTGATAAAAGTCAATATAAAGCTGGAGAAGGTGTTGAAAGCATTTAGGTGGCTCTGGAACTAAAAAGATGACTTTTCCATGTAGTTCCATCAACCCCACAGAAATATTTTATATTTTTAAAATAAATGACTTGTGCACAAAAAGGCCTTGCCATTTTTCCCTGTGAAACCTACAATCCTGGCTTTGTGGAAGCAAAACAACTGCAGAGGAACACAGAGTAGTCAGGAATTCACTGGTGTGTGCCTAAAACCTACATGGATGATCTGATCGAGGAGGGGTTTGAGCTTTGAAACTTATAGAGAGGAAATTCAAAATGTGCCTTTAAACATAAAATACTTCTATGACCCTTTTGAAATCTATCTAAGTTTCTGCTGGAGGCAGATTGCTGCTCGTTTGCTGGTTCTGAGGTGTCACCAGTTGAGTGCCACATGGAGTCATTTCTAACAAGCATGTAATAGGTTGGGAATGTCATGAATGTTGTATTATTGCATATTCTGAATAGGAGGATTCACTGTAACTGAAGATTACAAGAAGATAAATAAAGAAAGATTTTGTTTAACATAATTACATATGGTAAATTGTTATGGTAATTTACTGTTATTCCAGTAAGGCAAATATTAGCAGTCATAGCTCAGAGATCATAAATAATGCACTGGAAAATTGGATGTAATGTTTCACATTGACCTGAGATTTGGGAAATGGGTAAAATTGCAGCAGATTTCTGTGCCATTAATTGCAAGAAAATAACATTAAAAACATGCTAAATCATGCTAAGTGTTTTCAGCAGATGACAGACTGTAGGATAGTTCATTAATTCTCCAAATTCATTCATTATGTTTGTTTTTTATTCCACGAACACTTAATGAATAATCAATGCTTTGTGAAGCCAAGGATGTGAGCATGCACATTTTTATATACATTCATATACCAACCAACATACATCCATTTATTTCCAACAGTTTTTTGTACCAAAACATTTTTTTAAACTGTATACTCTTAAACTCAATCACTAGGGATGTGTTTATTAGTCTTTGAAGCAGCTGTTTGAATTGCTGTTTTTACCTTTTACCAGTAGAGTTTGGTTCTCCCACAGTGCTATAAATATTAAATAAAGACACTAAGAGTTTATTAGTGTGATATCTTTTATAGGGACATGGTTGAAAATGTAACCTATAAAATTAGTAATGAGAGGATGAAAATTACACATTGTCTCCATCAGGTTTTACAGCCATCATTTTTTCCTATTTATATGTTGTTTCTTCTTGTACAGAAGGAGAAGAGCTCTGAGCATTTTATTGACTGCAGGAAGCAAATCTGGTTTTGCGTTGTATGATAGCATGGGATTTACTGTAAGCAGGAGTGAGATGGAAACAGGAGTCTGGACTTACATGTAGCATTGTGTGTAAGTGTGATGGCTCAAGTCAGTTTTAATTTCCCCAAAACACTGAAACACCCTCTCTGAGTTGTTTCAGAGTGGTCAGGATGCCTGTGGTACCTGGGCACATCAATGCTTTTAATACAAGAGAAACAAAATAGGACAAGATAGGACAAGAGGGAATGGCCTCAAGTTGTACCAGGGGAGGTTTAGGTTGGATATTAGGAAAAATCTCTTCAGTTGGATATTAGGAAAAATCTCTTCAGTGAAAGGGTTGTCAAGCAGTAGAACAGGTCGCCCAGGGAAGTGATGGGATCACCATCCCTGGAAGTGCTCAAATAACATGCAGATGTGGCACATGGGGACGTGGGTTAGTGGTGAACCTGGCAGGGTTAGGTTATGGTTGGACTCAGTGATCTTAAAGATCTTTTCCAACCTTCATGACTCTGTGATTCTATTAAAATCCTCTTCCCTGCATTTCAGCATTTGCCTTTTGTAGATAAGATATTTTAGTTACAGAATTAATCCCACCAGTTTAAATGTGTTCATAGGACTCCATTTCACACAATAGTTACAATAAGCTGTGTGTCATTCCTTAATTTTTTGACCCAGCACTAATTTGGAAATACCCAGTGGTTTGCAGGGAGAAGGATCTGCCTCTTTCTGCTTTTTGAAGTGCCTGTGAAAGTCCATTTTTCTAATTTTTCTGTCTTGTTAACCTGTATCTAGGTGATGGAGGCAGTGTCCTGGCTGTTTGAATTTCAGGACTCGAGGTTTCCAGTGTGGCCACAGGGAATTCACTCAGCTGCAGTTGGTTCCCACTGCTATAAAAGAGTTTTCTCACAGAATCGCAGAGGGATTGCGTGAACATAAAGAAAGATGCCTCGAAAATGTGGCCCTGTAAAATTTTATGCTCCATACTTACTTTGCCAAATAAATGCAGCTTCCCAACAAGGCACAGCATGCTCTGCTTCACATTAGCACTTAATGGAGAAATCACTTTGTGGGGCTGGAATGTGCCCGTGCATTTTTGTGATTAACTGAATGGTTTCATGCATGTTCTTAGGCAATGGGAGCCTCTCACTGAGGACAAGTTTGGGATTTTTTAATTTCTGGTGTGGTGACATGCAGGGAATACTGGCCAGGACTGGACCCCCTGCAGAAGCGAGAGGAGATGGATGAGTGCAGACACTGGGGAGCGTTGGGCCAGAAATGCCAAGGCAGGAATAGAAGTGATTTGTTCATGATCACACAAGAGGGACATTTCTGTACATGCTGAGGACTCTGCAGGTTACCCAGACATCTGAAATTCCCAAAGGTTGCAGTTAAGCCATCCTCACCTTAATGATGCTCACAAAAGGAGTGTGAGGGGTGGATTTGGCAGCTTAGATTTATCACAGTGCACTGGGTGTAAGGGGGCTGGTCAAGAGACGCAACTTGAAAAGCAGATGGCTCCTGCTGGAAATAGTGCTGTGTGCTTGCTGCTTTAAAGTTCATCAGGAGAGAAACATCTTTGCAGTGATAATCCTCAAAAGCGTGGTGAAAAACAGAGTCCTGAAGGGACCCATATCCTGAACTGCGGGATGATGTCCTGCCAGGGGGTATATCCTAATAAATGAGTATTATCCCTCCTGCTCTTCCAGCCCTATGCAGCTTGCCAGAGGGGGTACTTTTTAATGGACTAGGAGAAGTTAAAGGAAAATCCAGAAGGATAAGGCTAAAAGTGAATTCTTTGGTTTATACCATTTATAGTCCTATTAAATTCAGTATATCTCTCAGACATTTGGGGGGCAAGAAGTTCAGTGTATTCGTACATCTTTCAAGATCCTGGCTTGATCATTTGACTCTGTCCATCCAGCTTAACAAGCTAAATAATAAAAGGGAACAATGCAAAACTTGTTGAATTTTTTTTCACCCTGTGTCTTTTTTGAAGTAAAATACCATTTTTTTTTTTCCTCAGATGCCCAGCAGTTTGCTGCAGGCTCCTGCAGCTTTTCTGCCCATCACTCAATACCTGTTTCGGCATCTCAAATTGTTGTACTACTTCTTTCATAGAGAAGCAATTAAAAATGATGAGGGTAAAGGGTTAAACCTAAAAGCCTGCTAATGAGGGTGCCTTCTTGGTTTTCCTTTCATCAGGCATTAGTTGCTGTTTTCAGCATAAGCTTTCGATAAGCATCACTGAACATTTTTCCAGCGTATTTTTAAAAAGTTGGGGTTTTTTACCATCCTGTAAAAATGATAGATGTGTGACTCTGCTGTTTATCCGAAATCCTAATTACTGATGCTTCAGCTTTTGAATGTTAAATTCATGCAGTGTTCTTTAGGCTTCAAACTGGTCAAAGAAAGATTGATTTGTGTCCACAGAGAGTTCTAAGTCTAGTAAACACAGCCAATGTTTGTTTATTTATTTATTGCATTATTTGAAAGTCAAGAGTCGCATCAGCTGCAAATTACATAGACTTAGAGATTTCTAAAGGAGAAAAAGAAAATAAAAAGCAGAAGTTGTCTGCCATTGAATGAAATTTTAATTTCTGTCTCCATGAGAGCAAAGAGTAGGGATAAGAGGTGGAATTTGAAAATATGGATGAGATTTGCTTTCCTTAAGCTATGCTATTTATTATGGAACAGTAGCTTGATTTTTTTTTTTCCCAAACCTATACACATACATTTGGGGAAAGTATTTTATATACTTTATATACAAAGAGGATAATTTAGGATTTCTCATCACAGAATCATTTAGGTTAGAAAACACCTCCAGGATCATTGGGTCCAACTGTTAGCCCAGCGCTGCCAAGCCACCACTAAGGCATGCCCTTCCCTGAGCTGGAGGTGGGAGCAGCTCAGCTCTCCTGTGTTTCCACTGTGTTTCCTACAGTGTGGATAAACAGCGCCTGGAGCACCAGCAGCTCCTCTGCCTGACAGCGGCTGAGCAGGGTCATCCCTGTGTGCTGGAAATCTCCTGCAGAGCCACCCAGGTGAGCCAGGGCCTTTGCTGCTGTGCAGTATCTGAAAATTATGGAATCCTTATGTCCTTGAAGCCTTTCTCGCACTTCCTAAAGGCTCTTAGGAGAGGAGCTGGCTGTGCTAATGCCTTGCTGAGCATTCACCTACCTGTGCTACCTGAGAGGAGCAATGTGGAGCAGAGACATTGCTTGTTAAAAAAAAAAAAAAAAAAAAAATCAGACGATTTCTCTTAGGATTTTCTCCGTTTCTAGTCAAGTTTGTTTTAAACTAATGGAAGTAATTAGCAAGTCACAGAGGGACTTTGTCTACGAGGTAGCCATTTTTAGATAATGGAGCATAAAAGTCGACACAGTGACATATGACACCAGAGCAGCACATTGGAGCCACGCGCTGGGTCTTAAGCAGATGTTTAAGTACTTTGAATACTGAAATCACGACATTCACATATAGGAAAGGTTTGGCTTTTTTTTTCCTCTCTGACTACTAGTACACTGTAGGGCTTTCTTTTAATCTCAATAAAATCAAAGTAAGCTCTGAAATGTTTTCTAATGTGCATTCATTATCACTTCTTTCTCTCTTCTTTAAATGTTTTTCAGTATATGATATGTGGGTACTTGGGGAGTAGGGATGGAACTGGAGTTTTCCATGGCCATCACACAGCAGAGGGGTGCAGCAATACAGCAGCTGATGTGCCATGTTTCTAACAGTGCTGATGGTATTGAGCTGAAAATAAATAACATTTAGAAGTGAAGCACTTGATGTGTTCTCACATATTTATTGTATCTGTGAATGCAAGGGAGAATTGCAGAATCTCTGGAGAGATGAAGGCAATTTCCCAGCAGGGTGCTCCTGGAGGTCTGGGGCATCTCCCCTTACAGGTCTCTGAGATTGTTCCAGTTCTTGCACATGCCACCAAACTGTGTGTGCTTACCCACATCCAGGGCTTTCAGGTTTTTTTGTATACTAGATAACTTTATCCATCTTATTTTTTATAAATCAACCTCTGACATTCGCTGTTTGTGCCCAGCAATTGCTGCAGCATTTGGTAACACTTCCCACCACACACATAAAAATATAAGAATGTGGTCTAAATAAATACAGAGCATAGGGAGCGTTTGTAGATGTACAGTTATGACATGATCACAACACCCCAGTTGTTGAGGGGTGCAGTTTGGGTCTGCTCCTCATTCCTCCATGCTTTGATGGGGCTGGGGTTTTGACAGCAGGATGGGCTGAGCCATTTCCTGGCTGATTTTTTTTTTTCATCTTTGCCATCCCTTGTTTTTATTTTTAGTTTAAATCCAGGTTAGTCCTTGATTGAGCTCATAGCAGTGCCACAGAGGTGTTGCACAGGGGGAAAAGGACAGTTGGGATACAGCTGTCCCAAAAACTTCTCTCCCAGAGTGCCCTGCATCCCTTCTCCCACCACTGCCAGTCTAGGTAGGATCCATCTGGCCCAGCTCCTTTCTGCAGGAATGAAGTGCCTGCTGAAGCCCATCAGAGCTGTCCCAGCAGCTTCTCCTCGTCTCGGGGCAGGCTGGAGCAGCACAGCTTGAGAACCCATCTCGCAGTCTGAGCTGGAACGCTGTGCATCCATTCTCACTCACTTGAGATGTTTTTATGGGTACAATATGTTTTCCGTCACCACGTGTGTTCCACCCCGTGGATTACTCGAATGGCAGAAAGTGTTCTGCTTCCTGTGTTATTAGCTGTGGGTTCAATTTCTATCAGATTTGTCAATACTGTCATATGATAGGGTTCATTTTTTTTCTGGTCTAATGTATGTGACGTTTCATAATGCCAGTAAAAATAGTTTCCAAACTAGACTGTGATAGACTTTGACCATAAAAAGGCAAAAATAAAAATACTGGCGACTGGGTAGCTTTGATCTGACAGAGCAGGTTTTCCAATGACACGTTATGGTTTATGAAGCACAGTCTTACAGTTCCTTTTTGCAGTAGCTGTAACATGTGAGGGGTTGGCCAGGGTGGGAATGCAGCTCAGGATGGGGGATCCAGTTCCAGCAGCAGATGTGTGCTCCAAAATGGATTAAACTTTTTTTCTGTGTTTAATTTCTTTTTTTGTTTTTATATTTCTGATAATAGAATTGTTATGGGCTTTTGAATTTCAGTTAAGAATGTGCAAATAGTCTATCTGGTAAGTAGGTTATTGAAGGGTTAGGGAAATGGAGAACATTTCCTGAAAAAAAATACCCACAGCGTGGGTAATAGACTCCAGTTGAATTTAAAAGATAATGGCAACAAGGGAGAAATCCACTTGTAGAAATGGGGAACAGCTGTGTTTGAGATCTAATGAAACTGTATCAAATACTTTAAAAATGGCTTACAACTTCTTCCCTGGGGAACAGAGATAAAGCACAAGAGCACTCCTGAAAGGTCGAAGAAACAGTTAAATCATTTCCTTGATGGTTATTAGAGATATAGAAGACATCAGTGAAAATTAAATGTCTGAAACTTGTGTTTGATTGCTTTCCTTATCACGCCAATCTCACACATTTCTTCCATCTCTTCCTCTCTGTTCTAGTAAAATTTAACAACTGTGCTGGTAACAAGGGCGTTCGGTATGAAACCAACAGCCTGGACTTCAAGGTGAGGGCAGACGGGACCCTGTTTGCTGCCCACCACCTGCAGGTGCCCTCCAAGCAGCTGATCCTGGTGGTCACTGCCTGGGACCCCCAGACCTTGGGCAGATGGGAGGCCATGGTCAGGTTTCTGGTGGCAGAGAAGTCCCAACACAACGGACACAAGGTAAGAGTTTTTCAAAGCTCTTTTTCTTAGTTTGTTCTTCCTTTGCCACAAACCATTGGAAGTTTCATGTTGTATCAGAGTGTTTGTGTTGTATGGTCTGTGCTTCATAAGGAAGTGTCCAGGTAAGAGATACCATGAGCAGCATCAAATGTCTTGCAAATGGTCCTTGAACGTCTCTGGCAGAAATAATTTAAGGTCATCAGTGAGAGAAGTGTTCTTTAAGTTCATACTTTTGTATGTTTTAAGTGACCAATTGGCTCTTATACACTGCAGGTCACGTGCATCTTGTTTGCACCTCACTGCTGATAATCTCTCTTGACTTCAAATAAAACCAGGAGATGAGGGGTGCAGAGTCAAAGTCAACCATCTTCTTGATGGTTTTAAGTTCGGATGTCTTTTGTGACAGCGCAGGCCTGCAGTCACTCACTGGCAGCTCTGCCTTGCTGCTCATCTCCCTGGTTTTCACAGTTACTCTTGCGAGCAATCTGCATGGCCCTGCAGCTTCCAGAGGGGAGATTTGGGCTTGTTCCTTCCCATGCAAGGACAGGGAGCGTTGCTGCTGCCTGATAAGGGACATGTGCTCACACACGGTGCAGGCAGCGAAGCACAGCGTGGCACTGCAGTGCCAAACCTCCCCTCTGCTCAGTGCCAGCATCTTCCCTCGCCCACCCCTGACAGAGAAAAGCCAGCACCATTCAGTGTTTCAGTCAGAAGGGTACAGATGGTTTCTTTCTGCTTTAGTTCCATGCACACAGCTGAAAAGCAGGAGGGGTCTGTCCCTGCCTGACAGTCTGAGAACAGTGTTCCTTCAATTAAATGCAGGGGTGGGCTGTACAGAACCACTGAAATTGGGGGCTGCTCCATGAAAACATATTTCTTCCTGTCTGCCCCTGGAGTAGCTGTCTCTTTCCCACCTCTTCCATATCATTTTTGGCAGCAGCAGTTCATCGTTTTGTTTTCAGTGTTAATCTGTGCTGAAGATCCTCTACTACATGGACTAAATGCAGTTATCTTGTCTGGTGCTGGCTCAGACAATGCAATGCTGGGCTGGTTGGGTGGTTACATTTAGGCAGGATTTGGCAGGGAATGGGTTCAAGAGGCTGATTTACTGCTGGATCTTGTAGACCTGCAGAGCAAGGATGAAGTAGTGTGTCCTGGGAGCAGTCAGGGCTCCTTCAGGTGTCCTGGCTGCGGCTGTAGTTTGGATTAATGCACCACAGTAATGGTCCAAATAACAGGACTGGCCTCTCCTTTCCTCCTTTCTGCCGTGCTTGGACAGAGAGAGCAGGGCAGGATGGGGAAAGAGGGAGAGACTTTCTGTGTCATACTGGTAGAATCCCACCATGTGAGTGTGCCGTTTGGGAGAATTCTTGCCATGTGTGTGAGACAAAAAGGAAAAGACTTGGACAGCCTTCAATCTCTCACTTACTTGCCCAGTGGGCTGACCCCTGAGGTTCTGCAGGGCTTAGAGTCATATAAATATACTTCTGCTGCTCTTCAGTAAGGCTTGGGCTTGTGCAAGATGTAATTAAGCCCTGTGTGTTATGTCAAGTCTATTTGCCATTTCTAACCAAAGAAATACTGCTTCCTTCTAAAAGTAATTAAATATTGAAGGAACAAAGTAAGATGTCTTATATTCTGCTTTAAATTTCTTCTCAGTGTAGCAGAAAAAAAACCTGAATAAGCACACATTTCTGTTTTAGTAGAATATTTGGTTGGAAATTCATCTAATGTTAATGTAATCTGAACTCTGGTTGAAAACAGAGAGCTAAGCTTCTTAAAATTCATATCCCTCCTTTCTAAAAGCCTTATTAGTGTGTAGTTTGAGGCTGGAAAAATACGAAAAACAAGACTAATGACAAGGTCATAAGCAGTTTTATTGTGGGTCCCTATAGCAGGCATCCAACTTGTGTTTTATTTAAATGCCCGTGGTTTTTGCAAGCAAAATAATCCTTTGTTTACTAAAGAAATAAATATGATTATGAGATTATTTTGAAAAATAATAGTGTTTATGCTGAAAAAAGAACCCCAAACCTTACAGTATCTGGTTCAATATGTTTCAGGCCATGACCTTTATATGTTTTGTGGCTTTTACTAAAGCAGATTTCACATTTGGTTTTGTATAGTATAATATGACTCCAGCAGAACTACATTTTTTTTAAGACTGTTTTAAAACTGTTTTGTTATATTCAAGATACAGAGGTGGTAGATATGGAAGAGAAAGAAGGAGGTGACCTGAGAGAGGGAGAGAGACCAGACCTCTTCTGGTGCATCCGTTCATTGTGATTTTACTTTGGAAATTTATGACTGATTTTGTGAAAATGCTGAACAGTTCCCAGACATTAAAATTAATTGGCATGAAATTTGGTTACTGCACCTGCTGATCACTGTTTATTGGCACCTACAACACAAACAAGTCCTTTTGCCTTGTTCCTCCTCATCTCCATGAGTGATGGCCCTCAGCAAGGGCAGCCCCTCAGGGGGGCTTGGTGCCCCTCAGAACCACCTCTGAAAGGATAAATCAGAATTTACTTCATGATTATGCAGGGATTAAAGCCTCATGAAAACCAGCACTCCTGGAATGGCCATTATTAGACGTTTGGTTTATTGTGAAGGTTGTAGTACAGAATAAATGTTCTGGGAGAAGTCAGTGGTTTTGGGAGACTGGCTGAGGTTTGGGGGGACCAGGAGTGAGCCTGCCTGCACAGTGGGGGCAGTGGGCTGCTTTCCAGGAGAGCATGGATGATTAACCACTCCCTTTGGATCAGTGATCCTTTATTGTCAGAGTGTGAAACACTGAAAATCTGTGTAATGGGCTGGGAGAGCTCTGGTGGTGGCCAGCAGGCTTCCAGAGTGGCAGATTAGTTCAGGATGTTGGGATAGTGCTCCCCTTGTGTGTTTTCGTTGTAAAATCAGAGGGTTTGGTGTCTGTACCTGCACTTCAGATCCTGCAGCTGTGCCTTGCTCTTGGTGCAACCTCACATTTTACTGGGGAGGGACCCAATACAGTGACAATTTCCCCTCTTTCATAGTGTTGGTCTTATAAATGTGCTAATTGCTTTAGATGACTGAAAAACCTGGGCAAACCTGCCAATTTTCAGTGAAAACCACTGTAATGAAAGAGTTCTAACTACTACATAAAAATGTCATGCTAATATGGTGAAATTATAGAAAAGAAGGCGAATACTTTAAAAAAATGTATTTTATGATACATGAAGCATACATTTCCCCTCCTCCCCAGCAAACACTTGGATGTAAACTTTTTTTCTGGTTAATACAAGTGATGTTAGTAACTCTAGGAACTTTTTTGTTCAGTCTTGCAGGAAACCTGATAGCAATTCAATTAGAAAATGCAAATGAGGTCACATATTTCCCACAAGAGTGCTGTATTACCCCAGAGGAAACAGAGTGATATTCCAGCATAACGATAAATACTTAAAATAAAGTTTCTTTTACTGCTCTTGTCTGGATGCCTGTTGTTGCAATTGAAAGTATCAGTCAGGGCTGTGGGTGTAATTTGGGAAGAAGGGAAAGGAAAAAAGAAGAAAGAGGAAAACAGAAGAAAGAGGAAAAAGAAAAGAAAAGAAAAAAAAGAAAAGAAAAGAAAAGAAAAGAAAAGAAAAGAAAAGAAAAGAAAAGAAAAGAAAAGAAAGAGCTATTTTATGAAATAATAGAAAGTCTTTGTGGCTTGTGTCAGCATTTATGAAAGATGAACTTGACTGGGATAATGCTCCAGAAGACAACAAAGTAAAACCAGGCTTTACTTATCTGGAATTAACAGTGTAATGTCTTCTTTTCTAAGAGTGTATGCTTTTATTTTGAAAAATTGGATATTGATTCAACCAAAAGTCTAAAACTAAAGATTATGTTTGTGAACAGTGACATTGCTGAGGACTGCAGTCTTCAGAGTGTCCTGTTTTTAGTTGCAGAAACTCAAGTCTTCCCAAGTACATCAGCAGAAATATTGTGCCATTTGTGCATCACTGCCCTCTGTGTCCATCAGTCCAAGCTCCTCCTCATCATTCCTTGATAATCAACTTCTTCCACTCCCTGTGTTGGCTCATCCCATCTTAAGTTCTGGTTCTCACATTCTTATTAATTGTTTTCTTTATTTTTTAGTCCTTACATGTGTCTGGGCATGTTAAGGCACATCTGGCAAATTTTCCTCTGTATTTATCTATCTATCTATCTATCTATCTATCTATCTATCTATCTATCTATTTGTGTAGTTCTCACATCACAAATTAAAATTAGGATCATAGAAATACAGCACAGAAAGGAATTCACAGCAAAAGAACTTGGTATTACAGTATATATTCAGCACATGTAGGATGTCAGTCATCTGCTGCCAGTGACTTATTTTGGAAAAAAAAATACTGTTTTCTTTGAATCATGTTTATGTCAACCAAAGTTTCTCAGTGTTTGAGCTTTTCAGATTCTGAGCATGGAAATATGTAAATTTTTATTATGTTAAATCACTGGGAATTGTGCAATTAAACTTGGAAATATATGAGGTCTGCATCTAGTGTTTAACACATTGAAAACTGCTGTCAGAAATCAATTCTTGCTTAAGCCCAGCTTGTGTTTTATTATGTCTCATCTTATTTTGGGCTTCTTTCATAACCCAGATATGAGTCCACATCCATACAACGTGCATGAGAAAAGCTGATTCTTACAGACAGAGGGGTTTTTTATTTAAAGCCTTTAAATAATCATCTGTGGTATTTTACCTGGCTGAGGTTTTAAATTCCAGTACAGTCTTTTATTGCTGATCACAGGCACAAAGGTCTCTGGGCAAGGAAAGGCTTATTCAGCGCTGCTCTCTTCATGACCTGGGTTATTGTACAGCCAGGATGCTCTGCACGAGGCTGGGGAGCCTTCCCTTGAGGGAAGAAAATCAGAGCTTAAGTAGGAGCTGTGCTTCCAGTGACTCCAGTCTGTCTCCCTGGAGCTCTTGAGAGGGTGCACCTGGAATAAACAGGAAAAAATTTGTTCCTTTCCTTTCCCTGCACTGGGACGAGATGTTATCTGTGGCATCAGGGTGATGGGAATTTGCCCCATCAAACTATTTTTTCCCTAGATTGGGGCTGAAGAAATTAGGCTGTATTTGTCATTGTGCCTTTTTCTGACCATATTGATGCATATTTTAAGTACTGGATCATTACACTGGCACTGCCTTCTTTCACTACCTCTGTGGGATCCAAAGCAGTAACTGAATCCAGCAAAATGGCAGCTGAAATAATTTTTATTTCTGTATATCATCAGTGAAGCAAGACCTTGATTTATCTGTCAGGGAGGGTACATACAGAGATTTCTGTTTCCTTCATGTAACTTGTGAGACATTGTTAGGGGTTTTAACAAATCAGATCAGTGGAAAAGACAAGAAAGCAGATGACTAATAAATTAGTATCATATAATTGTTACCAGTGAGACTGCTCATGATAATTGTGCAAGTCTAATGAAGATGCATCTGGTGAACTTGCCTGACCTCGTGCTGAAGTGAATTTGAGCATCTTGCTTGTAATCACTGGAAGAGGGGAGAGTGATGTTTGTGAAGACATGTGAACTTCCCTGACCTGATTTTCAGGTGTGTTGAATCCCACTGCCTTGTGCTGAAGCCAGGATGAGATATGACACAGAGGTGCTCATTGCCTTGGAAAATCAGCCCACTACAGGAAGTTTCCAAGTGCTGCACTTGCTGCATTTAGTTCTTGAGCAGTCAGCATCATACCAAGGGTCAGGCTCAAAGTCAGGCTGGAAAGACCATCCATAAGTGAAATTCACTCCAGATCTGTCTTCCTTCAAACAAAAAGAAGTCCTAGGGATTGAACTGCCTACACGGAAATAAGTATTTTCTGATAAAACAAACCCCTTGGACTGCTGCGTGCTCCTGCCTGTGATGTGTGCCTTGCCCTTGCCAGATCAAAGCTTTTGACCTCCCATTTCATGTTCTTTGTTGGTAACTGCTGAAGTCTGACTGCCACTTCAAAAAAAACCATTTTGAACTGCATATCCTAAAAATACCTTCATCTCTGTGATAATCTGTTGACAGCTGCTTGTAAACATGAGTCTGAGTACAGACAAAAATTGCTTCATGCAGGCACGTCCATTAAAATCAACCTTTTTTTTTAGGTGCTGTGAGTGTCCACATATCTTTAGCCCAGCAAGATGAGACAGATTGGTAGGTACAAGCCCAGTGTGAAGGAGGGTTTTGGTTCCTCCCAACCTCTGGAGGCCAGGTCCTGGATCGCTGGATGAGGTAGTGACCCTGTGGCATGTCCGGCTGGAGGAGCGAGGAGAGGAGCCAGGGTGGGTGTCCAGCAGGGCAGGGTGGCCTGAGGGCCTGGCAGTACCAGGAAGGAGAGGGATCTCAAGCACTGTCCCCATTCAGCAAAGCATTTAAGCTTTGACTTAAATTTCATCTTGCAAGGGGAGATAAATTGTGTTCTTATGGTCAAATTTAAGCATTTTCTTAGGTGTGCTCTGGAATTGGAGAAAAAAAGAGAATAGTCTTTTCTGAAGAGCCTCTTGAAATAACGAAACGATAACTTGAAAGGGCAAATTCTCACGCTAGCACTGAAGAGAAGTACCAGACTGAATTACTTTGCTTTGTGCTAAAGTAGCAGCAGTGCTTATGATCTCTTAAATCTCTTGTGATCTTTTTACTTGCAAACATTATGAAGAGGAGGAGTATTGTTACATTTAATTCATTATGATTATTTTAATTCATGTATCTTTTGAACCTCACGGCTTTAGAAAAATAAAATGAGAGTAAAATTTTTCACAGGCTTTTTAAGGGGTAGACTTGCCCCCACTTCTTTCTGCGATGAAGAGCACTTGTAGTCTGTTTTAGAAGGAAAATAAATGTGTTTTGGAACCATTTTGTTAATTATTTGTTAGAAGTTTTATCAGAGAGGAAGAACTCAGCTTGCTAGCCCAGATATTTCATATGTTTTTCTCAAGATAGGTGCAGAATGAGAGAAGTAATTCCAGGCTGTAATAGTGGTTTTCACTGTCTAGTATGTGACAAGATCTACCACCTTTATTCCTGACCTACAGGTAACAAGTATGAGTATTTGTAATTTAATAGCCATGCTCTTGAGAAGTACTTGTGGTTCTGAAACCATTGAGTATGGCTTCTCCCAATTATGAGAATGACATTAGCTTGAAGATAGAAGTGTCTTTTTGTAAACACTAGAAGGTAGAGTACAACAGTAATTTAGATGTTTCTTAAACAATCCTACCTGAGAAGCACTGTGAGATTAGATCTTACAAAGGGAATGTGAAAAGGTCAAGTTGATGTGGGGAGCTTTGCAAGGAAACAACCTCATCAGAACTTTTCATGTTGGGATAAGATGTTCAAGCCTTAAAATGAGAAGGAAAAGTACATCAAGAGCTGTGCTTTGTGGGTGATGTCATCTTCTTCTGTCCATTGAAGGCTCTTGCAATATTCAAAGCCTGACAATGACAAGAAGAGTATCACAGGTGCTGGAAACCTGTGGGACCCATAAAAGATTCCAGCAAAGGCAGATGGATTTCTTATGTACCTGGTTTGGTATGTGATTCTTCCAGAGAATGGAAGAGGAAGATCATTTGAAATCCTGAAGACAGTGCACTGGCCAGGAGGTGCCTCTAATCATCAGTAGTACCAGAGAGTAAGTCTGAACACAGCTCTGCCTCTCCATTCCAGCTGAAACTGCCATTCCTTAGAGACCCCCATGGGTATTTTGTGTCTGCTCAGTAACACAGTGAACTCTCTGCCCGTGCCTGTCCTGACTCTGCAGCACGAGAGCGAAGCCTTGTGAAGTGCTCTGGTGACAGCCCAGATTCCAGCTTGAACTGGTGATAACTTACCAAACAGAAGGTGTGGGTGAGTTCAGGAGATTTCTGAATTTCAATTAAATTTTACTGGGAGGTCAACACCTCCTGTCCCAGCCTGGTCAGCAGCTACCTGAAAAGCCCCTTCTGGCCCCAGAGGCAATAGCTGCATCCTGTGTCCATGGGGTCCTCACCAACCTTGTTAGATTTTCTGATCAAAGACAATAATGTGTATTTGGGGTTTTTTAAATAAGAGCCTTCTGTGGCAACCACATGGGTTATGCCCAGAGTTGGTGCATCTCTTTCCTCTGGAGTCCAGATTTAATTCAGCATTTAATTACAGTTGCCCACAAAGAGCCTTTCTGCACCTTCTGCAAAGAAAGGATCTTCTCCTGCCTGACTCACAAGCCAGTGTGTTGTGTTCTCCCTATTTAAAAATTCCCTGGTTTTACATGTTACTCTTCTTCAGCTTTTTTCTTGCTTTGCAGCCCTGCAATGCTAAGGAACATTTTGATTCCTCAGTCACACTGATCACATTTTATTAGTTCTATCGGGTAAAATTTTCCAAAGCCTGCAAAGCCAGCCAGATACCTAACAACCTTAAATTTGCATGCATGCTTCATTTTCCAGCTCTCAAGGAACAGGGCATGTAAAGCTTTGACACTGACTCCTTGAGAACGAGGGCTTTTGGCATGGCTGATGCATTTGTGTGTTACGTGGCTCATTCTCCTCCACTGAGGGCAGTAACTTGGTTAGCTTTTAGTCAAACTTTTTCTTTCCTGTCAGCTGATGTGTTCTGGAAGCTCATGCACTTGCCAAATCTGACAATTTTTCTTACTAATTGACTCTAATGTGAACTGCTCTATGCAGCCCCACTGCTAGCTGATAAAAACAAAAAGTAATGAATTTTTGCTTAACTAGCTGATTTAATTAAAATGTTTTATACTGTACTTGCATGGTTTCTATAAATGGAGAGGTAATTTTGTTTAATGAGTTCCTAACCAAACACAACATTCCTGACTGTACGTAGCCAGATTTGATAAAGGTCACAAACGCTGCAATTCCACTGTTTGCTTTTGGAAGTCGTGATGATCAAACAGCTTGCTTGGGTACTGGAAATATCCTGTCAGGATTGCTTCCCTCTATTCCTGTTTATACCAGAAATTACTAGTATAGTTTTAGGAGCAGAGGGGGTTCTTCTCTGTATCTGAAAACTGTTCATTATCTTTAAAGTGGAAGTGTACTGCCAAAATCACATCTCATTGTCAATTAGTGGCTTCTCTGCAAACACATTAATTTAATGCCCCTGCTGAAGAATTGTGCATATTGGAACATCTTGCTGCTAAAACAATCGTTTTCAGGGCTCTTTGACACAAATCATTCATGAATGGCAATTTATGCCATGATGGTAATGGGATGTGACATGAAGCTATCTTTGATTAAATTTGCCATAGCTTACAACTATTAGTAAATAAAGCTAATATAGATAGTCATCACAGAGTTCTAGAAGGTGGATAAGGAGAAAAACAGATTATGGATTCCTTACCTGAGCAGTAAGGAAAGCAGTTCCTAAATAATAGCTTCACATAGCACAACTATAATAAATTAAAGTCTAAAATAAAAAGTCTGATCTTTTTAAAACTACTTTTTTTTCCCTGGCTTCAACTTCAGCAAATTCAGCAATGACCTAAATAAAAATGAATCAATTACTGTAAAATAAATAAATTTGCTGTTTGTTCTGCAACCCTTTCATTGTACTGTATGAGAACACAAAATGGAATATCTTTCTATACTAAAAGATCAAAAACTGGAGGAATGGTGCATTTTGGGAAAAAAGGGTTCATTCATCCTCCACTGCCGTCCCTGATGTCAGCAAAATGTTGTTTCCTCAGAACAGAATTCATGCAAATGTTTATTTTGCAACGCTCTCATGTTCCCTTTGTTAAAGAACTAAGCTCTATTTTCATTGTCTTATTTTCTGTTTGGTAAATATCATTTTCTGCTGTCCTTTCCACAGCTACCATGGAAACAAGCAAAAATGCTTCAGATTAAATATTTTTAAATAGATTTTTTTCTTTCTGGGTAGAAGATGGTACCAGTTTTCAAAATGTATATTGATATAGGAGATGAAGGGAAATATGTTTGAGCAATGAACTAAAGGTGGCTTTGTATCCCCTTGTATTGATAAAAATATATTAAAAACATGTTGCCTCAGTTAAAACCTACAAGTGACATTAGAAACAAACCAAGCCAAATATTATTTCTTTTCTGCAAAATGTCTAGTGTGAAGTGTTAAAGATCCTATGAAAATAATAAAACTGGCATATAAATAAAACAGGTTAAATCATAAATAATTTTGATACTTGGGAAATAAAGGCCTTATTTCCTCTCCTCCAATTGCAGGTACTTTTTATTGCAAGTGCAAGAATAATATATTTTAGTGCTGAATCTAGAGCATTTCATTTTTCGGGTTGAGCCCTATAAAATTATTAATCTCCAACAAAAGTACCCTAACCTCACTGTTATTTATATGCAGGGAATGGTGGCTTATTTACCCAAACATTAGAGTGATCCAAAATGTTCAGCTAAGCAGGAACACAAAATATGATATTATATTATGTAAATGGGTTTGTGATACGCTCTGCTGGATAATAACTTCCAGATGTCTCCGTAGCCAGAGGCTGACGGATATCAAAGGCAGGTTGGCTGGGAGGGGAGACAAGCCAGCTGGCGAGACTGGCTACTGCTAAGTGTAGCGGAAGGTGAAAGCTGGTGCTTCTTCACACTCACTGCTTTTATTTGTGGACTAGTGAAAAGTCAGTGGCTCGTAGCCTTCTTGTCACGGGCAGGATAGGGCTTGAGGGGCTGCTGGCATCCCATGTGTCCTGTTCTGTCAGTGGATTATTTTTTAACCTCTTTTGCGAGCAGAGGTTGAGTTTAGTCTGAGTCTCCCAACAAATGAAAGGCTGAGGAGCCACAGGCCAACACTGACAGGAGCTTATAGACTCACTGGATGCCTATTGCAACTTATCCTCTATTGACAGTGCCAAGTGCAGACAAGGAGTGTCCCTGAGCTCTCAATGTCATGGTGTGATTGGAGTTAGTTGAAGCACCCTACAGCCTCAGCAGTTTGGAGTAAGGTGTCCTAAATCTGTTTGGTTTTGAGGTCTGACAGTCCCTTTGGGTTTAGCTCTGTATCCTCTTCCAAATGCAGCAGGTTGTGTTCACCATCCTTAAAAGCAACTCTGGACTGAAAAGGGACTGGAAATGACTCCTGGGAGGTGCCACTGAAGTTGCTGACATGGACTCCAAGACACCCCTACACATTCTGTGAAACAGCCTGGGAGAAGAAAATTCTTTTCACAGTCCTTATAGATGAGGCTGTGCTTCCTCCAACCTCGCATCGCTTTCTGAGAGCGTGACCTGCCATCTCAGTGAAAGTTTCCAGTTCCCTTCAATATGTTTTTAATTGACTTCAACTAATAGCCAAAAAAAAAAAAAAATCCGAAGGATGGCAAGGAGAATTGCAGGGCAGATTCTGCCACACTGTGCTACAGTTAATGCTCAGCTCATCAGTGTGACTACCTGATCAAACGCAGGTAGGACGGTCCCCCCAGAGGCTCTTCACCTGCCCTACAAGTGCTCATAACAAATACTATACTTGCATTTTCCAGGGAAAGGAGTGTTTATTAGCAGAAGATGCAATGCCTGTGCTGTGATTTGCCAACGTTGGCATTGTCCATGTGTGTCATGGTTACGGGCCACAAGCCCACTGGAAGAGACATGGGGTAACTCAGAGCCAAGTGTCAATCCCAGGCTTGCAGAATGTGGGTTTTATGTAAAACACATGCACAGGACACCGTTCACAGCTCCATCAAAGCTCTGAAAGACTCTGCTCCCAAAATGAATGCTAAGGCATTAGATCCTACTGAATCCAAACTCTCTTAACAACTTTACATCCCAGCATGGGCTTTTCTCCTGTTGTTTTTCTTCATCCCACACTTTGTAATTACTTTTTCCCCTAGATCTTGAAGGTTTTCATCTGTTTTGGCTCAGCTGTATTTCTCTAGCTTATCAGTGTCCTATAGTGGTAGACAGGCATAATTACTGAATCATCTGGCTATTTTATATCCTCTTTTAATGATCTTTATATTACCAAAAACCGTACTCACATGTTCTGTGTTTGGTGTTTGATCCTGTTGTAACAAATTATAAATGTCACCGTTTAATTTTTGAAATGGAGAGTGGATTTCACTTTCCACTGGGCACGTGTTTCTTGCATTGCCTTCTCTTGTGCTGTGAACCATCACCCTTGTGCCATATGTAAGGGATGGCACATCACAGAATTAACAGGAGGGAAACCACCCTAAAGCAGCGGCACTAGAGGTGCTTGACTTGATTTTATGAAGGACTTTGGAAAGTTTGTATTCTGGTGGCACTACAGAAAGTACAGGAATATTTTATCTTTTGAAAATGTCTGCCTGAGATTCTGGAAAGCATATGGCCAGTGAGGCCATGAGAGAAGGAGCAGTTGTTATCTGAGTAAAAACTGTTATTTAGCAAAACCAGAATTTGAAGCTGTATTTTAGAATTAATTGATTTTGGTGTCACATTCTGCTTTTGAGTTGAACTTTAGATTCTTGCAAACTCGAAAACACAGGAGAGTTTTCTGGGTCTCACAGTTAGTTGATGCTGTTATTCCAGATATGTTCTTGGATGTTTCAGTCAGAGATCTGAATAGTTCTGGCATTTATACTCACCAGACTTTGTTACTGCATTTGTCTCACAGCTTTTAAACAGCAGAAAACATGTACAACATATTTAAACAACACCAGAGAAATTAAGGTCATGAGAATGCATTGTCAACAAATGAAGATAAAAAAGAGCTGTTGTTTAAAAAAAGAAAAAAATTGTTGTTGCAAGATGCTTTTGAAATTCTACATATCAAATTCAGCATCATGTTGATGATTTATTCTAATATAGGAAAACATCATCAAGAGTGACAAGCAAGCTAGTCACTGTCTAGTCACCTGCCAGCAAGTATTTCATACAGACTAAAAAGGCTGGTATTGCCTTGCTGAGCTGACACTAATTATTTCAGTATACACAGAGCCTTGGGATTCATGTTAATTCTCAAGTCTGTCTTTAGTTCAGACTCATTCCACTGTGTAAACTCAGCAGAGCACAAATTATTTGACCATCCTTTCATAATCTGTCCCCATGCTCACTTGCCAATTATATAAACTGATCCAAATACCTGCTCTCAAAGGATTCCCATTTGGGAATCACAAGCCAATTAAAAAAAATAGGGGATATCCACTTTTCTGTGGCTCATGTCTCGTAGTCCTATTTCATGTTGTCGTGCATTTCTGGGTGCCTCCTTTAGATAACATTGTTTTCATCATTTTCATTCAGAAAATATACCTTTCTGGTGGTAAAACCTTTTCTGGATGAAACCTCTATTGGATAACAGCATATTGCATCCCACAGGAAGGAGGAGGTCAACAGTGCCTATCAATACCCTGACTCTCTCAGGAAAGTTTCCCAGTGCCACACCGAGTGTGTTTGTTACACACTTAAGTGAGCATTTTTAGGGCAACACCTAAATGTTGAACCAGGGTGCTGTGATCTGTTGCAGGTGTGTAAGCAGCACTTAGGTGAACACAACCCCACGAGTGTGAGAGAGGACCTGAGGAACGTGCATCTGTGCGTGACTGAACAGACCGTGTTTGTCTGTTCTGTGAAAATTGAGTTCTGGAATGGGTTTGTTTTTAATATTTGCAGTAAAAATAGCTGCATTTTGGCACAAATGCTTCTAGTCCTTGAAGGCAGTTGGATGTCTGCCCTCCACAGGTAAGAGAAATCAGAGCCATGGTCAAGCTGTTAGAATGTGCTCCTTGTTGCTGTGCCCAGCTCTCAGCATCTCCAGCCTTTGTGGAGAAGGTCCACACAGCTCTGGAGCCACATCTCAGTTTAACTTTCATATACTGTTTAGTTTTCATACACTCTGTAGTCTTGAGGTGACTGTTCCTTTGCACCTCCCAATCAGGAATTAAAATGTGCTAATAGATGGATTCGCATCAAACTATAAGCCCTGAAGCAATGATTCCCACTGAAATCAGTGCCTACAGATAACTTCTTGTAGGATGTTTGGGTTTTTATGTTTGGAATAAGACAAAAAGTAACTGTGGCTTAAAATGGCAGGAGCCTTAGAAAATGCTTTGATAGCTTTTCCTGCAATGTTCTTGTGTTCTGGGGCATTGGGTTTTGGGTGAGTGAGGGTTTGTTTCTCTTTTTTTTTGAGAAAAATAGCTGAAAATTGTAAAATTCAGAGAACAGTATTCCCACTGGATCTTACCTCAAATGAAGAGAATGTGACTTGCAGTCTTTGTGATTTATGAAAGTTTAAACATTTTCTGGTGGGAGTGCAGGTCACCATATGGTAACAAAAACCCTTGCTAGTTATCTTTTCTGCAGACTTTCAGAAGTAATTGCTGGAATCCTGGAAGACCACAGAGTATTTAAGTATTGGGACTGTATAACCTCAGAAGAACCTTTGCAAATCTACATTTCATTGATTCATCATTCTAGAAGGCAGAAATTTTCTAATTGCGAGCTAGTCTAAGTTGAAACCATGGTCCTACCATTTCCATTTTAATCAATAGCATTGTAAAATTTTCAATGCCAAAGTGTGCCATGCACAGAATCCATAATTTAAAAAAAAAAACAGAAAGAAGGACTCAAAGTCACACCAAATAATGAAAATTTACTGCATCTGAGATGTGTCACACTTCCCAGGTGTTGTGGGATGTATATTTGGGGATTTGTGTTCAAAAGCCAGCTCTTATATAAGGATCATTTGTCACAAAGCTCTAAGAATTTGAACTAATGCACCTTTGCAGCCATGGGGTTGGCTCTCCCTTTGGTTGGGCTTGGGTTGGTGTGGCAGAATACGTTTGCAGAACCGCAGACTGCAGGTTTTTGTAGCCCTGCTCATGCTCAAAGCCAGACTTTAAAGGTGGATCCATGACATGGGGTGTAAAGGAATCCTCTCTTTTGTGTTTTGGTAGATTAGAAGTTTGCAGCAACTTCTTTACCCCAGTGTTCTGCTAAATCTCCCTGCAGACAGTGTAATGAAAACAATACATTCTGGGAGGCGCCTTGATTTGGGACTCACAGCTCCGTATATTTGTGGCAGTGAAGTGGCAGCGGAGCTACCAGTAAAGCACGTTGTGTCTTTGTTCCATGGGGCCGTTTGCACTTAGGACAAGTCCTGAGAAGCGAGGAGGAAGCTAACTGGCCTTGCTTTCTTGTTCCCAAAGCAGCCCAAAGGAAGGAAGACTCTGCCTGGAGAGCTGGTGCAGCAGCAAAGTGACACCCTGCTCCCGTGGCGGCAGCACCAGAGTGCCAACGGGCTGCGGCGGCAGAAGCGGGACTGGGTCATCCCACCCATCAACGTGCCAGAAAACTCCCGGGGACCCTTCCCACAGCAGCTGGTTCGGGTGAGTTAAAACACGAAACAGAAATAGTGATGACGGCGCTAATAATAATGGTGATCTTGTAGTGGGTCTGGTGGAGCAGTAGGTGTGGGAAGTCTGGCTGGAAGCACAGGCTCTCTGCTCTTCCTCCCTCATGCAGGAATAGTTGCCTTTTCCATGCTGCTCCAAAGCGCCTCGCCCCAGTTTCCCTCCCCAGCTGACAGCAGCCTAATCGCCTCCTTCCAGCCAGTCCCTCCAGAGACACTGGCGCTGCTGCCAAGGGTGGCACTTTGCCCACGCTCTCAGCCATAAAAGTGGCTGCAGGTGTGAAGCTGGGCTCGGTGGCACCCAGCGACGAGGGTGCTGCTCCTTCCTTCCCTCCCTGCCCACGCCGACGCCGGTGCAGATGCGCGGCGGCCTGGGGGAGGCTGGCTGCCTGCCGCCGCTGCAGATGGATCCCGCAGCCTCCCTGTGTTGCTGCTTTCTTTCTTCACAAGGATAATCTCTGAGATCAAGTTTACCCATGTGGTTTTCTGTGATGGTTATGGGATGACAGGAAAAGAAAAAGAAGGGAAAAGGAGTGTTTTGCAGAGACATTTGGTTGATTTGTTGTTGCTGTTGATAAGTGTTAGCAAAATACAAATACATGTTGCTATTCCTCTTGTGGGTTCAGTTTTTTGGAGTAGTCGAATGATTAGCTGTAAAAAAAAAAAAATTTCCTTGGCAGACTTTTTCAGCTCTTCCCTTGGAAGAAAATGGCAACAATTATAAAATTTCAGAAGTTATTTTGAGCAGCAGTGGTGTGTCATTGGCAGCCCTTCTCAGGAAGTTCATTTAGTCCTCTTGAAGCAGTGCCTGAATTCACATGAATTGCATCATTACCTGTTTCACACTGATACTCTTCTGCACAGCCTGTGTCTAGGAGGAAGGAAGGTGCATGTTCCCAGTTCACCAAGGATTGGATAAACTTGGATTGTTGGTGTCATTTCTCTGTGCAATTAGGGCAGTACAACAAAGACTAAAAAAGTACCAGGTAGCAAATGGTTTTGTGTCTGTCCTGAAAAAACAGGGGGGGAAACCAAGGAGTCTGTGTGTGGTCAGTGGTGTTGGGTACAGTGTGACCCATCAGTGTGTTGTCCTACTAAGCTGAAGAAGTGTCTGAAGAGGAGAATAATCTGATGTGTCAAAAATATCGTTCTAAATTAATAATTTAAATTAAATCTTGAATTCCTGTGAAAAATAAAGGTAGTACTTGCAAAATGAACTTGTGCTCTGTCCCATTCCCTACTGATTTCTTTTGAGCTGTGACTAGACAGCGAGAGGACAACTTGGCACCAGCTTACCATGGCAAATTTGTTGATTTATAAGGACTGAAATCTCTGTGGCACCTTTTACCCTACAGCCTGGAGATGAAACAGAAGGACTCATCTATGCAAAATTCTAATATTAATGAAAATGACAAATAATAAATTTTATATAGGTACAGAAGAATTGATATTCATCACTTAGACTACCAATAACCTTGGAAAGATAACCTGGCTGATGGAAACTCCCAGATTTCCAGCAATATATTCCGTTGCAGTTTTTGAATACAGATGATAGAGGAAACACTGAAAATAAGTAAAAATGCAGTGGGGGGGGGATAAAAAAAGAACTGGCTTACAAAGAGCTCTTCACCTGACATACAGAAAGCATCGTAATGACAGGGAATATCATACAAAGAGTGCAACTTGATTAAGCGTGAGACCCCTGATGTTTCAGGCTTGGGTTGAGCTTCTGCTCGTCTGCAGCATCTGGCCCTTCTGCCTGAACGTGAAGCTTGGGTGATTCCTATCAGGAGTTACAGCTCCCTCTGTTAGACTTGGCTCTTTAATTATCCAGAATAGGACAAATCAACATCTTCAAAGACCAGCACTATCTGATTATTTCCATCCACATAATCTTCAGATTGCCCTGGAGCATTCTGCTGTCTCCTAGATCTAGGTAACAGTTTTGATCTGATTTCCTATGCTTTTGCTCACTGGGCACTGAATATTTTTGTGTCCATCTGCTCACAAACTGGAACCAGAAGTACACATGTGATGTTGCAGCTCAGATCCCATTTGTACAGAAGCAGGTTCTGTCACAGTTTTCTCTGCTATTTTATATAAAACCTACTGCTGGTTCTTGGACGCTGAACTTATTTTGGTCCAGGAAGCCCTGCCAGAGTTCTTATTTTATAGGTATAACTAATGGAAACCAGTCCCTCCATAGTGTTGTATTTGGTTCTGGCTTCCTCCAAGGAGAGGAAGGGATGGCATGAAAAATCTCAACACTAAAAAAACAAAAAAAAACCCTACCTGAAGTACATTTTCATAGTGCCGCTTGCTGTTTGCGTTTTTATAGGTCAGACTAATTTGAAATGCATAGGCAAATCTTTCGGGTTCCCTCCTACTCCTGCTTCCTATTGTGAAGGTAAAAATTCCATTTTATGGAAGTTGATTAGTTACTTGTCAGTATTTTTAGCAAGGCTGTGCCTGAATGAAGTTTAAATCATAGCAAAGGTGAATGCAGCTTGATGGGAGCCACATACCTAGAAAGGCAGCCCTATCTGGTTCAGCTGGGATCAACTGTAATTCTCTTCTCATTAAACCATTTCATTCTGATAAAATATGTTAAATGAAAAAGTTTTTAGAGAAAAAAAAGAAAAAAAGAACATTATCCCTGCCAAAAAAACCCTATTAATTACAGGGTTTTTTCTTTCAAAGGAACATCCGTGTCTGTTCATATACATCAACCACACTAACTAGGAAATGTGTTTCAGAAAAATAATAGCTGAAAAATAATAATAGGAATTTCTAATTAGTTTTGGCTGCTCCAAAGATTTACTTACTGTTGGAAGAGTTTAAATAAACATCTGACATTCATAAGCAAAAATAATTTCTGTTAGTATAAAAAATGTTTTCCAAATTTTGCTTTTGTCTTTCAGTTGAGAAAACAGTTATCAAAATTTATTGATATATGATTATTTATTTTGGAAACATTTATGAAAATCTTGAGTTTAATTTCCTTCTGCTTCACTTCCACCTTTGTATTAGGAATAATATTGTACATGCTGTGAAATATTTCACTGTAGTGAGGCTAATTTCATTACTAATTGTCAGGTACTCTCATTATTGTAACTGCAGTCCATAAAAATGCCTATTAAAAATACAAAAACAATATGAAATCCCCCTCCTTCTCTAAGCAAATGACTCATGCAGGCACGCCGATCAGCTAAGATAATATATTAAATAGTTGCACCCTTGCTGAGCACTGTCTGTTTTCTCACTGACTCATCCTTTTTAGCTACACGCGTAGCTAATTCTTAATTATCTATTATCTAATTATCTATTAGCTTATCTTGTATTTCATCCTCTTTTGAACTTCAAAAAGAATCTCAGTTTTGGATCCACATGCAAATCTCCAACTGCTTCTAATGGGAATCTTGAATCAGTTTTCAAGGCAAGTCTTGGTCCATCTCAATGGGCTGCATGAAAAGAATTAATTTAAAAAACCAAGTCTTGTGCAGAACTGGTCTTTGGTCATGACATGCTCAGATAATGGGCTCCTCTACAATCACTATATTCATCTTTATGAGGGTTCCAAACTTTCAGTTCATATCCAGGACCTTTCCAGAATTCTTAGAGCCTCCTGTCTCAAACTTCATAGATGCTAATTTTTCCAGTGTGTCTTTATTAAACTTGAAACTGCAAAATGTGGTATTTTTCTGTTAGACCTTTTATAATAAACAACTTGCTCATTCTTGTTATAGCAGCCTGAAAATTCACTGAGGATGACCAAGATAGGATGTTGTTGCTCTTGCAAACTGCCTTGATTGCATGCTACAGGCACAGTGTGTGCTCCCGTATCCGAGCACTGGTGATCTCAGCCACAAGGATCCTAGAAATAACCTGATGTGTGTAACAGAGAATAAGAGGGAAGGATGCATTTTATGTAAATTTAATCAGAAAGTCCTGAAGTGGCTTGGAAAGTTGTCAGAATATAAGATACCTGAAGACTCTTATGTTGCTTCTTAGCAGAGGTGTCACTGAGGGGTCAGGTTTCTGGCAGCATGGGGCGTGTTAATGGAGCAGAGAGCTCCTCTTGACACACTGCAGGACCCAGTGGTGGACTCATGGGTGTGTTCAGGAGATGTTAACCTATACAGTGACTTTGAAAACTTAACATGAAGAAAAGTTGATGGCACACTCTCAAGCTCCACAGCCCGTTTGTGAGCCACAGTCCACCCAGGTGCAGGAAATGGGTGAGACAGCTCTCCCAAAGTCTGAAATCCTGGTTTTGGAGACACACAAGGCACACTGAGCTGCAGAATCCCTGCCAGCTTGGACCATCAGCCCTCAATGCTGCCATCTCCTTTCCTCATCATGGCTGTTTCAGCATGTGTCTTTGCACTGTTTTAAATAGTTTTATTGTAGGAAATCCCTCTTGCCTCCTCTATCACAGCGTTGCTCACTGCTGTGAAATTGGCAGTGCAGAATCCATTAGCTCCCAGCTGCAAGACAGATGGCATCTGTCTGTGGTGAGAGAAGGTTTGTTGAGAAAAGGCCTTGCAAATGCTTCCCAAAGGACATCAGACCTTACTTTTCCTGAGAGAGACGCAGACAGCCTTGATTACAAATAGACCTAGATCTTCCTTGTTCTCCACAGGAACAGGTGTTTCTTTTGCCGTACCAACGCACTAAAAAAAAGTGGCTAGTTCTGACTCTCAGTGCACCTCACCTTTGGGATGCCCTGTGAGCATCAGCAGCTGAAATTCAGAAATGAGGAGGTTTAGTTCTTATTGTGACAGTCTGACCAAGATAAGAAGGAGCACATCCAGAGGGTGGAGAGGAACTGGGGCATTGTGCAGGTTGAGTTGCTCTGGAGAGGCACAGCTCTTTTCTGAAAGCTGATTCAAGAATGTAGATTGCAACAGCTCCTGGCTCTTGACTACAATTTAACACCACAAACGAACCTGACACCAAAGAGAGAAAGATGAGGAGGAAAATGGTTCATTAAACATTCGTGTTGCCACGGTCTTTGCTCTGGTATTGATCTCTCCTCTCTGTGTGTGTGTGTGTGTGCTACCAAATCAGGACTCACAAATGACTCACAGTATGAATGAAGAAAGGGAAATATGACACATTGCTACTTTCTTGACATGTCCATTTGAAATTTCTTTAAAACATGCAGTCTATAGCAAGTTCCTAAACATATTCCATGCTCTATGTACTCCTCAAAGAACATCCTTTTGTTGTGTTCTCCCTGGCATATCATGATACCATTCTTAGTTTCCAGCATTCACAGAAATAGAAGGGCAGATCACGATGCAAATTCAAACATCTCTGCCAGAGCTGGTGGGGCTACACCAGAGTGTGCCATTTGGGAATCTAGGTCGAAGGAAGCAGATGCCCAGTGCTTTATGGGCTTTCCATGCACGCGCACATCCAGCATTATGGATTGAAAAGTGCAGCTACAGCATAAATGCTCCATTTAAAATTCTCTTACAACAGCATTCAAGCCTATACTGTAATTATACATATTGTATTTCCTTGTATTCAGACCCATAGGGAATTTATATTGTCCTTGCTAAAGCCAGAGGGACTGAAGGAAAGCAGTCATTTAATGATTCAGCTGTCTTGGGCTCTATGATTTAATCAATCATATGAAAGAAATTTTTAGATTCTTTGTGTTTAGAGTTCTCTTGTCTGAGCAGAAAATGTTCCCTTTTTGAATTGCTTTAATAGCTGTATTTATGCAGCTGAAAGTTCCTTAAGAAATGAAAGTAAAATCAAATTGCTGAGAATGCCTAGATAATTTATCGGAGAATATTCAATTAGAATATATTAATATTTTAGATTTCCATCATTAATTTAATATTCAGAGATTTAATTTAGTCGTTGAATTGCTGTAGTGCCATGCGTGGGTAGATTGTTAGGCTGAGTGCTTAAAACACCTGCCACAAATGGGTGAATCTCACTTTGATTCCCAAGAGCACAAATGCCTTTCTACTGACATAAGTCTTGCAGCAAAAACTCAGACACTAAATCTTGCCTGTGCTCTGCATTTTTCCATAATTGCAGAAAGGAATAATACAATCTTCCAGCAGAAATAAATGCAAGAGCCTTATTTATTTATGCATTCAAATCCAGACTGAGGGGGAATTTGGTGCTCTGTGGTTCTGAGTTTGTCGATGTATTACTGAAGAATTTTATTTTGCCAGACTGGCCTTGTCACTTACTCAAGGAGAACCGTTTTAAGTGAGGTTGGGATTTAAAGGTGATTGACACTTTGCAGACAAGTATCAAGGACTCCTATTGCCCAGTTCAGTTAAAAGAACTGCCCTTGAGTTTTTGCCATTTTACAGGATGCTTTGGGAATAGTAACGTGAGTGGAAAAATGTCCCACTACATCATAAAAAAAAAACCTACTAAATCATAAAATGCCATGTGATTTGGAAGTTATAAATCTCCTTTGAATATAGCATCCCAGCTGCATGAAGGAAATGGAGCAATTTTTAATTTCATACACATTAAAGCTGAGATTCTCAGAAGCCATTGGAAGCAATGAGGCTACTCCCACCGATTGGGAAGTATCAGCATCACATTTCAGAAGTCTCAAAAATCATTGATAACTGATTATCTTAAAGTCATTAATTTGGGGTACAGCAAGTCAAACTGGGAGGAGACTGGGATAACAGACTTGTAGTCTGACCTTGTGGTTGGTGTTTCAAACTCTTTTGCATTCACTCAGCATCCCCCTGAGGCAGTGAGGTGGGATATACTAGCAGGGATTTGTGACCCTACTACCAATGACTACAGGTTAAATACAAATTGTAAGTTAGAGACATGGGATGATAGAATTATTTAGGCTGGAAAAGACCTTTAAGGTGTTCGGGTCTAAATGAGATCCATACAGCCTTCACTTAGGTATTTTTCTGTGCAGGATCTGCCTTTTTCAACCTGATTGCATAACTGAGGATGGTCTTTCTCTCACAAATAAGAAGCCAAGGCAGCAAAGCTGAGTGCCTTTGTTTGAGACCACAGAGCTGTTGCCATGGCCATGAGCAGCACTCTCATCAGGACCTGTCCTTGGGTTATTTGAAGAATCTCATAATGGATTCGGGTTGTAATGGAGTGTTCAGAAATCTTTTGTTGATGGTTGTATTCAGTCATATGATTCCATGTCTGAGCTCACTGCTACACCTGTGCATCAGTTCTGTTAATGTACAGGTTTGTTTTCACAGCCATACAAAGTGGTTTCTCTGCTCTCTGCTGGGTCTCCATCAATTCCTCCACCACGTCCATTCAGCCCACACCTTTTAGCTCCTGCTCCAGCTTCACATCAGGAGCAGGAGATTTAGGAAGCACAGAAGGATAACTACCCCTCGAATTGTCACACCAGGCATACTGCAAAAGAGTTCATCAGTCACTCCAAAGAGTATTTAGCTATAATAACCCATTGCACATATTGCAACATATCATTACCTCCCATCCTCTCCAGCAAGTGAGATAACTGTAACAGCCACTCAGGCTGGCTGGCATTACATGTACAGGCAAAAGCAGGAAGGCATAGTCAGAGCTAATGTACACAGCTCATGAAAGCTATTGAAAATCTGTAAAGACAGTATACACAAAAACAGTGGGTTAATTTGCTTAGAAAAGAGGTTTGGTTTTGGTCGTGCCTCTTCCAGAGTAAAACAGTAATAATGAAAAAGCTGAGACAGGAACAGACAAAGAACTCAACAATCTGCCTCCTTGCTCCAGAAGTTCATTCTTTAACACTCGTCACCCACATTAGGTGAATGTGGGACTTGGCTTCCTTGATGAGTTGAAATGGAGTCCCAAAGACAGAGTGGTGCTGTGTGGGTGTGAGTTTGGATTTGCAGAATGATGGTGCAGATATAACCTTGACAGCTAGGCTGTTGCTGAAATTCACTGTAGCAGGCTGGGATGAGATAGGGGAAAAAAAAATCTACACTTTTTGTTTCCTTACTATTACATATGTTCTTGCTAGTCTGCACTGCTGAAGAATTAAATTCAGCACCCTGGAATTTCAGATGTCAGCTTTTAAGATTTTAGAGAATTTCCTCTTAGGCTAATTTTAAGCTCTCACTGCTGTGGTTAATTGTTTTATTTAGAACAGCTGAGATTTTCAGTGATAAAGGTGTCACCATCCAAATCCTTTCACAGCTGTTTTTGTAGTACAGGCTGTTGAGAGATGTAAGCCATGGTTACATAATGGGGCAGCAAAGAGTGGATGTGCAGTAGTTTACCAGTTTCGTTAAGGACCCTATTTCTTTGCAGTTTGTTCTTCCCATAATTCTTACCCTATTTTTAATAATTACCATATTTATAATAATGTTCATGTTTGTTGCTAATTTCCTTAATTTAAAGGACGTTTTCCTCCTATCCGAACAGTTAGACAACTTGAAAAGCAAACAAACAAAACCTTGGATTATATTAAGGGAAACATTTTGCCCAAGGCAATTTGGATATCTGCAGATGGTGATACTGAACATTTTGGCCCTTGTTCAGCAGAGATTTTTAAGTATGTGCCTAAATTTGAGCCTTTAAGTAACTCCAGTGACTCTTCAGAATTTATTTGGTGGCTGGAAATTAAGGACACAGATAGTGCCTTAGTGGATTAATGCATCCAGCATTGTGCAGTACTAATCTCTTTGGCCATGTTTGTAGTTTTTATTAGATTCCCAATTTTAATTGCATTTCTCTGTGTGTACTGGTAGTGAACAGAGAGCACACTTCCAGATGTGCACACTCATCAGCCTTTGTACCTGTCCTTTTTTTCCTAATAGATACCAGAACCTGCCCTGAAAATCCACCTGATAGTTTCAGGTTCCATATTTTTGACACTAGGTGAAGAGAACTGAATTTCTTTTCCCTTCATGAAACAACTCATGCATCCCCTAAGAACCCCCACAGCTGCTGGGCGGGTGAGCTCACCTGGTAGGAGGAACAAGGGCTTGGCCACAGGTGAGGGAGGTTTTGTCTTCCTCTCTGTGGACAAATGAGATGGGCTTGACTGGAGCTGACCCTGGCTGTGGGTACATGGGGAAAGCCTCTAGGAAGAGCAGGGGCTGTTAATGCTTCATGGAGGATGAGGGAAATTGGGAAAGACAAGTGAAGGACTTGAAGGTGAGTGACTCTTGGAGTGTGATGCAGGGCTCAGCTGGAAGTGGCTGGAGGGGAAAGCCAAGGACTTGGCCAAAGCTCAGGTGTCCTGAAGAGACAGGTGTGTAGAAGAAAGCAAGCCAGGAAAAGAGTGAAGAGAGGGTTTGGTGTGGCTTGTGGTGGGTGTTTCATGTTCTGCTGCTGAGCTGCACCCAGCCTGTTGTGGGTGGAGTTGTCATCCCTGCTCTGTTCCTGTACATCGAGGGGCAAAGGGGGGAGATGGCAGCAGGGGCATGATGGCTCAGCACAGGCTGTTATTCCAGTAAGATCATTTCTTAGAAAAGTTTCATGTAACGTGTCTCTGTCTCAGGTTTGCTCGGTTTCTGAAATGTATAGATGTATACAGATATGAGACAGCCAAAATACAATCATGCCATGTATTCATCCTAATCATAACCAACCACCTGGGCATACCCTCCCCTTGCACAGCCTTACCTGAGTAATTCCCCTTTAGGAATCAGGTTTTGGATACTAGGACTAATCCTCTATGACTTAGGTTATAAACTCCTAAACCTAAATGTTTCTCATGGAAATATTAACAGACCCTTAAATGCCATAGCACTGGTGGTATCGCTGGGATAATTGCCTTCCTGACTCTTCCTTCCACTCGTGATCTCTGCTCATTTTAATCCAAACATCATAACCTGAGGAGGGTTTTACATCCGTGCTTGGGTTTGTAGCCCTTTTGGGCTGTTTTGCAGTTGACTTATTTGTTTGATTTGTGCTTCGAGGCTTTGTGATCTGTAACATTCATTTAGGCAAAGAAGCTAATATTCTTGTTGTTAAAAGGAGGACAGTTTAACAAAGAAGAAAAGCCATGTGGGCTTGTTGTTTCTGTCTGAAAAATGAAAGGCATTCATTGTGTTGTGAAAAGATTGGACATGAAGCCTGTGGTTTGAACCTTTAGAGGAACTTGCAGTCTGTGTGCCCCCTCTGTCTGCTAGTTAAACTCCTCTGTGGAAAAGGCAGAGCTGCAGTGCCCCCATTACTGCAGGACTGTGAAAAATTCAGTGGAATTGACCAATTTTCTGTATTTCCAAGTCACTGGAAAAAAGCGTGGCAGCTAAAAGGCAGAGTTTCTGACCACATTGTGAGCTATTTGGAGTTATTTCTGAAGTAACACCACTGGAAGGGAGCATATTAGTAGAGAGAGGAAAGGAAACTAAGGATCTGCACTAAAAAGTGTTGCTAGTTAATCCACAGCTCTCAGAAGGGATTTGTGTGAGCTGGAAAACAAAAATAAATGTTTGGCCAGCTTACGTTTTCAATGGTGTGGTTTGCAGTGAAGTGATGACACAATTTACTTACCAGTAAATGGCATTCAACTGCCTCTAACAAAAAGAAATTACAGTAGAAGAATCAGACATCATCAGAGCATAAATCTTTTATGGAAGATTATAGCAGTTATTTATTATTTGAAAGCAAAGAATTGAGAAGCAAGGTGGCAGTTTTCTTTCAGTCATAGGAAATGCACCCTGTAATGTCTCCATGGAAAAAGGAAAATGCTGCACCAAAGTGTTCCCATTCAGCTCAATGGCAAAAGCACTATTCGTTAGCATCTGTTTTTTGCAGGGAAACTCCTGTTAAGAGAGGAATTTAAATATCGGAGGAAGCATTTCCAACAACTGTCTGGGTTTACCGGGTATTTTTCAGACAGTGTTTATGGCACAGGTTTTTGTATGCTAAAGGAAAATGCAATTCAGAATTTATGAAACAGCTGCTGTGTCTTTTGAGCACTTAAGGGACAGAATGACACAACCTATATGTATTTCTGAAGTCATTGGAAAAAAAAAAAGACAAAACTTTCTGTAATTCCATTGAACCATAACCCATGGTATCAGCAAGTATTAAAACATTTTCTTTTAATTTTTTAATTAGACATGTATACAAAATTTAACATTCAGGTATAGCATGCTATTAGAAAGTCAGCTCTTTTTCTCCTCCTTCTGTATCCATTCAGTTGTTAAATGTCCCACTCCCTTTTTTTTTTAACTTCTTGTTCTTAATGAGACTTCCTCCTTCTCCCCATGAATCTTTATGTAGGCAATCTTAGCTCTTGATTAATCAGTAATTAGGGAAGGAGTCATACTGATTTCAAGTCTTTAGTATCATACTCTCCAGCTGAAATTCAAAACTAAAATCTGAAGGAAAGCCATAGTGTCAATATTATGCTATGTCTAACCATATGATGACAAAAATCACATCGGAGTCAGACCAGGCATATCTATTTATATAGGCACAAATCTGTCCTGCTTGATACCGAGTGTAACATAATCATAATTCTCTCCCACGGCTGCTTTCTCACACATTCCCTGCTATTGCCTGCCTTTGTCACCATCAGCATTCAGTATTTCGCCTTAAAGTTTACTACACCCTCTGTCATCTCATCTGACACGTACTGTTTCACTTCACTCCGTGTTTGCTGAGCATTTAGGGCTCAATTCAAAGTTTAATGAGCCCTCATTAACCTCCCCGAGCTTAGGATCAAACCCTTGTAGTCTAATATGGAAATAATGCCAGGGTATTATGGAGTTAAAAGCTGCCATACAGTGGTCTGAGGATAAAGTCACTGCAGGCGGGCAGCTTAATGGGGTATTAATTGGATAGAGGGTATTCATAAGTACTGAGCACTGAGTGTGGATATTGTTGAAAGAAGGGAATAAATGCTGAATGGTGTGATCTTAAAGCAGGGAAAACTTGAGGTTCCCTTTGCATCTTTTCTCTAGCTCAGCATCAGCCATTTGGAGAGTTAATGCTGATGGGGCAGAGTTCTCTGGCCCAGGTTGATGGGTGCTGTCACTAACAAGTTATCTTCTCTCTCATAATCCTGAAGTCCTGCCTGCCTTGGCTCCATCCAAATCCTTCTTCAAGAAACTAAATATTACCAAAATGGTGGTGTCATTGGAAAGGAGCTGCTAATTACACCAACAGCTTTTTCATTTCCTCTTTTTCTTCTCTGGGATAAGGCACTTTGAACACAACATTTAAAATAACCCAAAATGTTGTGTCACCTGAGCTCTTGGTGCCAGTCAGCCTCCCCAGCAAGGCTGGTGCTGTATTCCTATGGGCTGCATGGAATATTCCCTTGGGGTTCTGGTAATAGAAGACCTCCACCAAGTCACGTCAAAGCAGCCCATATTAAATATTTTAGTCTGTTCTCTTGGTTTTAGCCTTTTTGTACCCAAAATACTGTTAATTCTTGGAGAAGCTTCATTTCTACCTCAGGCAGTGTGCAGAGGATGATCAGCCACAGTAAAGAATTAGTCCTTGTTGATTTAGATTCCCTTGTGGTCTGAAGGGCATTGGATACCTGGGTGCCTCAGCAAATCCTGCCACATGCCCAGATGCCTTTAAAGAGTGGATATTCATACCTTAGGACAGTTCTCCATTTGTTCCCTGCTGTGTCAGGATATAAGTCCTTAAGATAATGAAAACTAAAGTGGGAATGGCCCTCCTTGATTTTTTTGCTGTTTTGGCTCTTCAAAGGTAAAAGCCCTTGAAGGAAGGAGTGTAGCAGTGTGGGAGTATCTGCAGGACAGGAGGGGGGCTGGCTGTGGGGCTGCAGAGCCATGCTGGTGCCCTCGCAGTAACACAGAGTGAGGGAGACAGTGGGTTCAGACACAGACCTCTGAGCAGTAATGACCTGTGTGGACAAGGATAACCTCCCAAAGGTCCTCAGACCTGCTGGGGCCTGAGAACCAAGTCTCTTGACAGAGCTGATGGAAATGACCACCCATGGTGCAGGGAGTGATGCTGTCAGTGTCCCCAGGGACATGAGGCTGCTGCTGCCCCTTCTGAGCTGATACCACCTGTGCAGTGGGGAGGTTTTGGGAACTGTGACATCATCTCTTCATCAGGGGAGTGGGAGTGATTCCTTTCATTTATTTAGCCTAGATATTCTCTGTGCTTCTTGCATTTCTTCAAGAGCTGTTCCTTTCCTTCTGTGAAGCCACAGATGCATCACATCCTGTCTTCCTCCATGGAGCCAAGTGCTTTTCCCTTTGGGCTGGTGACAAGTCACTTTTTCCTCCATATAGCTAAGAAAAAAAAGAACAATCACATATGTAACCACACAGAAATGTTTTTCTGGAAACTCCCAATCCATGATAGCACCAGAAGATATGTCCCCATTCCCTTTTATTTTTAAGCAAAAGGCTGTGTAATAGCTGTCTCTGTACTGCCTGTTCCAGCCTACAGTTCACAGCACCAGTTCTTGCCTATCCTAATCCCATATGTGAATGAGGCTAGAACATATATCCTAGGAAGGGTTAGGAAATTGTGCTTGATTTGGAACTCTCATTTTTTATTCTTCAATTGATTAAGCAGCTGCTAAAATAAACCTTCCCTTGGAGGAGTTCCATACTGCCCTTCTCTCCCCTCCAGAGCAATACTGCAGCCTACATGCCTACCTTCCTTGTGTCTTCACATTTCCAGTGCTCCCTTTTGACTCATCTCCTATTCCATCTGTTTGGGTCTTGCCTTCACATTTTAAATTTTGCTGTAGTGTGTTCCCAGGAAGATATTTCTATGCTTTTTCTCCATCTCAGGTGGTCCCTGTGCTGCTGCTCGGCCATTTGGGATCAGGAGTCAGTCAGAATCCCTGAAAACTGTGAGGCTGACTGAAGTCTTGTCTATCTCTAGTTCTTGCATCTTCAGTTCCAATCCTACATCACTCCAAACCTTTCTTCTCAGTTAGAAATATTTTTCAAAAAATTAAAAAACCCACAAATTCATAGACTTGCAGTGTCTCCAGAAATTGAGAATGTAAATACACAGCAATGTGTGATGAAACCTGGAGCATTCCCCCTGTTGTCTTTCCATGGATTTATGTACCAGTTAAATGTCACCGCTCTGGCTTTCTTGAAAGGCTGCTGTGTTTTCCTGTAGGACAGCATGGGTGGAAGTGTGGGCATTTCACAACCAAGGGTGTTGCTTTAAGGGCTGAATCAAAGTGTGGGAGATTTCATTAATCTTTTCCATTCAGTCTTTCTGATTGAGCTTTTTTTATTTATAATTATATGTCTGTCTGATTGAGAAAGATATTTATCCATTCAATTTGATGATGAATGATCAAGAAGAAAGGATGGACAGGATGCTTTTAAAGCCTTTCAGCCCCATAGTTGTAGCCACTTATACTGATAGCTTGCACTGGA
Organism: Climacteris rufus; assembly: GCA_013398175.1. NCBI lineage: Eukaryota > Metazoa > Chordata > Aves > Passeriformes > Climacteridae > Climacteris > Climacteris rufus. The sequence goes on along the minus strand of VZRZ01007867.1, from coordinate 243,902 downwards.
AAATGGAATGTGAATCAGAGAAAACATGGGAAATAATAGGAGGAAAATTCAGAATCCATTTCTGATGAGTTATATTAAACCCAAAGATCTTCCACTTCATAGAGAAATTTAAGTTTTATGCAGCTTTTGAGATTATGACAAGCTGAACAACTTGTTCTGGCTTGGTGCTCAAGCACCATATGGTACTACTTCAGCAATTTGATGTGATATTATGAATAAGAGTGCATGAGTAGTGAAATGTTTGGGGTTTTTATATCATATTGGCCTTCTGCAATAGACATTAAAAATGAATTCTGTTTAGAGTAAGGCAAGGGGAAAAAAAATGCCCAGACCTGCAGGTTTCAATAGCATAATTGCAGCAAGCAAGCAAAATGAATCTCTTTTGATAAGCAAACCAGTTGCTGACAGAATCTCTTGGACAGATGAGGATGACCCATGTTCTACAGACCGTGTTCTCCTCTAAGCTGTTCCCTGGTACAATGTTCATATTGTCTTTAAGGAAAAATCTTTATATGCTGTTTCCTATGTTCAGGACTAGTGATTTGCAAATAATAATTGTTATGCAAGTGGAAATTGACTCTGTGTGTAAAAATAAAATCTTAGACTAAGCATGTAATCTCAGACAAGTATATTAAAGCAATAGTCAGCAAAAGATAATAATAATATCTCAATGTCCCTGTTTGAAGAAGGACTTTTCCTTGTGTTACTTCTCTACTAGTTATAAGAAGTTTTTTCCTTACATTATGTTGCTAAAAGCAGGTCATGGACAGCAGAATGTGGCTGCCAGATTTTGTAGGATGAAGTAATGTGGAGATAGGATGACTGGTACAATGCACAGGCAGTGCTCTCTGCTAATGTGTCAGTTTATAGTGAATTCTGTATATACAACAAATCCCACCTCTAAAAAAAAAATTATATATATATATATGATAGATCAGAACTACTGATGTGATCTGGAGACAGCCTTGGTAGCCTTGGTGAATGCAGGAGACCATGTTGGTGTGTGATTGTGAAAGACCAGCATGAACCATAACTGGTGTGCCTAGAGAGGATAGGACTGGTCCAGCAGTGCAGATCTCATGGGAGGAATCACTGGGAGGCAGAGGGTGGCACAGGCTCTGGGGATTCACTGGAATATCTTGTCAGACTGAACACCTGCCTGGAAAATTTGGCTCACTTCCTTACTCTTACAGCTGTATTAGTAGAGTTTTAAGGGACAAATACTGCTTTGAACACAAACTGTTCATACGGAAAAATGTCTGATTTTTATAGTAATTTTGGGATTTGTCTTGTCTGGATGTTTCTCTGAATTTGTTTTTCAAATGGCTTTTGGTTCAGAATGGAGCTTTAGTTTGTAGTGTGTATAGTGCCTCCATACTACGGAGCTGACTGCTTTTCACTAGCTGTTTTACATTGGTGTTCTACCCTGAGAATTTCTTTTTTCTTTTTCTTAATATATTCCCTGTTGGAATTTAGTTTCTGGAAAAAAAAAAAATTCTTCATTGCTGCAGTGATTTTTAGCTGTTGTATCCTTTTATGCATCATTCTCACACAGTGTGAACATTTTAACCTTTTCTTAATTATTAGCATTTCCTTTCCTGCTGCTCATTAATCTGTGCTGGGCAACAACCACGATGTGTTGCCCAAGGATGCAGCCGTGGAGCTGCTCAGCTCCTGCTCTGTGGAAACCTCAGCCTACAGAGATTTTCATGGAGCATCTATCATTTCGCTTTTGAAGTCTGAACTTAGAACTGATTTATTTATTTTGTAATGGATAGGTTGGCTCGCTGTCCTGGTGAGTTGTCTGCTTTTGTTAGATACGTGAAAATGTTGTATAAATCCAAGTTGCTGTTAACTGCACTCGGATAGTAAATGGTGCGTAGCGTATTCTTAATACAAGTACACAAAACCAATTATTCCTGACACCTGGTAAAATCTAAAACAAGAAACTGGTAGAAATTAAGCAGTAAATTACCCAGCAAGGCTAAAGTCCAGCCTCTCTTCCTCTGGCTCCAGTTCTCACTTGCAAATGGAATTGTGGCTGAATCTACAGCTTTAGCTACCTGGATTTTCTTCTCAGATTTTTAGTAGTATGTGGTCTCAGACTTCAGTTCACAAATGAATTGCAGGCACAAATGCTGTTGATGCCGAGGGAGCCTAAATGACTCTGCAAAAGTCAGAAAGGAAATCCAGGGTATATTTGAGAACTGAGCAGACTCTCTGAAATCCCTCAAGTAATCCCTCCACCTTACATTTTTTGCGTTTGCTCTAGAGTTGTTAAGATGTTGCTGGTGGCAACTTGAGCTGATAGAGCTGATAGATACTTCTACAAAATCTAGTTTTAAGAAGCCAAACTGAAACTTATTTCGAGTGTTCACATTCCATAATATTATCGGTAGTGTTATACTTTTCATAATCAATGAAGGCCCTTCAAAATGTGACTGTATTTTGGCAAAGTTAAGATTCTAATTTTTATGTAGGTTTTGTTCTTCATAGATTTTCTGCAGGTAAAGAAAAATCCCACTTTCTAAATAGCTTTTATTTAGAATACAGTTCAGTGGTGCTTCTGGAATATTGTTTTGTAATTCTCATGTTCATTCAACCCTGGATTTCCAAGCTATATGTACTGAAAATATAACCACTTTCCTCTTGGTGAGAGCACAGTACTTAGTGTTTTTTAAGTCTAGTACTGGGCAAACTGTGCTGGTTTTTATGTTGATGATAAAGCTTTAATTGCACTTCTGAAATCCTCATCATGTGTAAAACAGTACTGCTAAACTAAATGGGGATAGCATCCCATAAAAACCAGGCAGCCTGGAGTATGATTAAGAGACAGTAATTTTTCCTCATTCCGACCAGCATGGTTTCAGTTTCCCCACTTTGCTTTCTAACACTTCACCACTGTACACACACATGTATTCCCTACCACCGTCCAAAGATTTCTGTATGGCCTCCTAAATTTGTCCTGCTGCCTCCTGCACAGAAACAGCAAAAACTCTGTTTGAATGCAAACAGTCTGAATGCAAACAGCCTTTAATTTCCTTGAGACTCCTCTGCAGCCAAGCCGTGTCGGAACAGCTTGTTGCCTTCACGGCTCCGCGGTGTTTTGAGCGCGTTGCCGTGTGCGGGTGGCAGGAGGTGAGGAGAAGGTGGCACCACGTGTCCTCTTCAGAGAGGAACTGTTTGACCCTCAGCCCCTTGTTTCCATGCCTGATGTGGAGAGCTGTTGTACACAGGAATGGTATTGGCTGCGTGGCAGCAAAGCAAAACTGTTTTAAAAATTCTTAGTTCGGTGGAAAACGGGAAGAGAAAAAATGTGAGGATTGCAAAAAAATCCACTTTCTTCAGCAGGTGCTAAAGCTGCACCTGCCAGCGAGCACTAATAGGGCTTAGTTCACTTCATTGAGCTTCACTCAGGAGATTTTGGACCAAGTTTCCATCCTTGCCAACAGTTTCTTTCTCCACTGTAATTCATTAATTAGCAGCTATACCTGTTTACATAATGAAGTGGCAGAGAGCCTTCATCAGTGTGTTGCCATATGAGAAATCGTGGTGTTCTCTTGATCAGATTAGAAATGTCTGACCAGAAAGTCCACAGCATTTCAGGGCATTGCGTGTGACTCTTGAAAGGGAGCAGTTAATGATGGTGCTAGTGAAAAAGTCAGTCCAGGCACATTTTCTGCAGTGTAATTTCCCAATGCTCAAATATTTGAAAGTAAAAAGAAATTAATACTTTCACACACGCAGTGTTTTAAGTTTAAACTTTTGTCCTCAAGTGAGATGTTTTCATTCTAACGCTCAGTCTTGCTCTGAAATAAAGAACCAGCCCAGACTCTAGCCCTGTTAGATCCCTAACCAGTTTATAATAAATGTGGAGATGCCAGGTTTACCATCCCCAGATGTGGAGCACAGCATATGGTACCTACACAGCAAAATCACAGCTTGCACTGGGGTTCTGGCAATAAGTTTGCATAGGTATGTACGTACAGATTCCTGTAGCACTGATTGGAGAAAGATGTAAGGCTGCCATCATGGAGTATATTTAGGTGCATTTTTTTTTCTTTTTGTCAGGGGACCTGTCTGTGTTGTGATGTGATTGGAGATTAATTTCAGTGAATATTAGTATTTAAAAGGATTTTCCTCTTGTCTTTCCTTTAATCCCTTCTTGCTGAATATATGCTTCATTTCATTCTGTTCTATGCTGAGATTGTTGAAAGGGACGGGAAAGAGTTTGTATTTCCCTTTTTGGCAGCCTGAGCTCTATGTGGTTTGTGTGAATTCATCTTTCAGGAGAGAACATTTAAAGGCAAGAACTCCTCTTTGTGCCTGTGGAAGGGTAAAATCAAGCTTCTCCTACAGCGCGTTTCAAAGCGTTTCACTAGGAAACAAGAGCATTTTGCATTCACATATCCTAACCAGGATTCGTTTTGAAGAGGCTTGAAGGCAGTGACAAATAGAGGGATTTTATAATGTGTAACTCGGCTGAACTGCCAGGGTTCTGCAGAGAGGCATCCTTTGTGCAAAGCTAAAAATGTCATAGGCTCGAATGAAGTATAGCATGAAGTAAATTTCTGAGATTTTCCTTTAAAAATATGCTTCAAGTATTCACAATAGAGCTGTGCTTTTAAAGCAGTCAGACCTATCCCCTACAGATTAATTAGTAGTACAATGCTTGATTTTGAAAAGGAGAAGATGGTAAAGGTGGCTGCATTGAAAAACTTGTCAAATGTCTTGAAAATGCATGGAGAGAATCAGCAACAGGAACACTCTGCAAGGGAGTGGAAGGATGGTCCAGAGACACAGACCTGCTCTGGAGAAGGGAGTATCGTCCTGTTTGGTTTAGCACAGGTTCTTTTTGGCACACAGCTGCTGCTCAGCCCCTCCATATCCACTTTGGGACTCTCAAATCAATGATTGCTTTGCTTTCAGTCTGGGGATTGTAGCATCCCTTGGCCATCACAGCAGAGCTGTAAGGGCAAGACACCAAATCCTCCCTGTACTCCAACCTCTGCTGTCCTGAGAAAACAGGTCACAGTCTGAAATCTGATACTGTTGAACTTTACTGTTACTCTAGAAGGAAGAAACAAAATCAAACCAAATAGCTTGGCTTTGTGAAGGGTTTAACACGCTCTTACAGTGACCTCATGTGGAACAGAGCAGACGCCTTGGTGCCCTGCACTGGGGCAGTGACACGTTGTGTAAAGCCCACAGCCCCTCAGCTCCTGCACGGCTCTGCCAAAGACTCCAACATGTTTCCTTACTCTTCCCAGGGAAGATGTGGATTTCTTTCTAGCTGAATAAACTCTCACCTTTAGATAAGACATCTCTGATTAGTGTTTCAGAGGCACAGGCTGCGTGTCTGTGAGGCCAGAGCCAGCACTTGCCTTCAGTAGTTCAACTACCCAACCTTGTCCTTTGCATAATGGTTTTAATAAATGTTATATCAGTTTTAATATCATGAGCATTTCATTTACAAGATGATGATGTGTTTGTAGAGCATGCAATGCATTTCATTTAGCAGTTACATGCACTGAGGGATGCATTGAATAAAATATTACTTTAAAATTAGATTATTTCTTTAATTCTATATCCAGGCTCTGCAGGTTAATACATATTGCATCTAACTCAAATGGTGATGTAACTCCTGTAGCCTAGATCTTTGTGCATTGTAATTCTTCCCATTGTGTTGTCCAGTGAATTTTATGAGTATTATGTGTTAATATGTTCATTTTATTCGAATAAGAAAGCAAGTCATTCCAATGCAGTAACTGATCATGCTGTGAAATTAGATTTTGAGAGCAGCCTGTAAAGGGAAACAGTCTGTTTGCTTTTTCAGAGAACTGTTGCTCCTGTGGTTTTTGGCTTTGCCTTTGAGAGTGTCTGTAGAGCTAGAGCCATTCCTTGGGAGATGGTGCAGCAGCAGCTCCTCAAAAACAGTTCCCAGCCATGGCTGGGGTCGGAGGAGACACTCACCAGTGCAGGAACCCCTTTGTTTAGCAGAGCTGCTACCCCAAGTGTGAGGTGTGGGGATGAGGCAGGGGACACTCAGATCACCCAAGACAGATGAGTGCTTCAGGCAGTGCTGGCCAGAGGCAGGACAGGGGTGGGCACAGAGTCCCCTCTTCTCATGAGTGGAGCTGAGGAATGCCCTCCTGCTCCCAGAGGCTACAAGGGCTCTTCCAGAGGGGCTCCAGCTTCCCTATAGCGTGACATACATGGCTCCAGTAGCCTTGCACCTTGAGGACACGCTAAACAGTATTAGACTGTCAGCCAGCTGAGGGCTTCCCTTTTGTCTTCTACCTTCTGCCCTATTTGAGAGCATAGAAAGACAAATTAAGGCATTCAGCCTCTGTGCTATGTGAATCACTTGTCTTGAGTCACTTTAAAAATGTGGAGGAAAAACCCATCCTGGGATTTTTTGGGCTGTGCTGCTGAAGGAGTCCACAAGACCTCTCAAGTACCTCCAGGCACAGTTGCTAAGCCCTTGAAAGTTTCATTGCAGTGTTGTTTGATACGTTATCCAACAGAATAAAATATTTCCTGTTAATGTTTTAAACATGTGCAGCTCTAACCAGCCAGTGCAGAGGGGCCAGCAGTGAGCAGAGATGAGAGCCTGCATTTCAGCCTGCTCCTGCATCCCACTTACCAGGAAGGAACCCCTGGAAATTGCACTCCCCTTGTTTGCAGCTTTCATGGAGGATGGGAAGAAGAAAGGGGGAGGGAGGGGAAAGGTTTTTGGGAGTTGGAGCCACCTGCCTCATCGTGTTCCTGTGCGCAAAAGGGTAAGAGATGATTCAACTCCTGTGGAGTGAAGGTTTTGCTGGCATGAAGTCGAGATGATCAGAAGAGTGAATTCAGCTTGCAAGTTCTATTTCATCAGTTTCACATCCAGAAAATGTCCTTCTCTCAATAAAACCCTGATGATTGTGCAGATGTGAGACCAAGCCCAGCATGGACCCTGGGAGGCAAACAACTGTGGTTGGGATAGGGCATCAGATCTGAAAGCGAGGTCTGAGTCCCTCTCCCATCTCTGTGGCTGGGTCTGTGTTAGAGCCAGAACTGAAAGGGCCACTCGGGACTGTGGTCTGGGTGAGTTAAGTCCAGCTAAGCCTCACAGATTTTCACATTTTTGATATAATTCACTGGGGGATTTCAGCAGGTCTGCACAAGCTGGTCATCCCCACTGTGTCCTGGAACTCCTTCTGTGCCCCAGAAGGTGCATAAAGGCTTATCTTGGCAAGATGACAACATCTCAGATTTCAAACACAAATCTTTATCTGAATAGTGGTAGATTGGCATCAGCAGATGATGCTTCTTCGTGTCCTTGTAGCGTGATTTCTGCTGCAGTGTGAATGTGCTCATGAAGAGCAGCAGGTGTTCAGCAAGTGCCAAGCAGATCCTTGGTTTCTTTGCAACTCAGCCTTGGCTGATGGAGTGGAGGGAGAGAGGAGGGTGCTTAACCCAGTAGCTGGAAAGCTGACCTCAGTGAAGCTGTAGAGAAGTTGCATCTTCTGATAATTACATTAATTATATTCTGAGCGATTTCTCATTTTCCTTGTATGTAAATGAGGTAGAACTTGACTTTTCTTCCCCTATTCCATTTTCACCCTTTTTTTCCGGGCAGGACTGCTTATCTAATCAGCCACGAGTGTTTTCTCTGACAGTCTCGCAGCTGTAGTGACACTCAGTCTCAGTCACATCAAACAAGCAAATGACTTTCATTCACAGCACCTTTTGTCTGATCAAATAGGTAATTACTACGTGAAATTAAAGGCTTTAACAAAAAAGTTCTTTATTGTTCCTGACTGACAGAAGCAATACAAAGAGAAAGTGCCGTGATTCAAATGCCATGGTGACACCAGCCCCATCGTGGAAGCAATCAAAGGCACTACTTATACACTCGAGTGAGAATACAAACCAGGCAGAGGCAGACTGACAGACTGCCTTTAATCTTTGCAACCCCCCACAACTCTTTCCTTCTTTTTTTAAAGGAGAATATAATTTTATGCAAATATAGGAAATATGACAGGTAGATCCAGGTATTTGAAATGTATTTGGAGGATCAGTGCAGTTTCCACCGTCAGTAAGTAGGGTACTGTTTTTGATTGCTGAGTGACATCAGGCTAATTCATGCTGTGGCTTTTGGGACCAGCAATCTAGATTTCCTTGAGGCAGGAAACAAAACAAAGACACCTCTTTGGAAATGAAGAATTTCAATATTTATCCTCGGCATCTCTTCTTAAAGCCAGCATTTCATGCTCTGTTCTCCCGCTCTGTCCTTTAATCACTTCTTCTCTCTGCTGGTGAGCATCATTCCCTGCTCTTTGCATTTTACCTCTGGGAGAGGTAGATTTACCACCAAGGTGCTTTCAATCCAGCTTTCACAAAAGACTGATGATGGAAAATGGGACGGATACAGTTTCTCAAAATGCTTTTCTTTAATGAGGGCCACAGGGTTACTGCAGTGAGCAGAACTAATCGGGGAGCCTGGTTCTGAGCATCAGCCTGTGCAAGGGAGGTAAAGAGGAAGGTAAACATCAAGTAAATATGCCTGTTTGTCTATCAGTTATTAGTGGCACAGAGCTGCCAGGAACAGTGTCAAGGTTGTGTTTGAGCAGGTATCTGTGACAAGAAATTGCAGGTCTGAATTATGCCAGGAGGGAGATACAGTATATTTGCACTCACCTTCCCCAGGTTGTAGGCCAAGTGGGTAAACTTTTGGGACAATCTGCTTGTTTTTCACCTTAGTGCATTCCAGGGAAACTTAAATTTATGGAGCTGGTTTTATGTTGGCGTATATGATGTGCTGAGGTCAGTACCCCACACAGATGTTCCCTCGAGGGCATCCTCTGGATTCAGGCTGGGGCTAAACAGTTGCTCTGGTACCTGTGCTGAGTCAGACTGTAATCACAGGGCTGCTCCAGTGATATTAGTCACGGAGCTGTGTATTAACCTGACACACTCTCTGAACCCAGACATTTACAAATATGTAAGGAATACTAATAACACTATGCTGCAAGAGCATACTGTAATCTCTCCCTGCTCTATGTGCCAAAGCAGAAGTTGTGCTCTGTACCTGTGCTGGATACACCTGATCAAGTTCTAGGGTGAGATGACAGGACAGCCGAAGTTTCTGGGCAGTAATCACAGATATTGGAAAGAATAGATTCCCCTCATCTGCAGGAGTAGCATGGAGCGAGCTGAAAGCCAGCACTGCACAGGAATTACTGGGCACAAACCACTTTGGATCAAACTGTGGGTCATAAATCCAGCTGGTTCACAGACTCATTTGCCATTCTCCAAGCCTGCATCTTCCATGCCCTCCGCTCTTCACCGCGGTGTCCCCACTGAGCGCGGTTGAGTGGAGTTTTATTAGAAGCAGGGCTGCTTGTGGAAGATCAAACAGCAATTGTAGCCAAAAATAGGATTTTTCCTCATCTGCCTCTAGCTAGGAATAGGAGACAAATCCTTTCTCTGCGGCCTGTGCTGTACATGAGGTTATTCATTAGGACTAGTCGGGAGCTAAATTAGAACACAGCTGCCACTCGTTGGGTAGTTCATCATGCAGAGCAGACCACTTTGTGGCTCCCACCACTGCAGGGGAGTCAAATGAACCTCGAGAGGCTGTTTTTAACCTGCACATCGCCAAATGGCTTCAGCACAGATTGCTCTCCACCCCAAAAGCAATCTCCTTGCTCCTGGGGCTGCTCTATCCCAGCAATCCACCAGCCTGCTCCTGCTGTGCCTGGCAGAGCAGTCCCATCTCACTGGGTGAGAGCAGTGTTTAACAGTGGAGGCAAAGTGGGATGTCATTATATGGTTATATCAGGTTTCTTAAGCTTTTGAGAATCAATTCAATCGTCTTGAAAGGACATATGCAAAATATGTGCTTGGCATTGAAATACCCCCAAAGTCTGGGAAGAATTGCAGTCTGTGGATGAGGCTCTCTCTATTCTTCCCTGAGGTTTATTGTAACTGAGGTTTAGCAGCTTGGGCTATTTCTACCTGTAAACTGAAGCTGCTGCTTTTGCTGAGTGACAAAGGCACCAATGCTGTTTGCAGGTCTGTAGGAGAATGTAGGTTAAAAAGCTTAAGGAAATTATGTCTGGCACACTTCTGCATGGGTATTAGAGGAAAAAAATGGTAAATACGCAAAGCAGTAAACTACAAAAAATTACTTTATAATGTCCATTTAATGATGGAGTGGAATGAATAAATGAAGAGGCCACAGGGAATATGGACAGCAACACACTTAGCAGTGGCAGAGCTCATGTTTGTAGAGCTGCTGGTGTCAGAGCCCAGCCCCTTACCACTAAATGTGCACTCCAGCAAGGGAAAGTTTGATTTCTAACCTTAAAGATACAATCTGTTTTCTTGGATTTGTTTCAAACTCTGCAGTGCCAGCTGCATAAAATACCACTAAGCTTTTGCACAGAGACATTTATAATCACTTTACCCTGTAGCAGGAAAAAACGTCTCCATTTAGACACTCATTCTGAGTTCATACACACATTAAGGATAAACTTTAGATCTTAATGAGGTGTAGGAGGGTTTTTTCCCCCCTTTAGTTCTGTTTTCTATTCTCTTATAGATCATACTCTATTTCAGAGCATTAGGAAGAGAGATGCTGAATCTTTAATGTGATGTGAAACAAAAGAAAAAGTCTGAACTGCAACAGAGATGAACTTCAGAATTGTAATCTCTTTAAATCCTGATCCAGAGCTCACTGAAGTCAATGGAAAAGCTTCAATTGATTTCAGCTTCTAAAGCTCAGTGGGTTATGTTGGTTTTTGTCTTGTTAGCTTAACAACCTGCACTTCCTTCTTTGGAATTCTCTTCTGGTACGTTTATAAATATAAAAGCCTCCCAAAAGCCACTTAAATAATACAATAAAATTGCAGTGGTTGTGCTTAGTGCTGGCTGGAGGTAGTGGCTTACAAAGATAGAGTTAAATGGAGACCTTTGCCTTTCCAGGTCTTTCCTGGATCATTTCATCCCACCATCCAGCCTTCTGTCTGTCTTTGGGGGTGTGTCTGTGCCACAGCACAGCTGCTTCAGAAATCTCCCCAGGATGTGCCATGGTCAGTGTGCACAGCCCCTTCTGAAGGCTGAACCTGTTTCCTGTGTCCTGCTCCAGCCACCTTTTCCCAGGAACAGGCTCTTGTTGCATCTCTGTGTCTTTGGTTCCACCACAGCAAGAGTTTTCCAAGCTTCTGAATTTGTGTTTGTTTCGTAATGGGAAGATAACAAACCACTTCAAATAATTTTAGTTTGGGGAAACCAAGCTGGGTGCAAGTATCCCTTTCTTCAGTCAAAAGGTCAAGCTGTTGAGGGATTTGTTTTGTTGGATTGAATTTTCTTGTCTCTCTGGAGAGAAGTGACTAAGGAGCTTGATGCTGTGGACACTTTTTGTAAGCAAAAGGCTGTAACTATGGAATATTTTCATTTCACTAAACCTCATCTTTCAGCAGAGAGACCAGTTGTGAAAAGCATATTCATAGTTTTGTCTTAAAGTGCAGGTCTGATCAATTCTATGAGACTATCTGGAGCATGAACATAAATATTAACCAAAAAGACTTCGTATAATTCAATATTTACTTGTCAGCCTGTGCCCCCTTGCCCAACATTCATAACTAGATACCAAAGATTCAGGGTTTTTTCTTCTAGATTTTGTACTTCAGACTTGAGAAGCTTGCTTTGATTATTAAAAAATACATATCTCAAACCTTTATTTGCATCTGAGCATTTTGGCTATTTCTTTGTGTGTCTGGTTGGCTTTGATTCTTGTTAAGTGTTTGCAAGTAAGAAGAGAATAAAGAATTTGAACAAAAGGCTTTTAAGGATGTATCCTGCTGGAAAGCAACCTAGAAGTCATGACCATGAAGAAAAAACCTAGTGCAGCAGCTTTTATGTGTGCTGCCTTTTGCTTCTGCAGATCTTCTTATCTTAAATGTGATTTTTCATTGTGTTTCATGACAGATTTTACCATTGATGGTAGAAATAGAAAAGTTACAGACCTGACACTTGTGTGCAAAAGTTAAAATCTGAATGAAAAGGGTGTTCACCCCTAACACTGTACGATGACAATCTCCTAGGTATTACTATATCTGGTTTATTTAGCAATGAGCCTTTTCAAATAAAAACCGTTCTTTCTGATAGCCATAAAACAATATCAAATAATAGCCATTAGAACCATTTGGAAATTGCTTCTGATTTCAGTAGTCTTCCAGCAGTTGTAGAAATGGAAAAGCATTGGGCTTTGCTATTAGGGTTGTAGAAAAACTATGTTCTTACTGAACATAAGGGAACATTTGGTAAAATAAATAGGTTATGAAGATGTGTCAGTAAATGCTAAACAGTAGACATTAACTTCTCAGCTACCATGTGGATTTGTATTTTTTTGTTCTCGTGTACCCCACATATGGAGGGGGTAACTGGTAGATGAACTTGGTTGCCTGGGCATGAAAGGAGGTGTTGTTGTTTGTGATACACACCAGTACAGTGGTGGTACATGTTGGTTTGGTGAGTCCTGGGCACCAAGCTGTGCCAGAGTGTGCAAATTGCACAGCAGAAAACACCATGCAGAGGGTGAGAGCTTCACCTGCCAGGTGGAATGAAGGGATTTATTGTTTGCACTGGAGGTTGTCAAATAGCAGCTCTGAGAGGCTCCCAAGTGACACTCCCCAAGGGAATGCTTAGTGAAGGAGCTGCTGGCTGGCTTACCTGGCCTGGGTCACAGAGAACAAATGGAGAGCATGGAAAATCACTTGGCCCCTTTTTATTCCTGCACAGGTTAAAGTGCACAAAGTACAAGCCTGTAAAAATGTGTCATCTTAATCTCTGTGAATGTAATCTCAGCTCTGCCTCTTAACTTCCATTTGTTTTTTCGTGTAGGTGACTTCAACCTCTTTGTCAGCTTTTCCCATAGAGGGATAATTCATCCTATGGGAAATTAGATTTGGCTAAAGAATAAACCTTTTAAGCATTTTTTTTTCCTTTTTCTTCCCAAATTCCTGCTAATTCCTTTAAGGAGAATAGTAAACCACAGACAGCTCAAAGCTTCCCAGGACTGTGGGTGGATGGAAGTGACTGATTGCTCCCACCACAGGAGAGGGAATGGAGCTGGGATGAGGCTGGAGAGCCCAGGAGGTAATGCCTGTGTCCCTGCAGGGGAGAGATGGATGTGCATGGAAGTGGCTGTCCTGGCCTTTGGCACTACCATTTTGCAATTCTGTTTTTTCATTCTCTGTTATGGTAGCAGTGACAGGAGCCAGGCTGGTTTTCCAGGGCTTAGAAATCCCCAAATGAGGCCAGAGGGAGCAGAGTTGGTTTTGTCACAGCCTCCCAAACCACTTCCCTGCACAGCAGCCTTTGCTCAGAGCCAGGCCTGTGTAAAACTGTCACAGGAATTTCATCTCCTGCCTTATAATGCAAATCCAGAGCAGTTCAACTGCCCAAAATGGATCTTTTTTAGATTGCCCAGGTGTTCCAGAGAGGGAAACATGGACTGTTATGTGCACTTGGCATTACCATCAGTTCCAGCATGCAAGCAAACCTGGCCTGTGTGGAATCTGTACCAAGTGCTGTGTTTTGCAGTGTCGTGGGCAGTGCTCAGATGCCCAGCTTTGAGCTGAGCCTTGCACAATCCCATCACCACCAAGAAGGGTTGAGCTGCACAGTCAGTGCTGGGAAGGGACCCAGGAGCACCAAGGTCAGCTCAGCCCTGAGCTCTGCAGTGATCCTGGAGCAACATCCTTGGTTTAGATCTGGGCAGAGAAGCTGTTTGCCTATTAAGGAAAGAAAAGTGGGATAAAAAAGATTATCTCCTGAGAGAGAGGAAAGCATGCTGAGGTTGTGCTGTGGCCACCAAGTTCCCCACAGTGCTGGTCTGGGGGTGCTTGAGTTGCACTTACAGATAATCAGTCCTTGTATCCTGGGAAATTATCTCCTGCCTGACTAATTATTCAGATGTGAAATGGCTGAATTAAATAAGGATTTGAACATGGTACTTCTCTTGTTTCATGAGAGAGGGTGGTTGTTCCTTTGTGCCTGCTCCTTGGTGTAGGTGGCAGTGGTGGTTTTGGGGTGACCTCCTGGACATGGGACATTTCTGTCCAAGTGGGAATCTTGTTGAAAAGGGAACAGTCTGCTTCTTGCAAGGCACATGAAAAGCAGAACCCTGTAACTCTAAATGCGGGCTGTAGTCGCTCAAATCTTGTTTAGAAAGGACATAATATCTTCGCCAAACACATTTGCAGTGTTGAAGCTGTTCATAATTATGACCTTCATGAATTTATAACACTGTATGCTCCAGCAATGGAAAAGGCTCCTACACTTGAATGATGAGGTTTTGATAAAATAGGATTTAAATATTCTATTAGCAGAAATGTTATATTAAATGATGAGGAGGCATTCAAATACTGCCTGACTTTCACCATGTGACTGTGAACTACATTACGCCTGGGTCAATTAGGCTATTTTAAACCCATGGCTTTCTTGCATTAATCCTTTTCATAGAAAGCTAGTATTCCCTCTGAATTTCACCATTTCTCTCCTGTGGCCTCCCCCCTAATACACAGCACTGTCTGCTGCTACCTCATCCAGCAGGCTCTGCTGTTTTCCATTCTCCTCTACCAAGATAAGAGCTGCAGTGTAGGAGCACTGGGAATGGGCTTAGCCTTGATCCAACCTGAAATAGGTTCCTCCAGGTAGACTCCCAGCTCATGCTTGGATCTGCCTCCTCGCTCCAACTGCCCCAAAAATCAAGGTGTGTCACATTTGGCATAACCCAGCCCCAGCCCATCTATGCAGTGCAGGGCTTCAAGGAGCTTGGACACAGGATGGTGCTCTTGGGGCTGTGCAGAGGTGTTGGCACAGCTGAACATCTGGGCAGCTTGCAGGGGGAGCAGCTTTGTCCACATCTCGAAGCAAGTTGGTCATTTCTCAGGGCAGGGGGTGGCTGTTCTGAATATTTTCTGTATTGTGCCTAAAAGCTTAACAGAGATCAAATGGGAGCGTGTGGTAAGGTGGGGTGGGAATTTATTGCACCCTCATTATTTGCACACAGAGTCTCCTCAAGGAGTATTTCACTGTGAAAGTGGAATAAGCTGTCGCCTGCAGTGACATTTCTAAAGCAAACATCACCCCTGGGAGAGATAGCAGGAAATAGCCATGGAGGGAGTTGGACATGCCCATGGATTGGTTCAGGGTGGAGGAGAGATTTGCCCCAGAATTTATGGATAAGCAGTAGATTGTTCTGTTTGAGTTGACTAACATCTCTCTGTGTGGTGTGTCCCGTCCCGTCCCCCCCCCACTGTTAATGGTCTTTTTCTTTTCTTTTTGTACTGCAGTGCTTTCTAAAGCAAAGCTGGCACAGCTGTAAGTCACAGGCATGCTGCAGTAATTGACATGCTATTGTCAATCTCACTGCTCTTTTGTGACCAAGAGTTGACCCAGTCCCTCTCATATACCAGGTGATTTCAGGGATTCAGCATTAAAACACAATTGCTTTAGTGGATCTAAGAGATAAATCCTATAATATTAAACTCATAGTCAAATATTTTGAAATGTGCTGAGGCTACATAACTCTTATTTTTTTCCCATTTTTTCGACAAGAAATAAACCTGCAGGACCTAAAAGATCACTGAGTGATCCTCTTCTCAGTAATGTTGTATGGCACAGTTGGCGAGTGTACAAAGGCTTTGGATCAGAACCAAGTCAGAATTAAATTTAGGCTCAAGAAACTTTGTTCTTCGTTTTGATTCTCAAAGCTGCTAATCCTAAATTATCATGAGAAAACATGTAAAAAAAAAAAAAAGAGACATAAAGACATCAGAGCAGCTGAGCTTTCAAATGGAAAGTCAAGTCAGACCTGCTGTCTGCACCCTCTTCTCTTGCTGGAAATGAGATGTTGTAATTGCCTCATGATCAGGAGTAATTGTGTTTACCTAAACCTGCAATGTTTTTCCCCATTTACAGAAGTCTTAAGAAAGCTATTTCTGTGAGCCATTGCTAGCAAGCAAACAGAAAACAGAATAAATAATCTATAAAAACTCCACAAAAATCAATTCTTGGGGCAACAATTATTTCTGACTGTTTTTTCACATCTGGTAGTGGTGAGTGGTGTTTTGTATAGTGTGAATACCAAAGACTGTCACCATCCCACAGAACTGGAGTTTGGATACCAAAGCTGAAACACAGAGTTGTGGCTCACCAATGAAATCCAGACAAACGGCAAAGGGGAAAGTTTAAATAACACCAAAAAAAAAAAAAAAAAAAAAAACAAAAAAAAAAAAAAACATTTNGTTTAAATAACACCAAAAAAAAAAAAAAAAAAAAGCAAAAGCATGAAAAACATTTTCATTATTCTTTCACAGTTATTGACATCTCAAGTAATTGTCTGGGATGGGGTTTCTGTAGCTCCCACTCAAGAAATAGTTAAAGGTCATGTGGTTTGGCCAGGCAAGATTAGCCATCTTTACAGGCTAATAAAATCAATGTTCAGACAACATCATGACCTGCATTTAGATGTTGCATATTCCAGATACATGGTTTAGGGGCAGCCTCACTGCACAGAGTGCAAATTGATCATGAAAACTTTTCAAGGCTTGTTCTGTTCTTACAGGTATGAAAAGAACATTGAGTTCTCCAGTTTGTAGAACAGACTGTTTCATTTAAGCAGCCTGTTTGTTTGTCACTGCTTCTAGTCTAAACTTCAAAATCCCATGCAGGAAAAAAATAATAATTAAGTGAATAAATTATATACCCAAGCAACAACAACAACAAAGCCCTCTTAAATTACTAATCCTGGACTCTGTATTTGTGTGAGTGGTCATGAACAGACAGCAGCACTAAATATTAGCTTTCATCCCCATTAACATCTCTATGTGTAATTATTATTGTTTGTATTGCAGCAAACAACAAATGTCAACCCATTGCTAAAAATAAGAAGGTTACCAGTAGGTCTCCTGAAAGTTCAAACATTTCATTAAATGTTTTTATGTTAGGTATGTAACTATGCTGGTGATAATATAGTGTAATGGTAATATAATAGAAGCTACAAATAATGTTTTATGACTGTTTTGTTCTCTATACTACAAGTCTAAATGGTTTCCCTTACAAGCCAAGCAGAAGGTGTTTTATAACAGTGTCTTAAAACCTCCTAATTAGCAGCAGTTTTAAGATACACACTTCTTGGCAATCTTTTGGGGATCGATCGAGAATAACTGTAGCAGACTTTAAATCTTCTGCCTGGAAAGATTATCCTAATTCTTTTTCTAATTCCCTTGTCCCAAGGCACCATGACTGGAGATTTCTGAACAAAACACTGTCGTGCTGGCTCTGCTGGCATGTAGGTCAGGCACTCCAGAACCACCATGGCCTGTGCTCTTCTCGGAGAGGGGGAATTTCAACAAACCCATTTTCTGATCACTCTCCAGAAGCTGTTGAACCTCCACATTTAACCACACAATTTTAAAAAGCAGTATCATAGGCAGTACCCCTGTTCATTTGCAATACTTTTTTTTCTTCCAGAAGCAGAATCTCTACATGTATTCACATTCCATGGGGTCCCTTTGACTCTGTGATTTATCATGTGTCATCAAAATACATCATTAAGGTGATCACATGCATTTACAGAGGCAGCAGAGCTATAGATGGAACTCACTTTAGGATGACATTTTAGTCCTTGTTTTCTAAGGCACTGTTTTGGCATGATTTAGTACTCGTGTGTATCAGTTATAGGAAGTGTCATGTTTGATGTCCTCAGTGTTTCTTTTCTTCCTTTCTGTGCTGATTGGTATAATTTATATGAATGCTTTAAACCCCCACCACCACCATGTGTAGTCTGCTTGTAATGTACATCTAATTACCAGCCATCTTCCAGCTTTTTTTGGCTATGTGGAAGTATTTTTAAATCTATTTTAGTCCTGCCAGTGGATATATACCCACACACATGCACACACATTTTGGAAGCGTGGTTACTTGGGCTTTCTAACATACTGTGCCTCCCTGATAAGGCCTTCTCAAGAAGTGAACAAAATGTCTTGGAGATAACAGTATTCTGCAGCACAATGTACAGAAGGGAAAGTTGTTTTTTATTCTTGCTAGGCTGGCAGGCTGTCTCAAAGGAGACAGGCTAATTTGAATGGGGTTCAGGTTGCTGTAGCCTAAGTTTTTCTGTAGTTTCTGAAATTATGTTTTTAAGCTCACTGGCAGCTACAGGTTCTCATCCTGATGAGCAGGTGAGGCATCCTTAGTAAAGAACAAATACTCAAGATTCAGACGACTTCATCACCCATTACCTCCTTAAGGATGCAGAGATGGAGGAGTATCTGCAAATGCATTACATTGTGCAGTGAATCAGTCCTCTAAAGCAAGCAGCAAAATGTAAATAAAATACTTAATTTTTGACAGGACCTCAAAGACTCCCTTTGGCTTTGGTAGATTTGGCATTGGTACATATTAACAGTGTCATTAGGAGCTTGTGTGCTACAGGCTGTGCTTCTGAAACTCAGGGTCTGCTTGTGAAAATCAGATTCACAACATGCAAGCAGTCAAATCTCTTCAGCTTCCTCCTACTTAAAAAAAAAAAAAAGGCTTAAAAACGAAGGAATTGGTGTCCTTCAGAATCTACTTGCAGCACTAGTTTATAGAGGATCAATATACAAATGTTGGAGCTCTATTTCTGTGTTTCAGGGCTACTCATTTCCTCAGCTGATAGTACATCAGCCTTTAATCCCCCCAAGTGGCTTTCACTGCTGCATAAACTGCCAAATTTGCATTTGTTTTGAAGAGTTTGTTTGCGCACAGAGGTTTCAAAAGCTTGGAAATCAAAATGTAGCCACTGGTCTCTAGATATTATGAATCCTGCAGTTTGTTATTCCACTATGGAGACTAATAAGAAGCTGATTTGGTTTGCAGTGTGGTGTGCAGTTCCCATAAAGACCCCGAGCTCGAGGAGCGGTGCCACAGCCAGCGCCTCTGCATTGCCCGGTGGGGCTCTCCGGGAGAGAGAGCAGTCCGAGCCTCTGAGCTGCTCCACTGGGCTCTCCCCCTCCCTCCCGTTATTTTCTTTCCTTTAAAAGGCATTTGCAAGCAACATCTGTCCTCTGAGCACGGCTGAGGAATGTGCACCTGTACGGAAACAGGAGACAGATGAATGGTCCTGTCTCGCTGCTTCTGCATAAAGATGCAAAACAAATGTTGGCCATCAGGACCATCAAGTTGCTGTGGACACTCCCTGGAGTACACATTCTCTAAAACCACGCAAAATCTGCTTGGCAGTTTGTGAAATATGTCATCTGGTTTCCATATGTTTGCTTTCCAAATTCACAACAATGTCAGAAAATATGAAGTTGCTTCCCAGCACAAAGGGCCTAGGTCCCCCGGTGAAATTCCGCCCACCTCCCCCCCCAACATGGCTTAAATTTGCACTTTTCTCCAAGAAGTCTTGGGCTTTAAATGGCATGTGAGGCTGTGGACTGTTGTTCTAGTGTCTAGTGCACATCATATATCTCTGCTGCAGAGAGAACGTGCTGTACATCACTTCATTGCATCCTGGTGCAGTCTGATTTTCATCCTATGCTTGATTTTTTTATGGCAAAAGCAAACAGAGGGGAACTCTGTGTTTTCCTTGCTGAAGCTCTGCCTGCTTAACTTTGCCTTCCCATGTTGTGTTCTCTCTATTGAACTCAAGTCACTGGTGACTTCAGACTTCTCAGACACAAGTGTTTGTGTCATTTTGACCTTCCTGTTCATCTCCTGCACACACAGACTGTCAGCAGTTCTTGGTGGCAATGGGTAAAAGTCCATTGGAGTTAGAGGAGGGAATAAAATCCAGGGTCTCTTGGCCAGTCATATTTTCCAGGTGGTGTTTCCTTGATGTAGTATCTTGTTAAAGACTTGGAGGATGTATAATAGTATATAAAGAACCTTGATAATGTGTTCAAGCAACAGCCTGACATAGCTTTGACCTGTGCACATGGGTCTGTGCTCCTGGTTGCAGATATGGCTGGGAAGGTGCTTTGAATGACTGAATGATCCATGTAATAGTTTCTGTCAGATAAAATGCTGTGTGGAGTGAGCAGAGGCTGGGGATGTGATAATGTGACATTATTTTCCTCCTTTTTAATGGGAAAGTTGTCAGCGTTGCTTTAAATCCTCATTAGAATTCAAAGAGCCCTAACATCGCCAACACTGTTTCAGGATTAGAATTTGTTAATTAATTTAATCCTCTCCCCTTCTTCATCTTCACGGATTCTACAGTAACAGATGGCAAATCCTTAAGACTTCAGTAGGAATAAAGGGTTAAAATCCGAAGGCCTGGATTAGATGGGATTGCAAAAAGTGCATGAACAATTCTCAGTGTCTGTCTTATGATTTGCCAACTTCTTGGGAACACAGTGCTGTAGTGCAGAGCAGGCAGAGTCCCTGGCTATTAGCAGTATTTAGTTAGAGTAGATAAGATTTGGGGCTATGTTTCCTGAGCATGTCACTGTAATAACTTACTTGTTTGTTACAACTGTTTTCCAAAATCACAGGATTGTTCCCTAATGTGTTGGTGAATAATGTTTTTATTATTCTTGTCTGCAGTAAAGGGCATCTCAGTGCCTCCAAAATCACTCATGTAATAAAACCGTTGCCATTTTATCATTTTAATAGAATAACAATTTTGTATAATGTTGCAAATATTACCCTGCAATATATGATGGTGACAGTAACAGCAGAAGACAGGCACTTTTATAGCACAAAATTATTACCTTGTTTAGATTATCAGATAAAAATTTTACCATCACATTAAAATGAAAATGAAATGAAGGCCAATAAAACGCAGAAGAGCCCTGTCCAAGCAGGAGCCCTGTGAGGTTGGCTGCTGGCCATAGGGGCTGCCAACCTGCCTGGAGGGCACTCAGCCAAGGAAGCCACGCTGAGAGGTCGCCAGCTGATTTTACATGGAGAAATTCGGCTGCCCAATTCTGCTGCCAGCTGAGGATCACTTCTTGAAAGGTTTTTAAGGTGTAGCAGTAAAAGAGAGGAACAGGGAGGAAGCCTCGAGCTCACTCATATTGCATCGTTGGGAGTAAGTGTGAAAAATAAGGAGGATCAGGTCTTTTGAAAATGTTCTTCCTATGTAACAGTCAAACCCTTGGGGGGATCAATACAGCTCTCACTGATTTGAATCAATAGTAGCACAACCTGTTAAAAAGAGGAATATGCCATGAAACCACTGGGCTGTAGGAGAGCAAGCCAGCCGTGGCACATCCCTGTAACACAGCCCTGGCTCCTGCAGTGCCCTGGGGTTTATCACTTGGCCCTGGGTCTGCCAGGAACGGCTGAAAAACTCAGGAGGAGGTTGTCCCCTTGATCCCTTGTCCTCAGCCCTGCTAAGAGGGGATGAGCAGGATTCTGCTCTGTGCATGAGCAGCAGCACTGCAGCCTGCTTATCTAAAATCAGAACTGTGGCTGCTTCTAGAAGGTCAGTGCAAATTGTTACTTGGAGTCCAAGAGATTCAAAATGGGCTTTAGTCTCGTTATTCTCTTGCTTCATGTTTTTCTCTTTTTCATTATTTGCATCGTGTTTGGTATCTGCTTTTGATACCTCCTGTTAGATTTGCCTGATGCTCATTAATGTCTTCCCTACTGGCTCATACAGGTTTTACACTGCAGTCTGCAGATACAGTGAGATCTTTCTCCTTTATCATGTGGCTGCAAATTATTTCTTTCCCATCTCTTCCTAATTTTTCCCTGCCACAGTATCACACAGATGTATAGCCAGGTTCAGCACTGGACTGTTGTTATGGTTTTGCTTCTTCTTTTCTTACCCTTGGGAACTATCATACAATGCCCATTCAGCAGGAGCAAAGCACTTTTGGTTTTGAAATGCTGGCTGCTACAGTTCAATTCTTAATGTGTCACCTAAATTCCAAAACATTTCAAGCCTAAGAAACACTGTTTATTTTTCTGGCTGATACTCCTCCAGTGCTTGGGATATCACAGTGAGCTCATCAGTCTGTTGAGAATAGTATTTATGTGTGTAACCTGTGTAAAGCATCAGTGGTACAGCAGGTAATATTCTAAGCTGGAGCTTTATTGTAATTCTCAAAAGAGCAGGACAGGTGAGTTTTCCTTGCTGAAAGGCACTGGTAAGTTCAAGCTAAAGGTTTCCAAGTACAACGTGATATCCTGTGCTAACAATGTCTGGCATATCTCCCAGCACATCCTAATCAATGCAGAATAAGGTCTACCCAGCATTGGTGAGAGCTGCATGTATAATATATATGCAGATATACTCTGAATAAATCACTGTAAACAATGCTGAAACAGTGGGACAATCCATTACCAGAAATAAATTGGCAGGGACCTGCTGCAGAGCTCCCAGCATTGCCGGCTCTGCCCGGATCAAAGAGCCATGCCCTGTCTCTTCCAGGGGAGCTTGCAAAAGGTGTAGAGCAAGCTGGTAGCTCTGGGATGTGGTCAGTGGATGCAGCTTTGGAATAATGAAGCTCCTTTATCTGGTCAGAGCCTGTTGTACCCTCACAGGAGGCAGAGCTCCCATGGCACAGTCGGGGGTACGTCAGCACAGGTGAGGTGGCCACAGTGCTGTGAGCAGCTGGGACAGCCTGGCCAGCCCAGGCCAGTGCCCTGCAGAGCTCCAGCCCTGCTCCAGCAGCCACACAGCTCCATTAGCCTGGCACTGTGCCCTGGCCAACACCTCCAAACGCTCAGCAGGACCAATTAGCAAGGGCAGGCTCAGCCATGCGGCCTCCGGCGCTGGCACTGCTCGCTGTGCCCTGCAGACACTGCAGCCCCTGTGCCACGCTGAGTGGCCAGGCTGTGTCCCCATGCATACCTGATCCCTCCTGTTTCCTTGGACACAGGACATGTTTCCTGAACATTGGCTCCTTCTTTCCTGTTGTGCTCCTCATACCAAGCAGTCCTGCAAGGACAGGGAATGGTACCAACACCCATTGCCATACCCCAGTGGAAATTCCCCATCCTCAAATGTCCCAGCTGCCAGAGTAAGACACAATTTGCCTATCCCAGCACAAATGGAACAATATGGTCTCTTATTTCTAGCCTATCTTTCCATGGCTTTGCTCTGCTAATTTCTTAAATGAGGAATTTTTTCACATGAAAGGTTTCTTTCTGACTTCCATCGGCATTTGTCAGATTCTTGGGGCAGAGGGCAAAACTCAGAACCTGCGCTGGGGAGTGCAGTTCCATTGATGTCAGCAGAAATTTGCCTGCTTACATCAGTCCAGAATTTAGCCCGTAGTGGTTCTTTTGTAGCATCAGAAAGCTCTGTGTGCACCTGAGCTGAATGTCCACGCTGTAAGATCAGAGTGTGGCTGGGACAATTGGCATGTGGGTAATTGGTACATTTCTGTAAGAGAAAATGGTTCATGATCCTTATAAAGGAAAATAAAATAAAGTAATGTTATTCCCCACTGACATATTAAGTGAATTGATAGTGTTTGAAAAGGCAGGTATTAAATCTGGAAGCAGCATGAGTGTTATGAAGTAGCTAGCAGTTTTATCCCAGCAATTTAAAATTCCTATCATTCAGCTCTCACTGATTTGAAAGTCACACATTTATTTCAGATTGTAGCCATGAATTTCTTGGGAATTACCTGACATGAAAGCATGGAAGAGTCACTTGATATGAACTGACAAGGCAATATCAAAGAAAACATCTTGATACACTTAATCCAGTTGTGACTTTATAAAAGTTTTTTCATCCAACCCTGTTACTCATTAAGAGCATCTTGGTATTAGGAAAGCCATTAAGTTGGATGCAAACTCTGGGCATCCTGTAGGGCAATAATCTAAAGCATCCCTGGAGATCTGATTTCAGACTCCAAATGGATTAGGGCTTTTTCCCTCCTTGTGTACATCGTTTACTTATGAACATGAATTGTCTGGCTCTTTATTTCCTTGCTGTGCCGTTAATGTGGAAAATGTTACATAAACATTCAGCATGTCAGGATAAGAAACTGTTACTGGGGGAGCCTGGGACTACACTGGTAGGTGTATTAGAAGATAGGACTGAAATTTTTTACCTTTGAACTGTATCTGTCCTGCTGTGTTTGTTTAATGGTGCCAGCTTTCAAGATCACTAAAATTTCACCAGCTGATCTGTGCTTTGAATTAGGTCAGAATGAAGGTGCAGGAGATGAAGCAAACAAGAAGCCCAGATGCTTTTGGCACGATCTGACACCACCCCTGGTCTGATGTAGATGACCAGATGTTTCAGGACACGGGAGATCGCTGCTTTTCCTTTGCCTGTCCCGCTGCCCTGACGCGATGTCAGAGCGCAGAGATGTTCTGGCTCGTGCTGCTGGGGAACTGTCTCCTCCCATCACTCCACCAGATGATTTGGAAACTGTGACCCTTTTCCCATGTGTGTGATATCCAGACCATCAAACACACAGGCTGTCACAGCCAGCTGTTGCCCCGAGGAAAGGACAGCATGGTACGAGAGGAGGGGGCACACGCTGCCCGAGCACCTGCAGATTCTTCTGAGGATGCAGGATGTTCTCCCAGGCTTCCCTGAGCGCTCCCTGATGGGACAGCAATTCTGGTCCAGATCAGGTAGTGATTAATAGTTGTAAAGACTTTGTGATCCCATATTCTTAGTTAAAATAAGCTGTCAAGCTGAGTTCTGGCTGCGGTGTTGCTCTCTGGTAGGAAGCTGGGAGAAGCAGGACAGGGAGGGATGGATGTGTTTGCCTTCCCTCCCCTGAGAGGACAAAAAAGAATTCTGCATTGGGTTTTTCTTTTGTGTTGGCTTTAACTTTATGGTCGGCATCTGTCGCTGACGAGCAGTGGGAGCTCTGAAGTGCTGACCAGCTCTTTTCACAACCCTTTAAATAACCAGAAAGACACACAAAGTAATAAAAAGAGGAGATGAGAATCCATATTAAAGGCATTAATAACTTGAACAGAAGTCTCTATTTAAATAATGTTTTGAAACATACTGTCAGATATTTTTCTATTGTATGGGCTTTGCAACCCAGCCTTTTTTTCCCCTGAAGACCTCAGGACTGAAGTGTGCCAAGTCACACAAGGAAGTTTCTGCATTCAATAATTTTATATTAAAATTCTCATAAGATGGTGGTGATCTTCTGTCACAACTGTCAGTGGAAACATTAAGATCCTTGTACGAGGAAAGATTTAATTGCTACTATCGCAAATTTTTATTCTCTTGCAAAACTTCCAGTGGATGTGTTTCTTTGTCAGGACTAAATGGAAAAAGGACTGAAAAGTCAGTGATGTTCTCATGAGAGATCCTGGATGTTTATGTACCTCATACCCTTTTTTGAAAATTATACTGTATCTGCAAAAAGATACAGCTTAAAGAATGAGCAATCAGATGTTTCTAAGGCATCTTCTAACTCCTTGCTTGTAAACAGAATTCTTTATTAAGTGAATCATTTTTAACAGCATTTTCTAGGAAAACAAATTTGAATTGCTCTGTGCTCTGGGTATGTGGCATCTCACTGGGCAAATCAGTGTTTTGAAAGAATCTGCTTGTAAAAAGCAGAAGTCTATGACTTCATAAGTGGTAATTGTACATTCTCTGTACCATTTCAGTATCTCTGTGTGTGCCTGCACACCATGCCTGTCTCTGCAGTATCCAGGAACCTCATGAGAACTTAACATGGAAGTACACTTTTCTTAATCAAATCCAGCTACCAGTTTCCAAGGAAAGCAAACAGTTTTCCCCCATGCTTACTTTCACACATCGTACACACAAAACCCAGTTTTTGCCAATTTAAGAATTATGACAGTTCACCCCTTCTTTCCTTCACACTACAGCAGCAATACATTTTGAGTCACATCAGTGGCATTCCCGCTGACCAAGATTATAGCTCAGCAGGAAAACAAGTCATTCCAAATTGTCTCCTGGCGTAAACATTTTGGATCATTTTTATATTACAACTGAAAGGGGAAAAATCTTGGGTTTCAGACTTTTTTGTGCTCTTGTCATGAGAAAAATGACAGGGCTTTTATTTCTACAATGAGCATTACTTTTGCTTCTTTTTACTGCTTTAGCAATAACAACTTTTAAGGGGAAAAAAAAGCTGTGTTTTTAATCTTCTGTTGTTACACATGTATCTGCAGATTAAAGGCTCCCTAGGTGCCTATTGATACAATAGACCATAACAGCTCCTCTGGAGCCGTGTCAAACTGTTATAATCAACCCTGCCAGTGATCCACAGATAATAGGGTGTTAGGAGGGGCTTGAACCATGTCTTTCAATCCCAGTCGTGGATATCTGAAGGGATGTGGAGGTTGCAGCTCTTTGGCCAGAGCTCCACTCACACTCGAGGTGACCACTGAGGTGACACTTGGTTGGGAGCAACATGAAAGAAGTGATGAGCAGCATCTCCCCTGGCTGGACATTGTGGTTTGACACGGCTGCATAGCTGGAAAAAGGGCTCCCAACCTGTTCTTCCCATGGGGGTTTTAGGGAGGAAGGGTTTGTCTGGAAAGCCTTGGGACTGGGGCCTTCTGTGTGCTGTTCTTCCACAAAAGAGCTCTCAATCAGGGCTCTGGTAGCTGGATGTCTGGTGGGTGTTTGTACTTCTGGTGTTTGTAACAGTGGTGCTGGAATCCTCATCCATTCATAAATATATATATATAAATATATATATATATATAGGCAGCTTCTGATACTTATTCTCATACACTTTGAGAAAAACATCCCCTTGAAAGTCGATAGAAGAAAGAATTAGGGAGGATGGAGCATTTAAACCCAAAATCTTCTTTTAATACTGCCCCAAATTTTCCCAACTACCATGTGATCAAGAAAGCCACTGCAGCCTCCACTGCCATTCCTGCATGGCACAAGTGACCTCAAATGGGATTTATCTGTTTATCTGCTAAAACTCTTGAGGGAGTAAAAGCAGGGAAGGGTAATGCTGGAGTTGACAACAATATGGTGCTGCTGGTCCCTACAAGCTATTTAAAATGGCATCTCAATTTAACTTCTTAAATAGGAAAAACACCCTTATTTCTTCCACTGAGTCAACACTTAATTACACCAGCTCTGGGAAGAACCAAATATTGTGAAGGTCAGTAAAGTCATAACCCCCCAGTATTCAGGCCTGATTTTTTCCCTTAAGAAATTTAAAAGAAGAAATCCCCATTGTACCTCATAGACCTCAAGGTTTGTGGGTTTTAATGGATGTCTGGTTGTCACATAAATATATAGCTTTCAAGAAAACAAAATGTTTTAGGCAGTAAAAGAGGCTACTTTAAACAAATTGCTTGTGTCATGATTTTGTATTCATCCCTCAGAGAAGATGATTAGGTCCTGTGAAGACAAAAGGACAAATGGTACATTTGTAGTGGGGAATTAAACACTACCATTTCCAGGGGAAAAAGAAGAAAAAAATCTTATTTTCTTAGAGAAAATAATTTTGAGTGGAAAATAAAACTATATTAGTGTATATATCTAAACATGCACAGAATTGCCAAGGTTTTTTCCTAAATAATTTAGTGAAGGTCTTCCAGAATTGTCAGTAAGGTGATACATCTCTCTGTATGTCTCTGGTACCCTCAGCTGGCTACACTTACTGCTGTCAGACTCTTTATTTCTGGTAGCTTTGCTGAATTTTTGACCATTTTAGGTGTTTGACATTTGTCTCGGGCAGAACAGTTTCAAAAAGTTTCAGCTGAAACAGTTCTTTCATCTCATGCAATTAGGGTGAGACTCAAATGCATTTTCTCATTTTGGTGCTTGCTTGTTTTCTGTTACAGGCTGCTTCAGAGCCCTTTGAAGTCGATGGAAATGTGTCCATTAACTTCAGTAGACTCTAGTTTGTCCCTAATCGATAGTAATTTGATTAAAATAGCTCTGAATGTTCTGGATCCCAGTGGATGTTGCAGTTGTTCTTTAGGCTGCAATAGCCCCCAGCTCTTCTGTGTTCAGTCAGTTCTGTTTGCCAGGGTAAGGGAAAGCATAAGGAGACTGGGGAATCTCACGTTTCTTAGCTTGCCAAGGGCATCTTTTTCTCCTTGCAGCTACCTGAATGAATGCTCACAGCCTCCCATGGCTGCTTACCCCAGACCGTTGCTTCAGTCTCTTCTCTCAACTCCTGTATCTTTTAAACTCAATATTGAAGTGAAAGAGAGAAAAAACAGCAACTGAGCTCTGCACTGAAATTGAAGTTCTGACACAGATGCAGGGTTTCCTAAATCAAAGAGAATTGATGAGCCTTGTACTGGCATGTTCCCCAGCTTTATCCCAACCTAAATAATCCTGAAATTAAGATTAGACTCCATCACTGCTGCCAGATGTACCCAGTGCCCAGCTCTGCCTCCTGTGCTGTGGTAGAGAGGCTGGAGCACCACTCCTCGACAAGGAAGGCACATCTTGGCATGCTGGGGACTCAGGATCAAAGAGGCACAGAGATGACAAGTGTGGCATGTGACTGTGCACTCCCTGCTAGGTGATTCAGGTCACAGCAGGGACAACCCCACATGCCACCTCTTAATTAGAGGAAAATGCTGTCACCCAGGAGTGGCCTTGAACCAAAAGGGATGAGCTAAGGGGGGGTGTCAACCTCTGGGTGAAGAGATGGGCAAGAGCAGAAATGCCTGGGAACAGGACTATGGAGAAGATGAATAAGATGCCTTTCCAAAGCCAGTCTTTCTTTGTTAGTCTTATTAAACATATATAAAATGTAAGCTGTAACTACTATGCTCAACACAGTGTTTTAAAAAGTTCACATGGCTTTCAAGCATACCCCACTAAGCACAAACTATGATTCATTTGGAATTTGCTAATTAATACTGGCATGGCATTGTCCCCTGCTGTTGCCCAAGTTCTTGCTTGAGAGAATTTTTTCTTTTCAAAGAAAAAAGAAAATATTTTATCTTGGAACAGTAAGGTGCCTCTTCAGATGTGAAGTCTGCCAAGATAGAACAGAGAGGGGGAGAAATGTGGGGGGATTTTCCCTATACTTCCACTGAGTTACTTTATCATCAGTAGCACAACCAACTCTTTAGTAAGGTGATGACCAGAAATACCATTGCAAGAAATTCTGCTCTTTTCTCATCCACTTCTTTAAGTATTAGATGCTGGGGAAGAGTAAATTGTCATTTAAACTCTGGGTGTTGCAGTGGGAGAAATGATTTTGCTTCTTTTCTCTCTATGAACTAATGGATGTGGAATCTTTCAGAAAGTAAAGCAACTCCTCTTAATAAAGCTCTGCATATAGATATTTAGCAGCTAAGCACTAAATCCATGGAATAGGGGGAAAGTGCAGAAGTAGTGGATTAATATAAAAAGGATGCTTTTTCCCCTTCAAAGCCTCCTTAAGTGCTGACTGATGGAATAAACCCTGAAAACTTTCTCTGTGCTAATTGTCATGTTCCTTGGCTTGCATCCCATTTGCTGTCCGTCATCCTCTGCAGTTTAAGAAGTTTCACACAAGAGCTTTCTTCTTGTGTTTACAGGCATGCCATGTAGCGTATTCAAACCCAGGGATAGTTCAGAGGGTCAGGAAATCTTCCTCCTGCTTCTTATTAAAGAGGAAGAAAAAAAAAAATCCCCTGAAAATTCAGAATTTGAAGAAACATCATTTCCCCACATACATCCAGCTTCTCAAAGGCACAAGAGCCAACTTTGAGCTTTCCTAGAAATAAACATGAAGCGATATCCCACTCTAATCACCACAGAAATACTGGGTCAGCCTGGCAGCCACTGGAAATGGGTGTAAAGCTGAGCTAAGAGAAGCTGGTTTACACCAAGAGAGCAAGGCATGGCTTGTAAAGCAGCTGCATGGTTTGGGTATGTGGCAGAATGTTTTCTTTTAATTTTCTCTGATTAAAAAAAAAAATACTGTATGAAATATAATAATCTGTTCCCTTTTAGTATCACCTTTTGAGTAGGCACAGGATTGATGGAGGGAGATGACCTGTAATTCCATCCCAATTAAATGCCAAAAGTCAGCAGTCCACAATTCTTTCGCTGGTGGATTATTTTCAACCTTCCCAGTTCCCACAGGACCTATTCCCTGCGTCATTACCAACTTTTTTAAATTGAAAGTATTATGAAGGCAATTTCCTGCTACCAGCAACTTTCACATCACTTTCTCAGGGCCCTGCAGCCTGAGAACAACTGCTACAACTAAATCTATCAGCAATGGGGTATTGGATGGAATGACCTGAATTACCAAAAATCAAAATGCTCAGAAAAATGTGCTGTAAAAAATGGGGTTTGCTTACTCACTGCTGATGGTTTTGGAGGTTGTTGGGGACTGCAGTGTTTCAGGTCCACTCCTGCTGTCACCAGTCTCCAACAAGGCTTAGGGAAGGTGCGTGTGCTGGATGGGATGGACCTATAAGACCCAGAGAACATGTTTCTGACTCACAATTGAACTATAAAATCTGACACGACAGTGAATGTAGTGAAGAGATCAACGAGCAGGAGAAAACAGAGATGTAAGAGCTCAGATTTCATTTGTGCTTGAAAAAAAGAAACTGGAACAGGGTTTCCCAGCCCTGTTCCTGGAGGGTTGCTCATGGGAGCGAGGAGCAGGCTGGGTGCTGCACAGCAAAGCCATCTGCAGTGCAACACCTCTTCTTCCAGTGGATGTTAAGGAAAAATCTCTTCCAGGGCTCATATAAAAGCTTCAGTGTCCTGTGGCTGCACTGCAGGAAGCCAGGGCCAGATACTCTGCATATCCATAATAGGATGTGCAAGAAATCCTAGGAATAATTTGATTTAGGTTTCAGGTGCTTTGGCAGGAAACACAGTTGAACTGGAGATCTGGTCCCGATTTCGCAGTGTTCAATACCTTGAAATGTGTCATTGATGCTGTCAAATGCACAGAGGAAACAACATCTCCTCCAATCTGTGTTACTTGCTGGAGTAGCTTGTGTTTGTTATAGCTGTGCTTGACAGAGTAAAAGTAGCAGAAGCAGCACAATCTGGGGTTGGTAGTACCCCTCTGAATAAAGCCTGGTTTGCAGATTTCTGCATTTCCTACCTGATTTGGCTGTTCCCGGAGATTGCTGCTGGTCCTGATCCTCAGCATTGCCAGAGATATCTCTATCACACAGCTTGGAAAACAAGCAGCAGGTCGGACAGGTTCTCCATGCTCGCAGTCGTTCTCTATTTCATTCCTCTGGCTGCGATTGATAGACCCAGCAGTGCAGAACAAATATTGCTCCTGTAATTACCTGCTGCCTGTTAGATCCACAGGTAACACGGGGCTGGGGGGGCTTTGGTGGCAAACCAGAGGTGAACAGAACAGAATAATAGGTATGGAAGTGCCATTTCCTCACGTGGGCCACCTCGTTGGAAGTATTGATGTGCTTATTGGGCACCTCTGGCTAAGAGATGCAGTTTGTTGTCCCTGCCGGTTGCATTTACAGTATTTTGCTAATCTATTCTTTTCAACACCACAAATAGTGTATTTCATTGTGCTGCCTTATTGATCGAAGGAGAGATTCAATTTGACAGCAATTTCAGAAAAACCTTCCAGTTGTCCAAGATGCAGTAGAATTATTAACTAGCTTAAGCTGACATATGGTAATTTAGCGTTTAATGTTTGCCCTGACATGCTGAGGAGTCATCATACCACGTCACCAGCTGATGCCCAAAAGTTTATGAGTACATAAATAATAGCTGAAATAGTTTTTTGGAGCCATGTTTTAATATCCAGCCCTTTATTCACTGAGTGTTAGACTTAAACTTCCTTTGGCAGGGAGGTGGGGGCTGGAAAACCCCCCTGCACTACCCACTACAGTTGGAATAAATTAATAGGATTTTGCAGCTTTTTGCAGCTGTATTTGTACAACTTCATCTTGAAATAATTTTAATTTCTGTGCCTAGGCTTATAATTTTTTCAAGCGTGTTACACAGTTGGCTGTACATAATTATGTCTTACAGCCATAAGCACTGACAATCTGCTTACCTAAACTATTCTGCTCTAAACTTGTCATTTCACTGATGGTGAAGGAATTGCATGTAATTCACCAGATCAGAAATAAAATTATCGATTAATAATACTGCCAAAAAAAAAAATTAAAGAAGAAATTCAGTATGTCTATCAGAGTATCTGCTGTTAAAAAGGGACTTTGAGAATAAGCATCCCAGACCAGACTGGACTCTAAAATCCTTGATGACTTGAATGCAATTGTTCTTTTTGGGGTTTTTGGAGGGTAAGAAACTTGTGCTTGTGATCTTTGAGGACTGTAACTGGCTTTGGAGAGTTAAAGCCAAAAACAGAATGTGCCATAAATGGAAGTGAGATATGAAAACGCTCTGTAACATGTCAGAAATTACTGCCTTTTTTTTTTTTTTTAAATCTATGGCGCCATGTCCTCGAGCTGGCCTGTCTGCCTCTTGCATTAAAAGTGCTTGGATGGGAAGCACATCAATAAGTCACATGAATTCAAGTCAAAGCAAGCAGGGGTCTCACATCAAACCCACACAGAAACAGAGCTAACGAAAGAGAAATACTTGCCAAAAAATCCAGCCCTGTGAATTTGTTCCAAATGAGCAGAGTTCAGCCAGGTTTGAAATCTCCTCGAAGGCAATCTCCCATCCGTGCTGCAGGAGGCACATCTGCACAAACCATGGGTGTTGGAGTCTGAGGACACCCACACCAGAGGGAAAGGTACCCTTGAAACCCAGGGCGTGGCTGCAGGAACTGCAGCTGCCAGGGGACCCTCAGCATAGGCAGGGGCTGCGGGGAGGTGATGGGAGGGCTGGAGCACTGGGGAGCTGGCTGGAAGAGGGGGCTGCTGGCATGAACCTGGCACTGTGTCCTGTAGCTGGTGTGTCATGCATGCAGCCGTGCACCTGCACGCCAGATGTGTATGTGTGGGCAAGGGCTGGGTCCAGCTGTGCGGGCTGAGCGAGCCAACCTGATGTCAGCCTGTTTGTCATTACCTTGCTGGGTTTTCCTGACCACAGAGTTCTCCTGGTGTCTTGCTGTGCAAGTTTACTGAGGGAAAACCACAGCTCTTGCATGTCCAGTGTAGCTGTTGTGGAAGGAAGCACACACGTCCATCCATGGGCAGAATTTGGACATGAGGGAAAAGTTACGGAGGAGTCAATATTTTGACTGCATAACAAAAGAGGAGGAATGCTAGGACCAAAGTTGTCTCACACAGGCATTGCTCAGCGGACAATAAAGTATAGAATCATAGAATATCTCATGTTGGAAGGGAGCCTTCAGAATCATCAAGCCTAGACCTGCACGGATGTCTTTTAGTGTTGTTCCCAAAGAACACAGTGAGAACTTCATTTCCTGCCTCCCCACGTTGGTGTTTCCTTTTACTGACCATTGAAATAACTTCTGTATACTCTGTGCCATGTAATCTACCCTACAGAACAAATAAATTGCTTTGTTTTTCCCATAATTAAACTTTTTAGAGAGATTTTGAGAGCTGCAGAGCTTTAAATCCTGCTCTGCAAGCATCCCAAAGTAGCATCTCAAACATGAGCCTCAGCAGATTTTGGTCTCCAAAATAGACACACTGGAGGGTTTTATTGTTGTTTCCTATTGTTAGCTATTTGCAGGCAGGTTCAAAAGCTTCATTTTATGCTGAGACCAGCACTCCCAATCATGCCACAGCATCACTTCTCCATGATCAGTAATATCTGTAGGCATCATGCCATTGTGAGTTCAGTGCAGGACTGTGTATGACTGGGAAAGCCAGAGCTCACTACAAAACCAAAGGTCACAAGAAGACCAATTACATCCCTTGAATCTGGGAAAAACTCCCATCCTGAGGACACAAGTGTGTTTGTTCTCCACTGCATGCTTGTTCCCTGTGTCCGAGCTCACTGTCCTACCCAGAGGAATGCTGCTTGTGGTAAATTGTTTTGTGTCCTGTGAAGATTATTCTTCACTTGTTCTTCTGCTGTGCAGCCGAATTTTTAAACACCATGGGCTGGATTTTCAGCTGAAATAAATTAGCATGCCTCTGTTTGAAGCCACTGAATCTACACTGATTTATACCAGCGGAGGGCCTCAATCATTAGTTACAGTGATCAGGTTACTCCTGTGTAGATCAGTATTTGCTACCCTTATTTATCTTCTGCATTGAGCACTCAGATTTCCTGCTCAGTTTTACCCAGAAAGGTCCTGGATTCTCTTTTCCAGGCTGGCTTTGTGGCAGACATGATGTAATGACATAAGGCTTCAGGAGAGATACACTTCAAAAAGAAATGAGGACAAATTCCCACTGCCATGATTTACTTTTCTTGACTTTGTCTTCATTTAGTCGTGGCCATTGCAGACAGCAGTGGGGTCAGCTGCAAGAAAGCACTGCAGGATGGTACCCTGTGCAGAGAAACAGTGGGTAACCCTTCTTAGATAGATTATGAAGGATGATCACCTCTTGCCTGTCACAACTCCTCTGTCACAGGAATAAGAACAGTGTATTTTGAGCTCTCAGAGGTATTTCCTCTCACCTTTTATCATGGAGCATCCTCTACAGCAGAGAAGGGTTTGTGCATCAGGTTCAAATCCCAGTCAGGTAGTATCAGCCACTTGCATCTTGCACAGTATGAACCAGCCTCAGTTCTTCAGGGCCAAAATTCACCTGATAGCAGCACATCAGCTCCTCTGGGATGCCTTCAGTCACTGCAGTGAAGAATCTGCTCTCTTGTAAGAGAGATAAGGGAGAGAGTAGTAAAAATCAGTTTTGTTGCTTCTGCTGTCAAGGTTCTGGCAGTGATAAGATGTTGGTCACGTGGAGGTATTCTGTAATCTTCTCTTGCCATCAGAGCTACTCTCCTCCCTCTCTCTTGCCTTGCTACAGTCTGAGGCATTTCCACAGTGGAGTTCGTGAGAACTGAATGGGCTGCAAAAGGCCCAAAGAAAGGCACATATTCCTTTGGAAATGACTGTGCCATATCAATTACCATTAGATGTGGAAGATCCATTAGCATTGGCCAGTTCCTGATACAGGCACATTGGCTTCTTGACCTTCATAATAGCAAGTAATGAAAATTACTTCATTATTTAATCACAAAGACCATGCAACAAATTGCAATTTACTGAGTTTTTCACTGGTAAAGGCAGGCCTGGCAGAACTGCTGGTGGTCCCAAATCTCCACTCAGAAACTTTGACCCAGCTGCAGAAATACACAGAGAGCAGACTGGCCCCATGAGCCCTCCAGACCTCAGTCTTGTGGTGTCAGGACAGCTCATGCTAAAACATAAATTCTTTGCTGCTTCAGCAGGTAGGAAAGCAAAGTTAAGCTGCAGCAGATCCTTGCCCTGGATGTGCTGCTGCACACCAGGTATTCTGTGTGTCCAGCATCTGATCATGTACAAAATTTGGTTTCCTAGGCAAAAGGATTGTTATTTTGCTTTTATCCCGAGCAGGATAATGGTAGTTTTGAATTAGACTGTGAGTCTGACAAGTTCAATTTCATCCTGTACTTATGTGTGAGGTCACACACAGCTACTGGCCTGAGCTGCAGGCAGAAATTCTCTCCCACTGCATTACCAGCTCCTTATTCAGCCTGATTTATATGCTGTTCTCCATCTGCTCAGTGTTACATTTTCACCCAGGTAGAGGAGAAAAATCCTGGTAAACAATTCAAAAAGACTTGGAAGTGAGAGAGGGAGTGAAAACCGTCAAAGCTGCTGGTGGGCACAGGGAAGGCTCCAGAGGAACGTGTCCATGTGGATGTAATTGGCCTGAAGGGAGCGGCAGGGTTGGAGAGGAGCCCTTGGACAGAGGGAGCTGTGTGGCAGCCAAATGACCTGTGAAATGCTGGAAGCTGTCAACAGCTGAACATTTGGTGGAGCACCTAAGCCAAGCGCTCACAGGGTGCGTGCAGAGGAAGCAAATCCTCCTGGTAAGGAGCAGGGGAGCTGGATGGGAATGACTGGATGGAGATGGCTGGATGGGAATGGCTGGATGAGAATAGGCTCCTCTGCAGGTACACAGAGCAAGCCAGGCACACAGAAAAGGTTCTCTTTTGGGTTCACACATCTCATAACTTGGTTTCTTTAATGCAGGCTACATCATCAGTTACATCAATAGCTTAAATAACAACTTTAATCTCTGTGGAATACTACTTGTACTCTGTCTTATCATCAAAATAAATACATTAGAAAGCACTTTGCACGGATTTCAACTGAGCAGAGGAATATTTAACTTGTTATGGGACCCCTCCGGCCATTGGGACAAAGGGAATGTTTTGTAGTTTGGCTTTGGATTTATATTTTAAAGAAGAGGAAGAAACTTGAGCTCTTGGACAGTAGTGAATCTCAACTATGTGAAAATTTCTATCTAGTCTAAGTGTTGTCCTTGGTTCTCTCTTTCTCTTGGTGGAAAGAGGAAACCACTTCTTCCAGGAAATGCGATGTATACTTAAGTCTTCAGGAGGATGGATTTCACCCTGGAAAGGCTTGCTTCTCTTCTGTTTACCTGTGACAGATACAAAGTTTTTAGAAAATCATGTGTGAGATGCAACCAGCCCCAGCGGAGGAAAGAAAGAAATCCCCAAGTACAAATGTGTGATTCCATCCCTTCTTTCTTTGCCAGTGGAGATCTTTCCCTACTTAACCTTGCTGGCAAACACCACCACCATGGGACACTCAGCTCAGTCAGTGCTCATTTTGTCTGGTGGGGGATGAAGATTTCAGGGCAGGCTCTGTTAAACCCAGGGCTGGAGTTAGTGTAAGTGCTGGGTTTACACAAACTGCCCTTGCCATGTCAAAGCACGCTCTTTGCAAGGCACAGAAAAGACAGTTTTCTCTGAAGACAGGCATGTTATAGAG
The DNA here is from genome assembly GCA_013398175.1 of Climacteris rufus. Lineage (NCBI taxonomy): Eukaryota > Metazoa > Chordata > Aves > Passeriformes > Climacteridae > Climacteris > Climacteris rufus. The sequence goes on along the minus strand of VZRZ01007867.1, from coordinate 207,135 downwards.
GATCCTCTGTTTTGTTTGTTTGTTTTATTTCTTTCTAGGACATACCTTGGGATCATTGGCAAGTGTGATAAAAGGGAAGAAGTTAATAAATGTCACCTTCACCTGGCTGGGCCTCTAAATCTGTCTTAATTTTTCTCTGCTTGACTTTTGCATCTTTTTATTGAAACCATATGTGATTCTTTCAGCAACATGCAGTAATTTGTTTGAAAATACAGGGCTGGAGATGTGTCTCTTTACTGGCTTCTAAAACAACTGTGAAATAAGAGTTAAGAACTTTTATACAAATGAGTCCTAAACATATTGCAAATTCAGTTAAAAATAAATAAGTCCTTAGCAAAGATTTCAATAAGCAGTAAGAGTAGTTGAATTAAAATATTTCCACTAAAATTAATGAGCCAATCCTGGAATGCTTAGACTGACTCTTAAGTGTGCTCTTTTAAAGGCTTTGAATATGTTTGCCTGTCTGAATTTCTATGGAGCATTTTGAATGCATGACAGATTATAATCTTCAATTATTTTAATTTGGTTTTCTTAATGGGCAAAATAGCTAAGAGCTTAATAATAAAAGACACTTACTGCTTATCATTTACATTATTTTATGTGTTCATTAATAATTATAATGGGTTTTATAAAATGAAAAAATCAAGTCTAAGTATCCCCAGGTCATGTTAGTGCAAATGTTGCATACTATTCTGTGGGAGATTTGGGAAACTAAGTATTTTTGAAGGGCATTTCTGACTCCATATGTTGTAGAGCAAGAAGGAGAACTTCAAATGAAATTTATTTTCTAGTTCATTCTGTGGAAGGAAAAATGTAGCAGGGAATAAATATCCTGCTTTGCTTTCACCAGATACATTCCCAGGCACAGTGCAGGGATGGGCAGAACCCAGACCATGTACACCTTGTGCAATTCTCTGATTTGTTTGGTACAGGAGTGCTGTTGTTACAGTCACATCTTCTGTAGGATCAGTTGTCCTTGTTCGTTCAGCTTTTCCTTACACACCCCATTTCCTTGGCCTCCAGGCGTTTTCTTCACTGCTCTCTGAACAATCTCCATTGGAACACTTTTTTTCCCTGGCAATGTTGTGCTCCAAAAACTATATAATTTATGGTCTCACTGGTGCCCTTCAATCTGCTGACCACACAGCTTTCCATAGTCCGTATCACCCCTGCTCCTGGCATGGGAGCATTGCAGGGATCTCTGGTGGTTCCTGTCGCTGCCAGGATGAGGGAGAGGGCTTGTGAATTCAAACCCCTGCAGCGAGAAAGGGCAGTGCTGAGAGCACAAGGGTATGGAACAACAGAAGAAAAACAGTGATAAAATCTGGTACCTTAGAGGAGCTCATCACTTGAAATTCTGTTTACCAGTAAAGCTTGTGGAATTGTTTAGCTACCCAGTAAATCCTGAAGGAGATGCACAAGCCCTAAGATGTTATCTTAGGGTGCAATCCTGTGCCACAAGCACAGGCTGCTTTTCTGTCTAAATGTGACATTGGTGCAGAGGAGAAAGCCAGCTTGGAAGGGCTTAGCCCTCTGTTGTCTCATGAGTTGCACTATTCCTTTTCAAACATTTTAGTTATTAGATCAGAACCTGCAGTGGAAAATACCCGTCTGTGAAATCAGACCATTTCTCCTAAAGAAATCTTTGTTTCTGGAATTACTTTATAGAAACAAGGGCTGAGTCAGACTCCTGATGGTCTGGTTCTGAGTTGCAAACATCGACTGCAGCCCTTGTGCTCTGTTTTGGATGATGCATCAATGATTTGAGCTCCAACCATTCACTGTTGGGCTGCAAGGCCACCCTGTCCTTGCTGGCCACAGCCAAGCAGAGGGATGGCAATCCCAGTGCAGTGCCTGGCTCTGCTGCAGGTCCCCTCTGGGCCTTTGGTGGCTGATCCCACAGTTTCCAGATGGTGCATTTGTATCTGTCAGAGTTGGTGAGGGTTCCTGCATGGAAAATGCTACCTGTGTTCATGAGGTAGGATAGGAACAAGGGATCGCATCTTCCAACGTAATTTGCCTTTTGATCTGGGACATTTTCCCTCACCATGTAACAATCCACTCCAAGCTTCATCCCAGAGGGATTTTTTAGAGCATAAAAGCTGCTTTGCAAGCAAATTCCTTTTATGACAGTCATCAGCCACCATCATTCATCCTGCTCACATCATCATAATGCAGAGTTGTATCATGCCTGGCACTGGAGAAGCTCAAAGCTCCAAGGGTTCTCTGAGTAAAAAATGTATAAATGCAGCTAAGGAAAACCATCCCTCTGCCATCTGTTCTGTAACCCAGAGCCCTGCATACCTCTTGACTGCATTATAAAAGGAGGGATAAATGAAAGGAAAATTCATGTATGTTCTATGATCAGAAGATTATCATATGGATCTGTTACCATCTTCTCACTTCCCAGGCATAAGTAAAGGAAAAAGTAAGTCCTTTCTGAACCAGTAAATTCCCCCAACCAGTATTTTTTTCTCCACATCTACTGAGCTCCTTGGGAATAGAGAGGGGTTTATTATTATTATTATTTTTTATTATGGTAAACTGCTCCAGGAACCGTTTCAACAAAAGAAGTAAACCTTGCATTGTGTTCAGATAATGTTCTTAACTTCTCAACAAGATTTACTAAATTGCACCCTGGGAATTAGGCAAATGAAACCTTTGGTCAAAATGTTACAGGATTACTGAAAACCTTTTTTTTTTTTTAAATCTCATTAGGAGTGCTAAAATTATATGTTCCAATAGAAAAAGCATGTGTGTGATAAATATCTCCCTGGTAGTAATACATATTATGCTTCATTGTCAATGGTCTTTGCAACTTTCTGTGACAAGTGCTACTTCTTACATGATTTTTTTTCTGAACACTTCACACCCTATTTTTACTCTAAGTGGATTTAAGTGCAGGTAGCAGGCAAACCATTGTGCTATGATTGCAATTAACAATAAATAATGAGACATTGCTGAATATTTGCAATATATTTCCCCCATCTTTGTTTTGCTCAATGCAGTGTAATTAGCTCATGGATTTCTCTCAATATAATTGGGTGAGTCGTGTGGGTCTTATGATATATTTCATCTCCTAGATCTGCAATGATTTACATACAGACAGCTTAGACCCTATTAATGCTAATAAAAGTGCTGCAAGGACATCCTATAGCATACACTTTATTAAACTGTACATAGCTTTCTTCGAGAGCTTCTGTTTATCTGCGTTTTCCCAAAAATAAAATATAGTGCCTTTAGCACTGAATATTTAAATCCAGGCTCCTTTTCCCTGTTTCTGTCTCTCTCTATGCATTTCTAATGCTTCTATCACAATGGGATCTGGGTACTATATGCAACAGGAAATAGAGCAGAAAAACGTCCACTAACAGGCTGTCCCCTTCTGTGATTCAGGTTAAAACTGCTTCCATTTTGGTTCCCTGGAGTGTCTGCTTAGCTCTTTGGTGCTTGTGCTCAAGCACAGCCATAGCTGAGCCAGGCTGGGGCTGGGGAGACCCATCAGGTTCCTGTGTTCCAGTGAGCCAAAAGTCAGGAGAAGTGCAGATACCTTGGTTGGGTTGTTGTGGATTTTTTCCAGCTTTGTTAAGGAAACACTTAAATTGCAGGTTCTTCGGAGCTGTGCAGACACACATGGATGGGGATACACAATTGTGTGTCCCACATTATCCTCTTTAATTTCTAAGATGGGAACCCCACCCTGACTCAAAGGTGGAGGTCCAGCAGTGTTTTGCTGCGTTATCACTAACCTTAAGCCTAGCTCCAGATGTGGACACAGGGGATGTAGGGGGTTGGAGCTTGAACTCCCTGACTTGAGCTATGCATTTGCATAGACATGGCCACCAGTTCCCTTTCCAGCCCTTTCCTCTGGCAGGGTCCTGGCCCCCTTCTGAAATGGGGCTGTGGTCTTCAGCTGTTGAGCTGGTGAGTCTGCTGCTATCATTGAAACCACAGCTGGGTCAGCAAAGCTTGATTTTAATGCACTCTTCCTCACCCACAGATTTGCTAATGCAAGTTAGATTCGTGCCTGTCTCCTTGTGTCTCTATTCCAAATACCCACTAGCCCCACATAAACCTGTACAAACCATCCTGTGCAGCGTGAGGGCCCTTTCAGTGTCCCCAGTCCCTCTTTTAAGTGACTACACCAGTGTAAGTCCAATCAGTTTTCCTCAATACTGACAGTGTAACAAGCAGTGAATCCTTTGGAGAGAAGACAAATGGAACTGTCTCTGTTCCCTGACCTGCAGCTCCAGCGGCGTAGGTGCGGCACGGATCAATCCTGGCAGGGTCTGTAATAACTGACATGATTAGCCATTAGCGGGAGCGGGTGGTTTTGGTGGGGGAAGTACAAAGAAAACAGTGTACAGCCTGGGTAATGATCTGGACAAAAGGTATCAAAGGATATTCTGGGAGCCAGGGAGCTGATATTGCCCTGCACCGACGTGTTCAGTGTCTCATCAGCCTCCTGTCAGGAGAGGAAGGAATAGCAGTAGGTCACAGATGGGAGGAGTGTGGAGCAGCCCACAGCCCCTTCTCAATTCCTCTGCCTGACAAGCAAAGTCTCCTCTTCCCTTTGGGACCTTCTTTCCCCAAATCAAGTCTGTTTGGGGGACACAGGGTCTCCTGCACCCCACTAAGTGCACTCAAGCCCCTCCAAGGGTGCAGATGCCGTAGCAGAGATGCCAACATGCACTCAGCTGTGAGGGCTCTATTATCTTCCCACTGCTTTGTTGTATTCATAGACCTGTTAGGGAAAAATTTATTCACATCACTTTTGCAGTGCCAAGACAGTTTGTGATGGTGCAGGGGGTGGTAATTTATTTGTACCTTGCACTTTCTTTCAGGAATAGTCATGCTGTTGCAAGAACTTCTTTCAGCATTTGATCAGAAAATTGAATTTGTGTTTAAAGAGATAGTCAGGGTTGCTAGGACAACATATTAACCTCCCTTCCCTTTTTTCCTCATCTCTGCATCCAAGGTTCATGTAACTCACTGTGCTGTACCCGGCTTGCAGTGTTGTTCTTGACGTGCAGGAGGGATGGGCTTTCAGAAACAGTGTCCAAAACATGCTTCTCCTCAACAAATATTCACATGAAATGGTATCATCCCACTGGGCATTCCCAGCCTGGCCTTGTCAAGCCAGCAGGGTCAGACAAAGAGGGAGTAAACAGCACCGTTCTTTGAATTTCATGGGACTGTTTGTGTGCACAGTCACCAGGACTGAGAATACAATGTGGGATCTTGCAGACAGCGCTTTCAGGAGTGATTAATGGCCGTGACACTGGGTATGGTTGAAAAATTTGGACACTTTAAGGAATTGCAATTTCAGTAATACGTAAATGGTGGGTTTTGTGCATTTTAGGTTCTTCCACATCTCAGTCAAAAAGTCACAATTTCAATGATTTTTAAAGAATCTTCATGAATAAAAGAGGAGTAAAATAGCTGAAGCTACGTGGAATACGCTTTTCATGGCTTTTTGCCAGCTCTGTGGCATTCAGCTCCCTTGTCAGGATTGACAGTGGTATTACATCTCCGCAGCCTCCAGGCACAGATCTTTAAAGCTGCTTAAACATCCATATGGCTTTTGTCCAAAACTTATGGATTCTTGTCTCTCTCTTTTTTCATCCAGATCCGTTCCGATAAGGACAAAGAGATCCATATCAGATACAGCATCACTGGAGTGGGAGCCGACCAGCCGCCCATGGAGGTCTTCAGCATTGACCCTGTGTCTGGCAGGATGTACGTGACACGCCCGATGGACAGGGAAGAAAGAGCTTCTTACCATGTGAGTGAGCATCAAACATCCTGAGTTTTATCTGGGCTCACAACCTCAAAGCAGAACTGTACCAGCATTGCTGGGTTCGAAGAAGGACACAGTGTGGCCAGCTGGAGCAGGGCAGTAACCATCCCTCTGTGCTGGGCACTGGTGAGGCCACACCTCGAAGCCTGGGGTCAGTTTTGGACCCCTCACCACAAGGAGAACTTCGAGGTGCTGGAGCATGTCCAGGGAACAGCAGCAGAGCTGAGGAAGGGTCTAGGGAGTAATTTTGGTAAGGAGCAGCTGGGTGAGCTCATCCTGGAGACAAGGAGGCTCAGGAGAGACCCTATCCCTCTTCACAACTCCCTGGAAGGAGGGTGTAGCCACATGGGGACTGGTCTCTTCTCCCAGGTAACAAGAGACAGAGCAAGAGGAAATGGCCTCAAGTTGTGCCAGGGGAGGTTTAGGTTGGATATTAGAAAAAATTTATTCACTGAAAGGGTTCTCAAGCCCTGGCACAGACTGCCCAGGGCAATGGTGGAGTCACCATCCCTGGAGAGATTTAAAAGACATAGATGTGGCACTTGGGACATGGTTGAGTGGTGGGCTTGGCAGTGCTGGGGGAGCAGTTGGGCTTGATCTTAGAGGACTTTTCCAACCTAAACAATTCTGTGATTCAGTGAAAGTGGAGATAAATTGATGTCTTTTTCAGACACAAAGTCAGAATCATTTGTTTAAAATGGTGCGACTTCACACTGCTTGTTAAATCCATGCAAATTTATGTGTAGACTGAACCACCCAAAACCATGAGAAGCCAGTCACTACATTAGCATGTCTTGGGAAATTACTAATTTAAGATTCATTACTGCATCTAAACATGCAATAATTGCTATAGTCGTTTTTCATTTTAATTCACCAGAAGATGTTCAGGCAGTATGATAGGGGTGTGTCAGATAGGTTTTTAAATACGCAGATAGGCTAATATTAAATATCAGGGAATTAATTAAGATTAATTACACTCAAAAGTGGTGTCTCATGCTATCCTAGTTCATAAAACACTCTACCTGCAGAATGCTCACAGTGTAATCAATCGCAATGTTTTGATACAAATCCCAACCCCTCTATTGCACAGCGTAATTGCACAGCAGATCCAGTCCCACAAATTGCTAAAAGAATAGGCTGCCCCTTGCATGATAGCCCTTCAAAATTTCAAACATTCTCTGCCTCTACGCTTTAGTTGTCTCCTGGAGTGGTTGTGAAAGGTTGTTTCATGGATTGCTAACAGCCCTGGCTGCATCTCCTGGCGTGGTAATAACCCTTCCCAGGGATGCTCTAATGTCAGCAGAGCGCATGGGTCACTTCTACTGACACCGCATCCCGAACTGCGCCGTCGGAGATGCACATTCTGTCAGCTTTATCAGGTATCCAGTTAACCATGTTGACACAGCTTCTGGGCTGGGGTGGAAGGATAAAGAAAATAGATTACCTCTTTAGCTGGGTGGAAAAAGAGATTTCCCCTGGGTAAAAGAAGATCTGAAGAAAAATTATTTTATCCTCTGTGAACAAGAACAATTATTTTGTTTGTTGTGCCTAGGAAAATATGAAGAGAGATTGTTTTGAGAAAGGAATATTTTAGATAAAGTATGTGTCATCTCAGCGTTGTTGATATTGTTTCAGCAGTGCCAGGTTATTATAACAGTCTAGTCAATAATAAAAAAGTTTAGATGGAGCCGCTGTGATGTCTGTGATCAGACACTCTTGGTCAAAAACATGAGATGAAACAGATTTTGTCCTCCTTCGTAACAAACCTGTGCCCCCTAAAAGCAAACTGAACCCACCAGTCACGATGAATTCAGTAAATTGATTTCTTGCCTTGTCAAAGGTGATGGGATGAGTCTGCCTTCTACATACCACAGGATTTCCAGCCTTCTCTGTTCCTCACAGAAACTTTGGACTAGTGACATCCGTGTGTAAATAATCATATTCATACTCTGAAGGTTACAGGAAGATGTATTTTATAGAGACAAGAACCAATAAGTATGTTATGAAACTTTATAGACAGGAATAGTGAGTGATAGAAAATCTTTGTTAGCAGAACAGTAGGTGATGGAGAACATTCTAAGTTGTGACTGTAAATGACCTTTAGATCCTTCAGCCTCAGTAGCAATGGATTGATGATTTACTGAACCATCGATTGTTCATTTACTAACCCTTTACAAAGCATTTATAAATACACCATGCACAAAGCAATGTCCCAAACACTAGAACAGAAACTTACAGTAGAAATGAACAATACTGGAAACTGGAAAATATTTGGCCAGCTTCCAGAGAGAAGATACAGTCTAAAGTCTTGGCTGGTGGGAGTTTTGAAGAAGCCAATGAATTTATGCCACTTCATACAGCCAAATCTCTAACTGATAGGGAAGGCAACATGGAGCCAGGTTTGAACTGAGTGCTGGAAGAGAAGATATGAGTCTGAACTGTAGATCTTGGCCACCTTTAAACTGGTTTGACATCTGCTGTAGCTTCCTTTAGCTTGGATTAGCAACTTCTCAGCTGGGGTAGAGAGTGTCTGTGGAGTTGGAGGGCACCACTGGTCGCTCTGACCCAGCAGGACATGGGCTCCATGTCCAGCACAGCCTTGCTGATCCAGCTGAAGGTGGGTGCATTTATACAGCTTCACATTTTCTGCAACCCTGAACAGAAACAAGTCTATTCAGCATCTCTGTCACTGTCAAGTGTTGTCCTTGCTGTTTTTGTTCCCAGGTAATCTAAAAACTAATTATAAAAGAAAGAACAATAATTTGCAAGTGTTTGTGAGGCTACATATCAAGAGTTCTGTTTCATTAACTCCCACATTTTCAACACATATTTTCTTATGCATAATTATCTGTATTGCTTCAGGACTACCATTTTTAAAATACTAGTGTTTTAACTCTCCCTGCATTCAGCAAGCCATTTGTCTGATGAAACCTGCCTAGTTCCCTAAGGTGAAACAGATTTTTTTCTAATTAGATCAGGAGTTCTGCAGGAGAACTTCCCCTGTTTTTGTGATCATTCTTGAACTTTTAGGGAGGATCATTCCAAGCCTGAGGTAGGCAGAGATGTGTGTGCCTCTGGGACTCACAGCCCCTGCCCAGATGCTGTGTATGCTGGCACTCCCAGTGATCACAAGTTCAGCTGTATTTTGGCCTCATCTGTTTTTGTCTGCTCTACAAACCAGAGCACAAACTCTCCAGGGACCTCACAGACATCCCAGACACAGAGTCAGCCAAAAATACAAGCAGAGACAAGCAAAATGGGCTCTGCAGCCACTTCACCAACACCATGTTGAGGTGTGGAACTGCACAGGTGGCGTTGAGTGACGCTGTGGGAGCCACCCCAGAATCTTTAGGGCTGTGGTTGGGGATGGACCCATGGGACACAGAGCCAAGGAACGCACAGCTGTGGGACACACAACTCTGGCGCACACAGCTATGGGGCACACTGCCATGGGGCACACAGCTATGGGGCACACAGCCAAGGAGCACACTGCCATGGGGCACACAGCTATGGGGCACACAGCCAAGGAGCACACTGCCATGGGGCACACAGCTATGGGGCACACAGCTATGGGGCACACAGCCAAGGAGCACACTGCCATGGGGCACACAGCTATGGGGCACATAGCCAAGGAGCACACTGCCATGGGGCACACAGCTATGGGGCACATAGCCAAGGAGCACACAGCTATGGGGCACACAGCTATGGGGCACACAGCCAAGGAGCACACTGCCATGGGGCACACAGCTATGGGGCACACAGCCAAGGAGCACACTGCCATCGGGCACACATCTGTGGGGCACATTCCCCACATCTCGCTGCCGTCTCACTGCAGCAGGCGTGTGTTGCATCTCCGCTTGCAGTCAGCCCTTAAAATGTTCACTGCATGCCAAATAAGTTTCAGCAGGTAGTAGTATTTAATATGCATGAGTTCTCTTGGCCTTATTTAACTGCGTTCCCAAAGTCCCGTTTGTGCTGCTGACAGAATTAGTGGCTCTGAATGTCTTTTCTGATCCAGACACCAGTTTCATATTAAGCTGCAGTTAGGCCTGGCAAGTACAAGGGATAGAAAATTGGTAGGTTAGTTTTCTAAGGTGTTTTTCAAGCTCTGTTTTCAAAAGACATCAACATAAATGTGTCAGTATGTAATCATTGCTTATGATACTCGAGTAATATGCATTATAGGGAAACTTTGAAGCAAGTCCTAATCCAGTTCCAGACACACGTGTGCACTGTCAGCATCAGGCTAATGAAATACTGCCTCAGAAATGGCTGGAGCAGAACAGGTGGGTTATAGATTGAGAAGGAGTTGTTTTAAATGCAAAGAAACAAAACAAGTTTACTAGAAATTAAGAGACACAAGAGCTAATTTTAGTATTTTGAACCATGTTGAGTAATGTCAGCCATTTGTGTCACAATGCTCTAAATTGAACTTTTAATCACAATTAAGAGTACACAAATTAGGCATGACATTGTATGCTTATTGCTTAAAGGCTCTGTCACTGATTGATAATGTATATTTGTATTAGTAGTATTAGTGCCTAAGTAATATTCATATTTAGCACAATTCATTCTGTTGACTTTGACTAACTACCTTCAGATACCACCAGCCTCTAGTGTAATCAATAATCATGATACCAAATCATTTGTATGCCAACAGCTACATTTACACTGGAAACTGTCAGTAGGAAAACCTCAGAGACCTGTGGTAGCTTCTGCTGAATATGATAGCAATAATTGTCATACTTTTAAACAATATTTGTAAAAGAATATTGAGCCAGCTCCTTGGCTGGTACAGCAGAGCAATGCATCAGCTAGAGATTAGTTGGCTGCACATATTAATTTTTCAGAATCCTTTGCAAGGTATTTCATTTTATTTTATTCCTTCTTCACTCCTGTCATGTTCTCCCTCTTGGGGAAAATGTAAATATTTCAAACTAACTTTATAAATGTTTCTTAACTGTCTCTTCAGCCACCCACCAGCTTCCATTTGAATACTTTTGCATGCCACATGTCTGGCACGTGTCCTGTGGCCCAGGTGGTGCTCAGTGACCTTTCACTGGTGTGTTTTTCAACTCAAAATGATGTGTGTATGTCTGCTGGAGCTCAGCCACCACCTTTTGTGCCTTGCCCAGTGCTACAAATCACCCCCATGTATCTGCTTTTCATCCCCTCCATCATTCTACCACTAAAATACCCACTTGGTCACAGGTGGGAGCAGGTGGCAGCCTGAGCCATGGAGCACCACGTGGGCTCAGACTCTGCCTCACAGAAATGAGCCCCATCTTGGTGATTGAAGAATGACTCCAGAACAAACTGTGTTGTCCAGCTTGAGGGTGCCTCATGAATGCAAAAAGTAGGACAAGAGAACGAGGGAGAAGATGAATTAAAGAAGGGAAATGTAGTATAGATCTGCCCTGGAGATCTAGCTAGTTTCCCAGTAGACAGCTTGCCCCCCTGGAGTCCCTCCTTCCTTGGCTCCCTCTGCTGAGGATGGTCTCTAATGAGGAATGGTCTCTAATGAAGAATGGTCTCTAACAAAGAAAGTTTTTTAGCAAGAAGAGCTCCCATTGAGCTGAGTTGAAATTCAGCCCTCTGGCTCAGGACTCCCTTCTCACTCTGCCACAGTTGGCACTGACCACGGGGAAGCAACGTGTTGTGGAAGATATGGAGGCGCTGGCACATAAGAGTTGTTCCGAGAGTATGGGTAGAGAAAATTAATGCAAACATGCACAAGAGAAAAAATGTACAAACTTTCATTGAAGCCAGGCTAAAAAAAGGAGCGGGAGAGAGGATGCCATCCTCCTGTCACCCCAGATGCCCTTAGTCAGGACAGCAGTGCCCACACCAGTGTGCCCAGCACTGCCCTCCCTCCCATAACTCAGCACAGTGCTGATACTGGGCTCAGGACAGAGGTGACACTTGAGCATGTCACCACAGTTTTCATGAGATCCTGCAGTCTTGCTTATTGAATTTTTTTTGCCTTGAGTGCAGGCAGCAACACACTGATGGGTACATGTGCTTAGTGAGTGCAACAAGCAGATAGATGTGCATTGCTGAGAAATCCCTTACTCCTGGAGATTTCAAACAAAAGCTATCAAATGTAATTAAAAATTTGCAGGGGGAGAGTCAGATCTGAGGGGGGAGATACCAGCTTTGCTCTCTGCTTTATCTCTGAATGGAACCATTTCCGCTGCTGGAAATGCTGTAAGAGAGAGCCCAGTGCTGCCTCAGTTTGAAGATAATAACTTTAATTTTAGCTCCGAATTACTTTTTTTCAAAGACAGTCTGACCTCTGACTGTAAAGTTATTGAATTGCTACATCTGACATGATGAAGGATAGCTCAACAGGTGGGAGCCAAAGCAGTTCCTATGCAGGCAAGAAATGTAGATATTAAGAGCATTGCAAGTCATGAAATACAAATGGAACATCCTGTATTGAAAGCAAAGCAGGACTTCTTCAGGCTTTAAAGAAAATGTGCTGCTTAACTTCCTTGTAAAAAAAAAAATGTTTTTCTCCCAGCTCATTTCACATGGCAGTTTGTTCTCTTTGCTTGATTAAATGTTAATCCAGCCCATCCTAATGGTATGCAGTTCCTTTTGTTAAGCCCTGGACTTCTGAGCACCATACATGAAGGAGAAAGTTGCATCAATCACCGCACAGCAAGAGTGAAAGACAGGAACCAGTGCTAATGCAATTAGCACATTTATTTGTCATGCATCAGAGGAGCTGGAGACCTCCCTGGCACATCAGCTCTGACTCCCAGCAGCAGCTCAATGGTGTAGGGAGCTGCTGGGAGGGACCAGAGACCTCTGTTCCTCTGAATGGCATGAGATGGTGTTTCCTCTGTCCTTCTGCCCCGCTCTCCCAGACAGCCCCTTCATGAACAGGTTGCCCAGAGAAGCTGTGGCTGCCCCATCCCTGGAAGTGTTCAAGGACAAGTGGGATGGGGCTTGGAGCAACCTGGTCTAGTGGAAAGTTCCATGCCTGTGACAGTGTGTTGGAACTAGATGAGTTTTAAGGTCCTTTCCAACCCAAGCCATTCTGTGATTCTGTGTCTGTGAAGCTGACCTCAGCCCACCAGCCCTGTGGGATGTCCCACGGCCACCCCGAGTGCCACCCCCAATTCTGGTGACAGAGTGGAGGCTCAGCAGTGCCCACAGGGGCTGAAATGAAGAGAGATGCAGCACTCACGGGCAGCCAATGCCTCCCCACTGCCAGCCGTGGTCGGGGGCTGTGCAGCTCTTCCCTCGCTGTCGGAGTTTTCCCGAATCCGGCACCAGCAGCGCGTTCAGCCACGCACCATTTAGAGTAGCCATCTGTTCCCTTTAATGAGAAAGCTATCCATTTTTTTCACCTGGTTACTGATTGTTCCAGACTATTGTTGATTGCTTTGTTTTATTAATTACTCATTTTGACATGCTGTATCTGTCTCTTTTGTTCAGAAAACAGATGCTCTTGTTTCTGGGCATTATTACTGATGGTTATTGCTAATAAGATAAAGCAGCAGTTCCAGTTTAACTGAGGACTTAACCCTGTGGCTCTGGTTATTGAAATGCCTCAGCACTGGGTATTTTGTTCAAGCCCAAGGAAAATATTTCGTTCTGAGTGCTACAGGGGCTCCCATTATTTGAAGGAAAGAGACTTTTAAAATATTTTTTGGTGCACAGAACAATGGGGTCGGTAGTTGTTGTTGTTCCTGGAGACCGTGATAAAATGAAGAATAAACAATACTAATGTCATCCTGAAATCTCTTCACTTATTAATTCCTGTTATTATGGGTGTGAAAGGCTGCAGGTTCCCATAAGAAACCTCTCCCTCAAACTCATTTCCTCACTTTATTTGGAACTAAGCAAAATTTGCTTTTCAGATTGTCAGAAAAGGTTCAGTGCATCTCAAAAATTAAAATAGAGTGGTCTGTGAGCAGTGAGGGAGATAACATCACTACACCAGAGTTAAAGTGTTTTCACTGACAATAACTGTTTTAAAATATTATTTCAATATTATGTTAGACCCTGAAAAACTGTCTGTGGGTAGAGTTTAGATGGAAAGCATGTCAGTGCTTTCTGCTGGAATTAGATACCGGCTCCATTCAATTTTGAGAAAGTATTTATGATGTAAAGTCAATCCTTGCAAAACGGTCTCTCATTCTGCAACAAATCCAATTGCTGATATTGTGCTTTCATTGTGCTTATTCCCAGCTGCGGGCTCACGCGGTGGATATGAATGGAAACAAGGTGGAGAATCCTATTGACCTTTACATCTATGTGATTGATATGAATGACAACAGGCCGGAGTTCATCAACCAAGTCTATAATGGATCTGTTGATGAAGGCTCTAAACCAGGTACAGTTGGGAAAAAAGTCAAACTTTCACAGGTTTTCAGCCGTTCGTCTGGTCTGGTGGCTTTGCCTCTGCTGGGAATACCAGGGGATGAGGGAGAGGTTTGCTCTTGCTGACTTTTGGTGGAAAACTGATGGAGGTGAGAACAATCTGGTGTCTCCTTTACCAGATGAAGAGAAAATGCAGACTTGGGTTGGAGGGAACCTGGATCCTGCTGTTCCCTTCCTCGCTGTGGAATTTGTAAAAGCAGCAGTTTTTTATCTCTGTATTCACATTCTCATACACTCATTACACACATACAGGGCTGTTATTCTAATTACAGAGCACTGAAAGCCAGCCTGGCAGTGGCCTTTCACTGCCCCTGCGTCTGAAATGCTCAATATCCGCTTCCTTGATATTTAATTCAGGCATTTGCCAACTCGATATCTGGCATCCAGTCAGACTCCAAATAGAGCTGTGTCCCAAGAAAATACTTTCTTACTTGGGACCTGATGCAAACCTGTAGAAGTGGGAATATTCCCACTGAAATTGCAGGCTCATCCTCTGTCCCCACAGATTTTTCTAAAAGAGGGTAAAATGGGGAAAAACCAGGAGCTGAATTTCAGAAAATTCATGGGTGAAAAATTAGTGAGGGTGTAAGCTGTACATGGAAAAGTGATTATTTTTTACATGAACATGTTTATATGTTTGAAAAAAATAGAGTTATACGGGTCTTTCCTGTTCTCTTTTCTACTCTATAGTTAATTTGATATTTAAGTGTGGTATAACCCTGCAGTTTCCAATGTGGGAGCAGGGTTATTTTAGCTCACTGCTGAGCATAACTGAAATGAGTGTATCCATTCTTTGAACATAAATTGTCCTGTACAACTGGAAGCCTCGTGAAATCAGAGGGAGGATTTTCCTAGATTCTGCCCTCAGTTGTTTGCCAGCTGAAGGGTTAAATACCCCGTGACTTTGGTTTGTGTCAGCAAACATTTATCACAGCGTCTCCGCTGCCCGGAGGTGTGACAGGGAAGTCTCCGGTGGGCACTGTTTTTAACAAGGTGATTCACAGTCATGATTGATTGTCTTCCAGCACTGTGAGGGACGGGAGGCTGTGGGGGACACGTGGTGGGGGCAGAACATGACATTATTTCTGAGGAAAGAATAGGTACAGCTCCCTTCCCGATCGCTTTGGGTGGTGATGTCCCAGCTTCAAAGTCCTGATCCTGGTCCTGCTTGGAGGAGGGAACGTGAGAAATCCCTGAGCTGATGGCTCTAATGACATCTTCCCAGATAATTTTTCCAGCTTTCATTTGAATGCCACTTTGGGGCATATCGAGGTTTGAAGATGGATACAACATTTCCATAGCAAATCAAATTTCTTACATCTTATTCAAGGATAGATCAATATTCAAAGTGTTCCCAAATGTTTTAACTAGCTCTGTTCATCTGTCAGAGAAGCAGTAAATTGCATCCTCCTCTTGTCTGAAATCCAGATAAGCCTTTGAGCTATTAAATCAGAACAGGATAATTTTGCCTACAAAATACTTGTGCCTCTCCTTCTAGCAGTGATTTTTGGTATTCTCTATCCCAGGCTGGAGTGCTTGCCTTTAAGGCAGGAAGGTAGAAAGCAATCTGTTTTTATTCAAAAGCAATTAGATTTGTCTTTGATGTATTTGAAGGGGTTTTTTCTCTCTTTCCTTTTTAATCGGTATTCTTTTAAACGTTTATATTAGTATTGAATTTCTGTTCCTTGCTTTTGTAGAGCCTCCTAGGAATTTGGGTATTGGAGGCCCTCATTCCATGTACTTGGCAAGAAACATGATCTTGTGCCTTTGAGAAAGTGATAGAGAGGTCATGGAGATATCTGCATGCTCCTCCTTTGCCTCAGAGTTATGTGTCCCTCTCTTTGTGCAGAGACAAGTGTAGACAATGTATTTAGCTAAGGGTTGATCTTGCAAAGATTTAGAAACTTTTTTATAGTTCAAGATGCCTCAGAATATTATAGCCACTAAGGAAGTGCACACCAGCCATTGCAAGAGAAGAAATATGTGACCAGAATCCATGATTATTTGGGGCAGTGGTTGACTAACGAACGAAACTGCATATTCTTTGAGGTAACAGCAAAATATGTTCAGAACTGATTCAACAGTAAGTTAGATATGTATATGCATCCATAAAAATATATCTGCATATGTGTGAATATCCCTGCTTCAAGCAAACTAAAAAAAATCTTATTATATGTTACAGGAGTTCAGCATTCATTTTCCACTGCTCAGTGCTGTTGAACTACGCCTCAGGACTGAAAATGCTTCCCTGGATATCCTATGCAATTGTTATTTCTCACATCTTCCATATGCCCATTTATAATGGCTGTGATTAAAAATGCAGGATTACTTGATTAAGGCAGTATCTGCAATGTTCTTAATAATTTTGCACACCTCTGATGGGAAAAATGTTAGAGTATCCCAAATAAATGCTGACTCTGAGGGCAGTTAGAGTGAGCAGCCAATGGCTGTTTGAAGTCAGTCGGAATTTTGCCCAGATTTAATAAAAAAAAAAACCCACAACAGATAAAAAAGGACATATGGAGCTCGAGCTCTACCCATGGAAATTTTGCAGAGCAAGACCATCAAAAATTTGCTGCTGAGCAGAGGCTGAGCAGGGCGCAGTGACCTTGAGCTGCGGGGAAAGCCCCAGCAAGGCTTCTGCAGGATCGATAGAGCAGATCCCATTCCAGTGAGCAGGAAAGGGCCCTGTGGTGCTGTCCCAGCACTCCTGGGTCTGGGGTGGAGCAGAGGCAGGGGTGTGCGGGCACAGCAGGCAGGGATGTGCCTCCAGAGGATCCTGCCCTGCAAAGCACAGCATGGCCCCTGCTTAGGACCAGGATGTGGTGACCTGGAACAGAGTGCGGGGCCTCGTCTCTGACCCTGGCAGGGAGCTGCAAGTTTGTGCCTGGCCAGGGCAAGGGATGGAGTGTGGCCAAGTAAGATGTGACCTACTGACTCTGCAGTGAATCAGCCAAAAGAGGACAGGGTGAACCAAGAAAATGGGACTGCAGAAGGAGGTGTGCTCCAGCCTGTGGCACGGTGTGACACTGCTGGGCACTCAGCCTCCCGCAGAATCAAGTTTGCTTTAGCCTGAAATATAAATATACAAAATTGTCCAAGAGCTGGAAGAATTGGCAGCAATGTGAAGAGACTCATTAGACAGTCTGATGGGGTTTAAGTGAAGGGGCTTCCCAGCCTGCAGAGCACTCAGCCTGGGTTCCCAAGGAGCGTGCTCTCTGCAAGTCACCTTGAAGCAACCCTTGACAGGAATAGACAAGAAATCATGAAGTATTATTAATTATAATAGGTTGTTGTTACTGGTTAAGATTATAATAACTTAATTGAAATAGTGTCTTGCACCATATCATAGTGTTCTTGAAATCAGGAGCTCACTCTTGGTGAAGTTCTCTGTAGTGTGAACATGTCACAGCCTGGCCGCTGGACCCCCTCAGATGTGTGCTGGCTCTTAAACTGAATTGCATCTCTTTCATTTTCTCATACTCTCTGGAATACAGTTCAATGCATTTCTAGTTTATCTAGCCTCAGGTCAAGCAGCTGGACAATTTAAATGTGTAAATGCAGGCCCTTCCGAAAATGCAGAACAAGAGTAGCGATGGCAGAATTTCCTTTTCCACAGGACCATCTTTCTTCCTTACTCTCCCCCTCCACAAGTTGTTTTGATTTAACGTGCCACTGTTTGAAAGTGTATCTTAAAAGAGCGCGTTCCGTGTTTTACTCATGTTGAATAATGTTCTGCCTCTTTGAACTTTGCCTCTATGTGAAGAACACAGCCAAGTTTTAAAAATGCAGCTGCAAGCTTGAGCTGAAATTCCCCTGCTCCCTCTGGCAGCCTTCATCAGCAGAGCTCTCCCGGAGCCGCACGAGCTGCCTTTCAAGCGCTGACAAAGCGGGACGGGCTGCAGAGCTCGGCTGCCCAGCGCCGCCTGCCCTGCGAGGATTCTGCTGCCTTTTCCCAGCCCAATCTTCAAGCTGCATCACACCAGCTCCACGGCCTTGTGGCAGGAAGGAGCTGGGGGTTAGAATGGGATTTTCCCTTCTGAACAGCACCAGGTGCTGCCTGCCATGAGCTCAGCCCCTGCACTTGTACTGCCGGGTGTGCAGGGTCCCAGGGATGACTCTTTGAGAAGAAACTACCATTTCAAAAAAAATTCACTCAATAAGATGGAGTGAAAATGCTTAAATATAAAAGAAAAAAAAAGGGAATGTAATCACAGAACAATAGTGTGATAGAGAAAGATTATTTCCATCTCTGCAGAAGGTTAGTTTTGCTATAACCACCACAAAATGTTCCTTATGGAAGGATGTGGATGTCTTACTTAACTGAAGCATTCAGTTCTGAAAAGGTCAATGTGAAATGCTCTGCAGTGACTTGAGTGCTTTGCTCTGGGTTGTATCTATTTTGTTTTAACAGAAAGATTGTCAAAAATTAACTCATCTCTCCAAAACAATTTGTTCCTGTCAGACTGGCCTTTTCCATTCCCATTCATCCTTTCCACTTCACTAACTCTCTGAATTCATCTTGGTCCCTTTCAAGTCAATAGCACATGTCCAAGTGACTTCTTTTAAACTTGAGTTTCATCCAGTTCCTTGATTCTCCTGGAGTTCTGTAGGATACTGTACTCCTTCTTGAGAGTGATGAGAAAGAGTGTGAAGTATGGAGAATCCTCCAAAATAAAGGAATATTAGCATTTCTTACATGAGAAATGTTGTAATTTAAAATTTCTCCATCTCCTCCTGAGTCCATGGAACTCTGATAGAATAATTGTTGATAACATGCCACGTGAAAAATGGAATAGCTGGGAGCCAAATCTATATGTGGCAAATTGAGTTAAAGAAATCTCATAAAAAATAAGCAGTATATAAAAAAAAACAAGGACTTTAAAAGCCGATTATTCTACTAGTGTCCCAGTTTGTTTATTTTATTTCTATGCCAGCAGAGATTCCCTCAGAGATTAACACCATGGACTAATGCACAGATGGGGCCAGAAACTCGAAAGTCATCTGAATATTAAGAATTTAAATCTTTAGCCTCAGTGATTTGAACAGAAAGCCAATTATGAGGCTGAATTAGTTTTCAAATTAAACTGCAATTTAAGGCTTGTGAAATTAATCTTTTAAGGCATATAGTTGCATTTGTATATATATTCATGGGGAGAATTTGGATTCTGCAGTTCTGGCTTGTTCCTCTTCTCCAACCTGACAGTGCCATTCATGAAGGGATGCCTCGTGTGCTGCAGGTTGTTTGTTCAGTGAAGGAACAGAGCAGGTGTTGCTGGGTGGCAGGACCTGAGATCTGAAGAGAGGATGCTTCATTTTTAAAAATTAATAGGACAGGGAGTGAATCCTTCTTTCTGCCTTAGAACCCCTTCCAAAGACACTATAGTGCTGCTCATACTGAAAACATTCGATATATTTTTCCAGCTTGGAGCTAAGTTTACTTTAGAACTCTTCATTTAGGAAGGTCCCAATTCAAGAGAGCACCTGAACAGGTTCATGGACGGGGCTGCCACACATTCTGTGTGGTAGCACTGGGAGCTAAAAACAGTGCAAATGCTGAACGCTTCAGAGAGATCATGTAGAGGTAAAATATTCAGGGCTAGAGTAGGTCTCAACAGATTCTTCCACTCATCCCAGACCTCTTCACAGGTTGGGTGCATCACTGCTGGATCCATCAGAAGCTTGAAGTTATTCATCAATGCAGAACCATCTTCTGCACCCTGGACAGGTGCTGCTCTTATCCTGGCACTTCATATGCTATTAAAAATGGCATTGTCCAACCTGATTCTATTCTCTCATGCATTACACACAGACTTAGGATACACAATATTCTTTTTCAAGTTCTTTTGCTCAGCCAAGCACAATTTTAAGATAAGGAATTGTTTTTCTGCAGACACATGTGGTAGTGCTTTCCATTTTCTTTCGAGGTGAGTGGTTATGAAATCTGTGCTCTTAATTTCCTTTTCAGAAGCATCCAGTCCCAAGAGCAAGAAAGTGAATTACAGGACTGTAAGTGAGAAAAAAAATGCAAATTCCCCAGACTGATGGTTTTTCCCTCCAAAGAAAATGGCCAAGTTGATGTAAAGGAAAAAAATGTGGAAATCATATTCTGAGACCACTCTAGAAGGGAGTTACAACACTGAACACTGTAATAGCCCGCTCTTGGCCTCCTTTTAACCAGCAGTTACAAACAGAATGGTATTATATATATATACTAACATTTATGTTATATTACCTTATAGTATCAACATTCAAGGATTGGATTGAAGCCTTGTGGTAGATATGTTCAGTGTCAGGTTCTGTGCAGCTGGGGCTGCATGGCTTCTTGAGTCACACATGCCTTCAATTCAGCATGAAGCCTGACTGTGTTGTTCAGCACAGTTCAGTGGTGATGTTCAGGATATCTTGTCCTAAGTCATGCTTTCCCCCTTTTCTGAATTAGCCCCGGAAATCGAGAGGATTCATGTGCAGGAACTCAGCCGAGCTGAACCTCATGAATTTATGCAGCCAAAACTATCTGCTCAGAGGCTGGATGTACTTTTGCCCATCCTGAAGTTTTGACTGGTGGGGTTTCTCTGCAGTAAGGGTATCTCAGTAGGCTGCAAGCTGCTGGGGGGGACTGATCTTCAAATGTGGCAAGGGCCGTGTGTGTGCTGCAGTCAGTGCATCTGGCTCTCCGGAGGTATTTATTCCATTTTTAACAATAAAAGGTATTATTTCCGTTCTGGGTGACAGCAGCCTCTTCAGCTCTCTCTGTTGTCTCTCCAGACCTGCTCACTCTCTTTATTCTCATTAGTCTGGCTCTTGCCCTGTCTGAAGCTGAGAATCCGATGTCTCCGCTAATTAGGAAGTGGCATCCGTTATGAATTAGGTTAGCTGCTTGAAAGGTCAAAATTTGCCAATGATTACAAAAATTACAGTGAAAGAGAATGACAGTAGCTATCAGTTACAACGGAAGGAATATCATTCAGAAGGAAAGTGCTACTTCTGTTTAGCTTTTTATCCAGAGCATGTGGGATGCAATTTAATTTAAGTGTATTTGCAATTTATTACATCTGCAGTAGTTTCATTCACTTCTGTCATCTTGTCGGTGTTCCTGTTCACCTCTGTAACTCCACTCAGCACTGTTGCAGAGTCAGCTACACAATTTCATTTGAAATCCTTAACTATGAGTATGTGAAAGGGTTTCACATCACCAGTTGAATACATTTAATTTTTCTGGCTTGAGGATACATGTTTGTTAGCTGAGATGCTTTTCTCTTTAACACTACAAAAAATAAGTTCAGATGTACTTTGAGGACTTTTCAGGATCCTGTCATACTTGTTATTGTAACTTGGTTTTGATGCCTTTGCTTTTCTAGTGTGTATTTCTGTCCCTGAAACCTCATTGCAAGGAGTGAAATGACTTAAAGGGTGAACTGTGCCTGCCATGAGTAGGGGCATGAGATTCCCATCCTCTGTGGGGAAGGAAACTAATATCAGGAAACTATTCTGAGTGGAAAATTTTGGTTTTAGGAGATGTTGTAAATTTTGCACTGCTTTTCAGTATTTAATCTTTCCAACAATTACTGTCTTCTCTCCATCCAACATCAGATGCTGAGGATTCACTAAGTGAGCTTTCCAATTTGGGGGGGAAAAATGAGGAGTAAGGGGAAATTTCCATTAGTACATAGCCATTATTAACTTGGGTTAATGAAGATCTAATGTAATATGGCCATCACCACATGTCTGCACATAATGATTCCATCCTTTTCTATGGGGGAATGATTAAATTAACTATCTTGTAGGTCAAAATTAGACTGAGAAGGTTAACCAACCTTTAATGATTCTGCAGCCATTTACCAGCCATTTAAAAACATAAACTGTAAGATAAAGCTGGATAGAGAAACAGCATTACCAGTAAGAACTGGGTGAAGTTTCACTGTTTTCTGTTTCTATCATAGGAGTAGACAGAGAGGATTATGTGTTTTTACAGTGATGTGGTATAAAGGGCAAAGTGAAAGGGGTTTTTATTTTATTTTTTATTTAGATTCCTGATAAGTGCCCATTAGCTCTTTATTTTAACATGCATTAAATCTAACTAATGGATATCAAACCAGCTTAGAAAAATGGCTATTATAAAGCAATTTTAACAAAGACTTTGGGAGCACAATTGTGCTAAGATATTGTTTGTATGCGTTAAAACCGTGAAAGCTCCGTCTTTACAGAGAAATGAAGTTGCATAGATGGGAGGGCAGAAATTGCAGAAAACGTGATGGGAATTATCAATCCTCAGCATGCTCTGGGACTGCGTGAGCTGAGCTGATTCTCAGATTCCAGAATGATTTAGGGGGGACATTTGTTTATGACTGTGTGCTTATCTGCTTACACGTGCTCAGGGCAGCTATCGCTCTTGTTTTGCTTTTCTTTTTATTTAACATATACAGATGGAATGAGATATGGTGAACCCAACAAGATATCTTTGCAGTCTTTTACAAGGAGATGCAATTCATTTTAAAATTGACAAACAAAACTGAATATACAGGTATAAATTATCTCCCTTTGCTTCCATCCACCCAGATTCTGTAAAGCATTATTTTGCCTATCTCGTAGAAACCTTAATTAATCTAATGGGAATATTTTCCATAAAGGTTGCTTTCAAGCATTTTTCTCATGTGTCTTATCCATGGTTGGAAACAAAACGATCTCATTTTACAAAATAGCATCTGGGAGATTATGGTCTCTGGGAAATCAAAGGGAATGCACTGTGAAGTCACAGATTCTGGAGGTCTTGCCTTTTATTGATAGATTTCCTTCGTCATGCCATCCATTAATTTTAACTCAGGTGATATATGAACTCTGTACATTAGTTAATGAAGGCTAATGCACAGTAATCTTGTCATCACTAGCTGTGCATGGTAATTCAATCTGCTGCTCGGAAGAGCTGTTCAACATGCAGCAAATTTGATTTAATATTGACATGATGTACTAGGTTTGCTATTTTATTCAACATACCATGTGCCTTATTTGATGAGAAATGGTTTTCTTTCAACAGGTTATGTAGCTGAGTTAGGCCAGGTGTGCAGTTTAATACAGTTATATCAGATATATATCTGTTATATCTGCACTGGGTATTCATCCTGTGATGCACTGCACAGGCTGGGGCAAACTTCTGAGTTTTGACACTTTCTGCATTCATTTAATATTGTTGGTGTGCTTGAGAGCAAGCCCTGCAGAGCATAAAAATAAAGGTGATGCTTCTCTCAGACAGTGAGAGCATAAAGTCCCCCTTCCCCTGTTTGCATTTGTTTAACTCACCCTTGCATTTTCATCACCACCAGACGGGTCTGATACAAAATTGGCAGAGTGCAGTGTGGAAGTCTTGAATGTGACTTGGAGGAGTTTTCTCAGTGTTTCTGGTCTGTAGTAACTGCCTCTAGTCTTAATTTGGGTAGGATATAGGGCTGTAAGGATGGTGTGGTTATTACTTTGATTTCCACAAAACACATAAATACATCCTGTGGGCCGGATACTTTGTCACTTGAAGCCAAACAATACCAGCTTCAACCCCCAAGTGTGCTAGAGCTGTGTTCTCTGCCACTGTATATTTGCCTAATTTGTGAGCTATTAGGGGCTGGATATGGGGATATATTGCCTTTATTTTAATATAAAGTATATGAAGATGTATCTCCCTGCATATAAGCATGACATTATTTACTTTTACTGCAGGTAAATCATCACCAAGCATCTGAGTGTAGTGCAAGAGTTTATAAAGCCCCCAGAAGATGTTAGACACTGTTATCTGTGTATATCCACATCACTCTGTTGAATACTCCTGTGCACAGATATATGTTTGTGTCATTCACTGCAGCACACAGGTATCCAGAGGATACATCTTGCTTAAAGACAGGCTAAATGCAAAGCAAACCAAGTGGAACACGGACAGTGGTGTAGGTTACACCAGCTGATCCCCTGGGAGCCATCCCTAGGGATGGTACCCTCAGCACAGGTAACAGGAGATGCTGTCGGTCAACACTGCCAGGTGGGAAAAGTGTGTTCTCAGGAAAGGGAGAGGAGATTTGAGCCACTGTCCAGACTGTGGAGAGGAAGAAGCAATTTGCAGCCAGTTTACAGCAGTCTGTGGTCAGACAGGCAGCCCCAGGGAGGGCCGGGAAGGAAGCGGCCGCTGCAGCTCCATCATGTGCTGCAAAGTGCTGCAGCCACACAGGGCCCTTTGCAGAGGGCATTTTATTAAGTTACAGGAGAGTAATTAATGCCAAGTTCCTCTCTTTATTTTCTCTGTGGTTGGGTTTCATAATCGAAATTAAAGATAGGAGATAGGGAGCAGATTGCCCCTTGAAATATAGCTCCCTGGTGCTCAGTTCGTGACTTTAGAGACATTTTCCAGGTCCCATCTCCCTTTATGGAGATGTAGGTCAAATGCTGTTGAAATAGTCCTTTTTCTCTAGAGCAGACGAGTTCAGTCCAATGTTACACTGCAGGAAAGAAGCAAAAAGGTCAGGGAAAGAGTGAAGGAGACCTTCTGTACTCTCCATCCACAGTATAGCTGCTGTCCCCTCAGCCCCTCCCACCACAGTTGCAGCTTGTCAGGTTCCCCTGCCAAGTTGGGAACCCACCATCTCGCACATGTCCTGGTTAATTTTGGAATCTACAGTGCAGTCTGAGACATCCCACATGAGGAGGGACCACAATTGTGGGGTGCACTTGTCTGAACCTGGTAATCCAAATTACTTTCAGAGCTGCTTTTTGAGCTAGAAGAGCATCATGAAATACCACCTGTTTTTTGGACTGCACATGTCCTAAAATAGATTTAGTTTTCCTCTTCCGCTTCTGTTTTCATTAGCCCCGGGTTTTGACATTCTGTTCAGAGATATTTTCAGTATAGAATGCATTAAGATAACATAAATTCCAAATCAAACATCTCTTTCAGCATATTTCCTATTTAAATTTCTCCTGTACGTTTTCCCTGTAGTTATCTAAGGATTGGCTTCGTTATTTGTATCAGCTGTCTCATGATAACTAGTTTTGCAAAGGAGCAAAAAACGAATGCGTGTAGAGAAAATAGAGAAAATTTGTTGCTTGCACAGCCTTGTTTCAATTCAATGTTCCTTCCGTCTTCTGAAGTTTATTGATCGGGAAAATGTTAAAGTTGTTGAATAGTTTGTTTTCATTTCACAAATGTGAATCAGGATTACTGCAGAAAAACAGGAATGTATTCATCATTAAGATTTGCTTTACACATTCATTTATTTTTTAATCTATAATTCTTATTGAACTATGAAAACTCACAGGAATATATGTATCACCACCGAGAACAAAAAGAGCCTGATTGAGGCAGATGGAAGATCAGCAAAGCACTTCACACAGTGCAAAAATACAAACTTCTTGCTAAAATGTTGGTTTCCCGGAGTTGGGAAAGGTACTGTGGGGGTTTCCTACATGCTGAGTGGCTTAAAGACACTGGCTAAGCTACAAAATGCTGCAGCCATTGCTAGATCTGCCCATTTAGAGCATGGGCTGTTTTCTAAGTTCCATGCAAACAGACGCAAGCTCTCCAGCTCTCTGCTTTTCCTGAACTGGGAGCATGGTAGCTCCCAGTGTGACCAGGCTGGGGAGCTGGGCGTCCCAGAGCAGTCACAGTGTGATCCTGCAGTAGCCACACATGCTCAGGTGTGCCAGAGGCTCACATCTAACCAAGTGAGCAGAACAAACTCAGCTCTTTTTGTGAAGCAACGTGTGGCTCCGTCGCGAGTCAGCGCAGGTTCTTGTTGGGGCCACTTTGCCTCTCTCCAGCACAGCAGGCTCATAAGCTGGTCCGTCTGTTCAGACTTCCCAAATGCGCAGTGTTGGAGCGGCACGTCCCCTCTTTTTATGGATGCCGTTGGGTTTGGGGATCACAAAACGAGGCAATGTCTGGTTTCACTGTCTCTCTTTGCCTCCCACTCCTCCTTTCAGGTCTCACATCATTAGATTCATCCACTGCTGCAGATTGCCTTGTGTGAGCAGTGTGTGCCTGCCCTTCTAGTCATTGCCTCCTACCAGTGTAACAAGTGTAAAGCTGGGCCCTACAAGCTCTGGGGGGTCACAGGACCATGCAGCTGCAGGAGTCCATCCAATCAAGTAACATCTTTTACCCTCATAATGATAATTTCCCACTTTAGCAAAACACCCTGCTGCCAAACTCCAGTGCTAATGAGCCTGTCAGTGCATCAGTGCACTCCCGACAATATCTAGAAAGTAGGGATTGTTTTTTGCAAGGCAAATGAAGACACTGATGATTAGCAAGAAACAAACCAACAATTCAATAGATCACTGGCTACACATACCAAATCATTGGTTTTCTGTCCTGCTGGGCAGCAGCTGTTCTATTTGTTCTGCAGAAATGGATTTTTTAATCCAGGAGGGACAAGAAAGGTGGATGTTTCTCCAAGAACTGAAAGCAGCAGGCAGTTGCTTCCTGCACTGGGCACAGGCACGTTGATGGTGTCCTTCTGAAGCTGTTGAGAAGTCTGATGGGCTTTCCACTAATAAACTCTACTTCTGAATGCATGTGAATGCAGTGATTGGATGGGAAAAAAAATCTCCTGTGAGAATCTGTGAAATTGCAGGACAAAAAGTGCTGCCCTAAAACTTACAATCACTGCAAGAATTAGAAGTTAATCATAGATACCCTCATATGACTCCTCGCTGTCTACCAGTAATGTGTAATCAGTATCCTTCCAGATCATCTCATCTCAGCAGTGTTGCTATTTCCATAATCCTCGCCTTGCCCAGCTTGGATTGATATGGGATGTCTATTCTGCAGCATTTCTGAACAAAAATGCATGACCCCGGGTCATTGGGACCACAGCCTGCTCTGCAATGAGATAGCACTGATAATTCCTCCTCTCTTGTCCCAGGTACTGATAATTCCTCCTCTCTTGTTCCCAGGGACCTACGTGATGACAGTGACAGCAAACGACGCAGACGACGGCACCACGGCCAACGGGATGGTGAGGTACCGGATCGTCACCCAGACCCCGCAGAGCCCCTCCCAAAACATGTTCACTATTAACAGTGAGACAGGGGACATTGTCACAGTGGCTGCTGGACTCGACAGAGAGGTGAGTTTCAAACCATCTTACCAGGTGTTATTGAGGGTTGCTGATGTGAAAAGCCCAAACCCTGTCTATAATACTGAGCCTCTAAAAGTTTGAGATGTGGAGATCACAGTCTTTGCTTGTGCAGCAACTGTGGGGCATCGTGGCTTTGATGTGATATTTTTGTCTTAATCCATATCAGTCGATGAAACCCTGAGAGAAACTTAGAACTCCTGGAGCTGATATTTTCCTTGCTTAAGTTTGTAAAACTCAAGGATGTGGAAAAGACTCCAGGAGGCGCAGGGGGTGAATAAATTGTCATTTGTTCCCCTTCTGTTATGGGACAATAAAATGCCAGATATCTGTAGCCCTTTCTAGGCCTGTGTTGCTTAGTTCTTTCCATGTTATCCCTGGAAAAAGTTACACAGCCTGTACTCAGCACACTTTACCTTGCGCCAATTCCAAACTAGTAAAATGTCTCCCAGTGATTTTGGTTTTGTGTGATGTTCTGCCTTTAGTGCCTCTTCTTTCTGGCATTTTACAATGTACAGCTTTTCCAAATGCAGAAGAAATTTCATTTTTACTGACAAAAACCTACTCTGCCAGTGTAAAGTATATAGTGTCATTCTCAGAGCTCTGCCTCCTCTACTTACGAGTGTAGCTCAAGGACAAAGCATTTATACCTCAGACAGTAAACAAAAATCAATGCAGTGTCAGTGGTGGGATGGAGTGAGTGGGGAAGGAGGGTACAAGGGTCAATGGATGTAAAAGGAGAGAACCCCAGAACTTAAGTTCTGTTTTTATTCCTCACTGAATTGTGCAGGCCATGGAGTGTCACCTACTCAATGCAATTGGGGGAACTCAGTCGACTAAATGGTGGGAAGGATCATTTGTTCATGGAGCAATGAGCCCCAGAGAGTATGGAAGGAAGGACTTGCCTAGTCTGAGGCTCAGATGTTTATATTCAGGCAGTCCCCAGAGGTAACAAGTCCAGTGAAGCCCATTTTGGGAGAGCCCAGTGGGCTGCATTTCTGAGAGAAGGCACCAGAAACTGATTTAGTTGTTCTTTCTCTCCTTTCCTCCCCTGTGATGATGGCAGGGACAGAGCAAGCAGGAGTCTCCACATGTGGGTCTGGGGCCCTAAACTCTGAAGGGTGAAACCTCCATCACCTTAGAGACTTTTCCCGTGCCCATCAGCCCAGCCGTGTGCTTTTGGCCCCAGCGCCGAGTGCTCTGCCAGGCTCCAGTCAGGAGACATTCCCTGACAGGGTTTGTGCCCGTTGC
Organism: Climacteris rufus; assembly: GCA_013398175.1. NCBI lineage: Eukaryota > Metazoa > Chordata > Aves > Passeriformes > Climacteridae > Climacteris > Climacteris rufus. The sequence continues at coordinate 178,578 of VZRZ01007867.1, read as the reverse complement.
ATTCCCAGCTCTGGGGCTGCTTTTTTGCTTCAGAGCAGCTCGGGGAGGAATCCCAAAGGCAGCTGCTGAGAGCAGATAAAAGCCCTGGCAGCAGCTCAGCAGCACGTGGAGAGCCCTGGGGCAGCCACCGGGACATGCGGGATGGGGATGCTGGCTGGGAATGCTGGCTGGGAGAAGCGAAGGGCTGGGGCTGGGGCTTGCCCTCAGCACCGTTTCAGGGTGAGCTGGCCCAGAGGGGACACACTGTGTGAAACAGCTTTCCAAGGAGAAGGTCAGGAGAGCAGAGAGCTTTACAGGTGTGAAGACAAGAAGCGGAGCTGGGGGAGCAGGAGGAGCTCCAGCACCTGCTCCTTCCCCCCCCAACGTGGCAGACTCTGCAAGCACAACCTAGGGCAGATATGACCTTTCCCTACTCTTTTTGTTTTGAGAACTGGGAAGTTGGCTGAATCCTAAGCAGGTAGATTATCCCAGGCAGTGCTGGAGCCTGCGGCAGGCTTGCAGTGGAAGAGGAGAAACAAGTGCTGGAGAGATTGCTGGCAGCCCTCAGGGGGACAGGAGCAGAGTACTCAGAGAAGAAATTGGAATTCTGGCAGGAAAATGCTGATTTTATGGAAATGAAAGAACTATTATTGCCCCCCTGACATCAGTGGGGCCCAGCATTTTAATGTAGGGCCTTATGGGCAGAGAAAGGTTGTCGATTTATATTAATTTCAGAAACACGGATTGGGATAACTGGGTAGGAGAGAGGCTTTAATCTCAGCAAATCAGCTGAAAAAAGAGGCAGGTGATAATTAGGGGTAAAGCATAAGGCAGAATGGTTGTCTTTTTTCAGGTTTCTCTCATTGCATCTAAAGTATTTTAAAAACTTGCAGGGGAACTGTGTGCTTCTTGTTAGTTGCCCTGTGCACAGGGTCCAGGAAATCACAGCTGACACATTGTATATGGAAATATGGTGTTGAGTGTCCCTAGCTGAGTACAAGGTTGGGCAAGGGACACTTGGATCGAGGCAGAACAACCAGCTCTGGGCATAATCCTGGGGCTGCCCTGAAGCTACGGGACATGCTTATTCCCAGCACTCTCTCCTACTTTCAGGATTACATCTGGAATTGGCAGAACTTTCTGGTTTATTAACATAAAATTGTATTGTGTCTAAAATGAATATTGTGCTTAAACACCCCCCTTACTGTACCACAGATTGTTTTTTTGTTTTTGTTTGTTTTTTCCTGAAATCTTGAGAAAGCTATTAGAGGAGTAAATTTGGGGTTGCTGCTGACGTTTTCTGGTCGTTAGGAAAAGGAGCCGAAGAGCAGTATTTGGAATGCAGATTTGTGTAAATTAAAATGTTAACAAATCTGACCTATTCAGCTGAAACTACTATAACCAAGATAAATTCCCTAGATACCAGTTATTTCTACAAATGCTTATTGACACATTTATCAGTGCCTGAGACACAATTAAGTTAAGCTTTGGTGATACAGAACCAGGTTTTAATTTCCATTGGACCCTTCTCCCTTGCTTCTGCAATGCAAAGCAGGTATAAAAATAACTGCCAGAGCTATTCCATATCTGAGAGACAGGTCCATGTTCCAGATCCAGCATTTCTTTCAGGAGGGAGAAAAGTCACTTCAGAACTGGTATTCCTAGCTCAGCGTTTCTGTTGCATGCTCATTAAAAGAGATTGCCTGATGTTCTCAGCATCTCCCCTTAAATGTTGGTTCTTTGCTGGTTTCCTACATTACCTTCAATCCATGAAAGAACAAACTGGATTAAGTGTTTCAGCTTGTTTTGTGTCATGAGAAGTGTTTTGTTTAACCTGCAAGAAACCTGTTTTAAGACAAAGTAATGTATTTTTGCTGCTGTTTCTAAACCCTCATTTCCACAAACCATGGAGGGAATTAAAAACTCAGCCTCTCAAATTGTGCTGGTCTCTCCTAAATGTGTCTGACACTGAAGATAGCACAATCAAAAGCCAAATTATTAAAATATTGATGGCTTTAAAGTTATCTTACCTGGTTCCCATTAATCTGGATGTAAATATGGTTACAATGCTCTGTGTCCACTCATTCATTATGACTGCACTTAATTGAACGGATCCCCAAGGAAGATAAAGATAATTGGACTGCACTTCATAAAAATTATTAAAGGAGGACAGTTAAGCAACATCCTGATGTAAGCCTGGATGCCTAAAGGTGAGAAATGCCAAAGGTGGAATAAAGGAACACCTATCCCTTCAACTAAAAGGGAAAATTACAGAGATTTATAGTGCATCAGAGGTTCAGAAGTACATTCAGACAGCCAGGCTTTGATGAGAAGGTGAAAAGCAAACACTTGCTGTAATGCAGGAAAGCATCAGAGTAATAGAGGAAATCTGTAGCTGATTTAATGAATTAGGAGGGGAAAAATCATGTGATGGTGGGAGCACAAAATGTGTGGATTAAAAGGGAAGGCTGTGAAGGTGTGAGATGAATAGGTTGTGGCAAAGTTCAGGTGTAGAAAGGGACCATGGCAGCTGATTTATTTTATGGCAGGCTGCTGCAGGAATGGGTGCTACCCCAGGAGATGCTGCCCGACTGATGGCTTCATTTAACAGCACATCTGAATTCCACATTTCATTGAACTAGGTTTTTTTATTTCCACTGGGAAGAAAATTGCAAGAGGTAAGAAAGGGTCAGCTGGGTCTCAGAAACAAGCAGAACATTCATATTTCTGTTTTCCATTCTGAAAAGTAACACTTCTCTGTATAACCTTGCAAAAGTGACCAGCTCTCTTCTGCATGCTACTTTGTTTTTGTGCTCAGCCCAGCATCCCAGGTGGGATCAAGCCCAGACTGTCAGGCTGACAGTGCTCCTGGTGCAGTAATTCAACCCCATCACCAATTTTGATTCCTCTGGTGGTGGAATATCTGTCTCAGTAGCACAGTAAACCTGCACTGGGGGTATAGTATAGGCAATATCATCCTCTGAAGAGCTTCCCCTAAATATTTTATGAACACAGACTTTGAGCAAGCAGGAGGGGGGAAAAAAGGAATGAGGGAAAAGGAGGTGGTTGATCCCAGGCTCTGCTGGCAGACCAATAAATGTTGAGACATCTCAAATGTCATCCAGGCTTATTTGAGATAATAAGTATTTTGTCTGTGTGGTGCTTGTAGTGTAATGTTGCTAACTTTGTGAGATGTCCTTTAGAAAGGAGTCCCTTCCCAGCATATTCATCTGGTGTTGGAGAAATGAAGGCAGTCAGGAGCTCTGAGTTGCTTCTTCCAAATTTCTGTGTGTTTGTATTTCTTTTAAAGGTGATTGGATCTCTGCTGCTGCAAATGCTGTTAAAAATACATGAAATCCGATTCTATGATTACTGCACTTGGCTTTCTGAAAATGTGATGTTGCTGGTCCTTCTCAAGTGAGTGAAAGATAAAAGAGAAAGCCTGCCAACAACTGAGTTAGAGGCTTCTTTTATTTATGAATGAAATGGCAGGATTTTTGTGGGGAAGAGAAGAAGTTCTTCTTATTAGCAGAGACAGTTGATTTCTTTTCCAAACTGGTTTTGGTGCAGTTAGACCTTTCTGATAGAGTAAAATTTGAAATGTTATGTTAAAAAAAATAACTATACACTGTTCCAAACACTGAGCAGGGATTGGTTTTTACTATCTCTAGTAACTATTTTGGGTACATTTTCAAAACCTCCTTGTTCATTCAGGTGTTGGCTGGGAGTAAACAAGGCATTGCCCTGGTGACAGGAATCAGTTTAGATGTTGAGACTGCTGTGAAATTCCCATAGACAGCAATCCACTAGTCTGAGATCACCCAAATACAGTGGGTTTAATCTGGATTTGTCTCTTCCAGCCAGGCAATTCTCTAAGTGTAACCAACAGGTGACTCAGGCTGAGCCGGGCTTTCTGTACCAGGAAACTCCTCTGACAGTGGAGTCCAGCAGCTTTTGATCCTTTATCCACCCCTGGAATACAACAAAAGGAGTTTATTCTGTTCTAAATTGCCATTGCCCATGTTAATTATTTCCCTCACTGCATATCAATATGATGTTCTGCAAAGCTGCCTCTCCTCCTCCGAGCAGGGCTGGAGGAACACGTGCTGCAGCGTGACGCTGAAGGATCCCACACCATACGAGTGACCGATGAGTTTACCTGGGCACATTGTCACTCCTGTGTGTGTGTGTACTGACAGAATGCATAGAATGAGGGAAAGTGGCATCTGAATGGCTTGACTGCAACCTGAGAGTTTCTGTTCCCGTTTTCCTCAGCCATCTCCAAGGAGCAGGGAGGAGTAATGCAGAATTGGTACAAGTATGTCACCTCCTGACAAGCACAATCCAGCATCCACCATGTTTGCTATTTGTATCTATTACAGGAGTTCTTTAAAGTGAGAGGGATTCTGATTTTCATGTTCTTTTCATTACTTTTCCCAGAGAAAAACTAAAACAAGGTTGTTAGATTCCACTAAGCCACGAGTATCTTTCTTTTCAAGATGAACTTCCCATATCACTACATTAAAATATGTGCAGAAAAATGCCTCCACAGCTGAACTCACAGGAGGAGAAAAAGGGTGAGGGATTAGTAATTATTTTGCCAGTGAGGCACATCCAGTTCTATGAATTTGGACCACGAGTCCCTGTATTTAGCTTCCAGACTTGCAGGCTCCCAAGGTGTTTTCCAGTGACTGAGATGATGAAGGACTGTAACAAACTTCCAGGGTTAAGTGGCTTTTCCACTTCTCACAGCATTCAAATAGAGATTGGGAGTCCTCGTGGAACATGTCTTCAAGCCAGACATAAACTACCAGAGTCTTAGCAGGGATAAGCAGGTAAAATACTTCAGCATTCTCTGTCAGACTGTGTTTTACTTGTCCCTTCCAGCCTTGGCCCTACTGTGTTTCTGACACATCAGGAAACCATTCCCCTCTGCTACTGAGGACCAGTTTGTCCCAGTGCTGTCACACAAGAGGTTCTGCCCTCGCTGTCTGCCTGGCAGCCACATGCCATCCCAGGGATTTGTGGAGCACAGAGTCACTCTGAGGGATGAAAGCCACTCTATACACCTCATTTATCACTGAATACTATGTTATCCCTGATACCTTGTAATTTTTCAGGGCCATGTAACAAAAATGTAAATACTGAAGCTTTATGTATTAATATGCCTGAAATCATTACTTAAAGATAAAACTGGTTAAATTATTCAGTTACAAAATTATCCCATTTCCACAGCAGCATATCCTGTCAAAGGAAGAGCTGATTATCCATAAGCTGAATTTAGCCAGTAGATTTATGCTGGATTCTGGTTTATGTTTCTACATTGTACATGGGACTGATTTGAGTTTGCTCCATCATTCCAGTGCATTTCATTTTCTCATTACAGACAAGAATGACCTTTTTCAGCAAATTATGGTGAGGAGCACTACCACTCATCAGTGAAGAAGATTCATTTTATTAACCCTGTTTAGTGCCTTTGGAAGTGTGTTTTGCACTCAGTGGACGGCCTCTTTCAGTAATTTGAGATATCAGAAGTTAGCAGATGGGGAGGGCTGGAATCTGCTGAGCACTGTTGGTCCAGCACTGCACAATGGATTCCTCGTAGTCCTCACTGCAGGGTGGGAAAGATGTGAGCTAAACCTTGTCATAGGAATCAAACCATTTGTTTTAATTAAGAAGGGAATAATGCCAGTAGTTCTAAAGCCTTGTCACAATTCCCAGAAGGAATGTATCTCCCAGAAGGAATTTGAGCTCCTCAGATTGCAGTGGCTGTGTGTCTTTCTGGTGGGTGTTTCTAGAATGATCTGTACCTTTTGGTCTTCTGTATGATTGCTGCAACTCTCTAAATGAGAAGCTGCCCATCAGTTTTAGAGCTCCTGTGTATGGAAAGGGGTTTCTGATTACTTTTCCTTTAAAAAAGCCTGATAGCTAGATAGACTAGTAAAACTGATAGAGGAAGAGCTCTGAGCCATGGCCTTGGAAGAAAATAGCATGAGTATTAAAAAAAAAAAAATCTGGAGATGATAGGAGACACTTTTAAAGAATAAAAAAGCTTTCCAAAGGAAGAGGCTGGTAAATAGCTTGAAACCTGTGGGAGTCCTATGAGCAGACAGTAAAACAGCCTGGCATTTGCCTCCAAAAAAAGTACACCAGTAAGATGATCAGGACACAAATACAGTGGGCTGAAGATCATCTGGTTGTACAAGCTGTGAGAATAGTTGGTACAGTTTGACTGTGAGTTTGTGTGAGCTCAGCCTAGCTGTGTGCTCTGCTTGCACTTGTCTTGGCCCTGTCCTGTCCTAAGGCCTTTCATTCCCCATCAGATTATGTTTTTAATAAAGGGGATCAAACAGAGCAATAGGGCTGGTTTTATTGGTCTGGCTGTTCTGTGCAGTTTTTCAGCTCTGATCCCAGTGCCCTGTGTGTCCTTTCTGAAGATGTACACAGGAGGATGCTCCAGCCACAGAACTGGGCTGTAAATGGAAACCTACAGCCACTTTATATCTCCCATGGAGCTGATTCCTCCAAGAGTGAGTCCTACCCTTTGGCTGAAATGAAGAGTTTCCTCACACTCAGGCAGTGCCTATGACACTATTTACTGCCTGGCAGAGCAGCTACCAGTTTGGTTTTTTAATTCTTTCTCCCATTTGGCTTAGATTCTATTCACTGGGTTTGCTTTAGGTATCACCGGCATTTAGACGCTGGAACCTCTGGAGGAGGTTGTGCTGACTCACATGTGGAACTGTAATAATTTCTTTTTCATATTTGGGTGAGCTATTGAAGAGGTGTTACCAAATTGAAAAGCTGCATGATTTGGGATTGAACTATTCAGATAAAACAAAGCTTTGAGTTTAATTGGATCCCATTATAGAGTCTGAGCAAGAATAGGACTGATACCTCACCTAATCAATTCCCTTTTTTTAAATTGGAAATCTTCAGAGCCTCTCCTATAAGAAAATTCCACATATACTAATAGTCTATAGACCCTTTTCTTTCTTCACACACATTTTAATATGTTCAGAGAGTTCTGGTGCAGTCTGGTTGCACTTGTTTCAAGTTGCTCATGAAATCCCACCTCTGACTACAGTGGGTTGGTTTATACATTATTCAGTAGTAAAATCCCAGCTGAATAAGGAGGAGGAAGAAAAAGTTAAGTATCGGAGTGGAAAGCTCACCAGGTCCTTAGCATAATCTCTCTCGTTCAGACCTGCATTTCTTTTTCTGTTTGGGCTTGTCTTACAGTGAAGAGTGTATCATTCCAATTTTAGATAGAAGGCTACCTGCTCAGCTCAGGCAGATTTAAAGTTTTTCTTTTGGTACATCACATACTTTCGAACAGCCCCTTCCCCTCTCTAAAGGGATTATTGTCTAAATCTGCACCAGGTCAAGTGAAATAATTAAACACAAGCTGGCTCCACTAATTAACTTATCCACAGACCATTGTCTGTTATTAGCATTTTAAAGAGACACTTTGTTAACTCTTTCTTCCTAGACTTAGTACTACTTTTTTAATAGCAGAACTCATTCCTGTGAACATCTTTGGCTACATTCCTTGCTTAAATATTATCTTCAACACATTTGCCAGAGCATGAGTGAATTTCTGGGATGTTTCACCCTGCATCAGTGACTTTTCTTAACTAAGCATAAGAAAAAGGCAGCTTAAATGCAAAGCAGTATGACTGTCAGAAAACTAGATACAGTCTTGTATTCTGAAATATTCTTAAAATAGAAAGTTATCAGTGTAAACAGTGGAGAGGCTGTTATATGCTCTGTAAAATAGAATTTAAATGGTGATGTATCTTGTATCTTTGTAGTGCATTTCATCTGGAACAGTGTCAGGATCATGGAGTTTGTATTTGCAGAGGATGTAATACTTCCAAAAATACAGAAATGTGTGCAGACGGACCAAAATGTGGGTGTTTGCTGTTCTGCACCATGAATACTGTCTATTTCCTTGAGTTCTGTACTAAGGAGTATCCAGAAAGGTGGCAGAAGGTGGCTCTGAAGGGGAGAACTGTTCTTGTTAGACACTTGCCAGCATTGCTAGACTGGCTATAAATAATCACAACCTCAGGTGCTGAGGTTTGGGCTGTTCTCCACTCGCTGCAGGCTGAGAGAGGTCTCATGGATAAGGCCAGCAAGGTTCAGGCAGGATGGAGCTGTGTGTTATCCTTCCCAGCACTGCACATTAAAGCATCTAGGAGCTTGTAGTAGCAGAGCTGAAGCAGTGAGGCAGTTTGTTCTTTTGTCATGGTAACCTCACCATTTTTCTTCTAATTTTCAGGCTAAATATTTTCCTTTCATTGTTGTTCTGTTATTCCAGTTTCTTAAAAACTCTGAGGACTTCATGTAAGAAATCCTCATTAAATAGAGTACATGTCAGTACAGTCATGTTTTATTCAAGCTATTCAGTTTTTGCACTTAAAATCTTTCTGTTCCAAATGCCTTTCTAGAAAAATAAGTGTGATTTTCAGTTAAAGTAAACAGGTAACATATTGAGTGACCTCAAATCTGATGGGTCAAATTTAGAAGGGGAACTAATTGCATAAAAATGTGGTGACTCATATTATCCAAATGTTTAATAAGCTAGTCTTTCCAGTCTTATTTATACATCTCTCTGACAAATAAATAGATTGTAGTTTCATATTCATACCAACATGGAATTCACCTCAGTTTATGAGGAACAATCTTGTTTTAATGGTTAAAGGTTTGGGCAGGTGCCCAAACAGGGGTAGACTGTCCAGACTGATTTCTGCTGCCTGAGGATGGGAAGCAGGGTTTGTATGTCAATAGCAAGTGACTCTTGGAGGACTGGGAAGCTTTTCTGCCAGGCATCTGCTGTTCTAAAGGGAAAGTTTGATGCCACTCAAGCAAGAACATGCCAAATAAAATGCCTGTTGCCTATTTTTCACTGAAAAATAGCTAGCTCTTTCTGTTAGACAGTTTCAAGGACGAGATTTTGTAAACATAGCTATGTTGTTGTAAAAATTATCTTTTTACATTCCTTTCCCATGGACACAAATCCTTTTGACAGACACTTCTTTTAACCACTGGAGTTAAAGACGGAAGTGTTAACTTTCTCCAATGATCTGTGATTTCAAAAAGTGTATATAAGAATTAAACGAAGGTGGGTTCCCCCCCCTTCCGCCCTTTGCGCTGAACATGACAACTTTGACTCCGTCTTTTCTGTTCTACGTCTCCGGCAGATAAGCCGGGATAAGCCGTAATAACAGGCAGCTCCGTAATAAATGCCAGTTTAGGAAGTTCTGTGGTCACCTTAGGAAGGTGAATTTCAGAGAGGTCAGAAGAGCAGCATCCTTCTCTCTTGGACTCAGTGCAAACCCTGTGGTTTGCTTGCAGTGGAGTAGAGCTGACCCAGCCACGGAGATCTGCTGTGATTTAAATACCCTTCCATATATTGTCTGTGTTTTGCTCACAGGGGAGCCTGTGCTGATGTGAAGTAGTAGATGAGAGGATACTCCACGCATTATCATTCTGCAAGTGGTTTGTTTTGGAGATGTGTATGTTTCTGCAATTATTTTAGCCATTAAACTTCAGCCCTGAAAATGCTTTCATCTTGGCTGATTCCATCTTTTTGTGGCCATGGCAATGCAGAGGAATGTGATGGGAAATGTGTTACTAGATTTGTAAATTATGTGCATTTCCCTCCTCCCCTTATGTTTCATATCACAAGAACATGATATTTGACAGAGAAGGTAATGAACAGTATTTGCTGGAAAATCATCAGCTAGATATGGTTTGAAAGAAAGCGTATTTGAGCAGAAAATCTGGAAGGGTTACCGGTGCTCTGCACTGTCAGGCTGCCCTACAGATGAGCAGCAAAGTAGCTGGAGAGGCACTGAGTGCCTTTGTGACTTCAGGGTATCAGCTCTTGGCAAAGTAATTGAGAAAACTTCCCAAGTACTAATAAAACAGCCTGAAGACCAGAGAAATGAGCAGGACATCAGATGGTTCTTCGGGTAGCCCACCTCCAACTCCTTTGGCCATGGGCACATTCCTGAGAACCCCTGAAGAACAAAGCTGGAGAATCTCTCACCTCTATCCATGAGAGTAGAAATTGAAGCATCAGCAATTATTTATGTAGATGATCCTGATTAAGCAGGAAATGCCCCACAAGAGTTTCCCACCCCCAGATTTAGGCAAAGTAATGCATTTTTAAAATCGTAATTACCAGTCAGGAAAAAAAGAAAAGACTGGAGAGAATCAGCATTTTTGTTATAATAGCTGCAAAAATGTTACATTGATATTGGTCTTTTAGAATGATGTTTGACATTTTAAAAGATCAATTTTTGTCAAAGTTAGCTCAGACCATTAAAACCATTTTAAAAAGGACTCTTTTGCAATGTAAAAATAAATTCCAAGTAAGCGAAAGCTTTCAAGTGCCCGTCCTCAGGAGCAGTTTCGTTCTTTGTGTCTTGTGATGAAAAACCACTTTGTCATAATATTCTCCACCAGTTTTCATCCTCAGGCCCCTTCAGCTCTCTATATGGTCTCTGCCACTACTGTCATCTAACCATATCAAAATGGGTATTTAGGGATGTTCTTCTGAAAACTAATTCCAGTGTTTGCAATAAGAGCTGTTAATGTAACTCAGAGTGACCATTGCCTGCAGTATCAGCATCTTCAAAGGCTGACTGACACATTTGAGAAATGGATTTTGTGTTACTCTGCTGACCCCAGACTCTGTGCCAAGGCAGTTTGGAGAGGGGCACAGGCATGGTGCTTTCCATACAACTTCCACAGGAAATAAGGAAAGCTAAATTACAGACTTCATATCCAGATGTGCAGGGGAGCGTTCAAGGAAAGTGCATCAAGATATCTTGCAAAAACTCATTTAAAGTTACATAAATTATTGTTTGCATTTTCGCATGCAGTTATTTTCAAGTCTAACCAACTGTATCTCTTTGAAGTGGCCCTAAATAAATACATCATTACATAAACACAACATTTGTTTGGGGATTTTTTCCCAATAAGGTCCAGGCCCTGTTTGCTTCACAGTGTTGCACAGACTGTGAGAAGGAGGTGTCTGAATTTCAATGGGACATTTTGACACAGAAAATCCCATTCTTAGTATGTTTGGAGTTTCTAAGTCGTATGGTGACAGCTACCTTAAAAGAAGACACAGTAAATAATATGGCATGCATTTTGAAGAGAAATTCGAGTGCAGGCAGAAAGTCCAAAGAGGTGATCACATTTCATTGCATGTTTTTCACCCCATTTCAGTACATCAAGCCAATGTCTGGAGCGTGCTGATGCACTGAGCAGGCATCTTGCTGACAGGCTTCCCAGCAGCACCTTGGTTTGCTGTTTGTTGGGAAGGCTGGGTGTTTGCTGTTGGAGGAGAGCCCTTGGTCACGATGCGCGGTGATAGCACCGCGCGCCCACCGCCTGCGCGCTGTCACCTCGCAGATGCAATTCCCTGATAAACGGCGGCACTCACCAAGCCAGGCCTTGGTTACACACTGCTGCAAGTCCAGTCCACGAAGTTCAAAAGTCCTTAAGCACCACAGAAGTGCTCTCTAGCAGGTCCCCAGATTTTATAAATGAGAAAATCAATGAAGAGACTCAAGGCGTAGAGACGCTCGTCTGTGCTGCCTCTGTTCCAAACCAGAATAAAACATGAAAGAGTAATCTGAAAGACGTGACAGTTTTTATTGAAGAAATAATCAGAGAGTCGCTTATCAGAATCAGGAAGCCTGCTTTATCCTTTGTTGCATTATAAATAAGAATTATATTTGTTCTTAGGAAACAAGTCTGAAGTACACTGCAAGATCTTATTGTGAGTGACGCACAGGGAGCAACTGAATAAATACTGCCTGTCTGCCCCATTAGGTGGTTGTGTTTCTTACGTTTCTCTGATTCCTTTACCAGGAATGAGTTGTTTTATCAATTCAGAGGTGCATTCAGAGGTGAGCCGTTCTTGGGTCACTTGTGACTGGGCCTAAATTCCAAGCTGATGGAAGGGAGGATGCTGACTGCCAGGCAAGGAACGTGGTGGTGGGATGAGGCAGGGACAGGGGTCTCCAGGTGTTCTCCAGCTGTTGGAGCTGTTGCACTGTCCAGGTTGGCTCTCCTGCTGAAGGGAGAGCACTGTTGGCCAGGGCAGCCCATGATGGTGTGGAGGAAGCAAGAAGAAACAGGGAAATATATGTGAAAAACAGATGTTGAAGGAAGAGACAATCATAGGGGTAGAACATTAAGGCAGGTGGCACAACAGAGTTTCCTTTTTCCACTCTTGTAAATTCTGGCAAAGGCTCTTAGCTCTGGATTCAAAGGGTTATAGAGAATGCCATCCTAGATAGAACAACCCACATAGTGCTGCATCCTCTCATGATACAAGGCATCTGTCACAGCTTCAGGCACGAGCTCTTGGAGCTGTGTGTGCTGGTTATGTCTCGCGCTAGGTGATTAGATGTAAAATTACACAGTATCATCCGAACTTGGAACATAAAACCACTTCCATGCTCTGTCTTGACTGTTCATAATGTTTCTTGGCAGAAGTTGTTTCAGACACCAGCTTTCAATCCTTCCAAATTAAATGTCAGTTGATGGCAGCGCCGTTGTCAGCGGGAGCGTCCTGCTCATCCCACGTCCCCCGGCGCTGGGAGCGGCTCTGCACCTCCTCAGCTGGCTGATGAGCAGCTCAGCTGGGAGCAGTTTCGAAGGAGATCTTTGACTTTCTTTGGCTTCCCAGAGGAATTCATAATTATTTCCTCCTTTATCATAGAGTGCAGCTGGAGGCTTCAGCTCCATTAGAACTGCCCTGGTAATTTCACAGTGTGAAATTTACAGCAAACTAGGGACATTAACGTTAAATAAATTTATGCAACAGCAACCCTCACCCAAGTCATTAAAAGTGTGTGCAGTTTTTAATGGATGCTTCAGCATGGCATTTGATAAGTTTGTTCATTTCTTTTCCCAGTCTGTTAAATATACGTACACACATTCTTCTGCCAGAGGTATCGGTGAAAGCTGGCTGTGGCCTCGGATGTCACCTCCTTGGAAACACTTTAAACATGGCTGTAATCCCAGCCTCAGTGGAGTGAGGAGAGGCTGTCACCAAGAGCGGATTTGGGGGTGTGTATGTGTGAGAGTGTAGGTCTGTGTGTGACTCCAATAATCCAATTGAACTATGTAGTGATTCTGAATTACATCTATTTGAAAAGACAGGATATCATAAAGACTGCTAATATGGTGGAAAATTATATTAAGCAGAGACAAGACAAAGTTGATTATGTGCTAGACTAGTGCAGATGTGCCTGGCACTAGTCGTTTATGCATATTGATTGATCTTAAATACAGCAGAGCAGAGGATGGGATGGGGTTTCTATGGTTATTGATTTTGCTTCAGCTCCTTGGGCTGTCATCGGAGGCTTTCAGATCCGACTGCCTTGACCAATGCAAGCCCTGATCAGAAAGCTTGATAAGAAAGCAGGCACAGGGATGATATCCTGGCCAAAGAAAACCTTCTGGGTATGTCCTTTGAGAAGCAGATATTCAGGAACACTCCTGCTCTTCAGCTCAGTGGAGCCAGGGCAGAATTCACTGGGAGGCTGCAGTTGGGCTTTTGGGCTGCCTTGCTGGATGTCTCCAGTGTGGGCTGTGCAGGAACAGCCTGGCGTGGTCACAAGGGTCAGTTTGCTGCGTGATCTGCTTCTCTTCTGTTTCCTGAAGGAGGAGACTTGGTTTCCTAATTGTTTAATTTTGGCTTTTACAAACCTGCTGGAGCAGAACTGTTGTTTTTCCACCTCTCCCACGTTCCAAGCGGTGAAGCTGGAAACAGGAGGTTTTCACACTGCTCTTTGGTTGTTTTCTCATTCCTCGTGAGTCTTTATTAAGACAGTTTTCTTTAGTCTTGCTCTTCCTGGAGCCACTGACCTCTGCCACCAGGCAGCCTGGCTTCCAAGGGCTCTGTGACTCTGCTGGCATGAGTCGTTTGATGGCTTCAAACTGAAAGAGAGCAGGTTTAGGTTAGATATTAGGAAAAAATTATTCCCTGTGAGTGTGGTGAGGCCCTGGCACAGGTTGCCCAGAACAGCTGTGGCTGCCCCATCCCTGGAAGTGTCCAAGGCCAGGCTGGACAGGGTTTGGAGCAACCTGGGTTAGTGGAAGGTGTCCCTGCCCCTGGCAGGGGGTGGAATGAGATGAGCTTTAGGATCACTTGCAACCCAGGTTGTTCTACAGTTCCATGATTCCCTGATCATTTGCATGGAGCTTGAAACATGATGTGAGAGTCAAATGAGATGCTTGTTTTCTAATAAACAAAGTGTTTAGGAATAGAGAGAATTAGATGTCTAGCAGTCAGTAAAAAGGAATTGTGGATGTTTGCCCTGGGAATTCCCTAACATCCCAATCCTTAGGGTTTATGTGTATGTATGGGCATCTCCACCTACCTTGGCTGAGGCCTGAGCTCCGTGCAGGTGAGTCTGCTGACACAGGTGAGTTTTCATGATTACGGTTTAGTTCTGAAAGAGGAATTTGTAAACATGTTGAATTGAGTGCATATAACTTCCTTTGATTTATGTTTGAGCTAAGGTGAAAGAACTCTATCTGTGATTGTGGACATCAAAGACAATATATTGAAATTCAGTTTTGTAATGTACACATCATTTATCAAATCTCTGCCCAATAATGCCAACATTTTCTGCACAGAAATACAACATGATGGATTACCTGCTTCTCACCAGCTTTCTGAAGGCCAAGGAAGACAAACACAGGATTCTTGCAGAAATGTCAGGTTCAGGCTGGGGAAAGGGACTGAAAAAAGGAACCCCAGGGCAATTAGCAAAATTCATATGCAGGGTGAGAATTTTAGGGACCTTACAGTCCTCAAAGGAAACAAGTTTCTTTGTTTCTTGCTCTCACCAAGAGCATGAGCAACCCACCTGCTGCAGGCAGAATGTGTCACCTTTTGCAGAATTTGGCCTGGTTTAGTGTCTGCTCTTGAGATGCTGATGATCTATAAAAAGTACATTTTTTACATCTAAAGCATCAGTGATCTGGACTTGGATCCGTAACAGCCAGTTCTTGCCTGGAATTTGAAAAAAAAATGCTTAGAAATATGAATTTCAAATTAAAACCAGCAGAAAATAAATAGCAGAAAACACTTTTCATTCTTGCTGAGCTTCTATTCAGTTCCTGCTTCCTGTGTTGACAGTGTAACTTGTACTTGGGCAGGAAAAAAAGGAAGCCCACAAACATAATTGCAACCATGTCTAATTAGGCAGAGCTATGTAAATTTAGCGTTTCTACATGATTATAAATGTCAGGAGAGCTTTAGATAAGACATGAGAGTTTTGAGTATCTCTTGTGTACCTAGTCTAAAATGTCCTTATTGCTAATCCTATTCATCTGGAGTTGCTTCCTAATTAGAATATTTATGGGCTAATAAGGAGGTGAACAAGACACTCCAGTTCAGTTCCAAAGGTGAGAGTAGGGATTCATTAGACTCGGCGTCTCTGTTTTGATTGCTGTACAATGTAATTAACATTGTGCTAGACAATCATTTTAGATTTACCTTAACAACAAATGTTTAAGAAGATTCCTGTTGTTCTGTCTTTGTGCCTCAGTCTGCTGAAACCTAAAGCAGTGATGTCAGCATCTTTAAGAGATTTGGGGGCTCCTGGATGTTTTTTTTTTCTGTTTTACTTTACGAACTGTTTTGACCTCAGTCTGTCATTTACTGATGTTCTTGAGTTTTGGCCATGCCAGCTAAAAGTGAATCTGGTTTGCATATTTTATGAATTCATGTCTTATAAATTTTATATCACTAAGACCTGTTTTATAGGAAATGCTTATCTTGGTATTTTGGGGTTTTTTTCAGAATTTCACTCACATGTCTATATCCAGTGACCTGTTACAAAAAAGAATTTTTAAAGTCAGATCTAGTTTAGCTGTTTTTAGGTTATACTACCATGAAAGCACTGTGAGTGCCTGACATTCAGCATCTCACTCTCTAATTTTTATTCTGGAAGGTTCTTTCCTACCTGGAGCGCCACTGAGCCCAGGCACAGCAGCAGCAGGAAAAATGCCTCCTACATCCAGATTGAGATAGCACCAGGCAGTCCTATGAGTTCTACCCCATGGGGTTGTAGACTTTGGTGATCCACCGCTGTGTGAGGATTTGGATGCTTCCGTATGGGATTGAATCATCCCCTCTCTTCCTCCTTGAGAGAAGGTCCAGTCCTTGGCCACCCATCTAGCCCTAGAAGATATCTTCCAGACTTTGTCCTGCTGCATTCTCTGGCTTTTGCAAGATGCTTTTTACTTCTTGCTGCCAAAGCTCCCATTGTGAAGGGCCCCTCGGCGTAGCCTAAGGAGAGATGCTCTGTCCCTGAGTCCAAGGGGGAGCTGTGGGGACTGCCAGCCCCAAGCCCCTGGGGCGTGGCTACTCAGGCCAGGGAAGATGGGGGCAGCTCCTGAAAGATTTTAGAAAGGACTAGACAGAGTTTCTGGTCTTCCTCCCCACATGTCTCTCTACCTTAAGCCCTACTTCTGTCTGCAGACCACACCTGAGTCCTGCAAAGCAATGGCCGTAACAAATGCAAATGCTAAATTGTCCTTATATTTTTGCCAGTGCTGTGGCCAGGCTCAAAGTCACCTTCTTTCCAAGGGCCAGCCACTCAGAGCAAAACCTGGAGGCCTTGATCCCCTCTCTTTACTTTCCTTTCCATACTGAAAAATTATTTTGTTGTCCAGGAAAACAACACCCTGGGGCTTTAAAGGTGTTACCAGAAAAGTTGTTAAGATGACAAGTCACGTTACTTCAAGTCTTCCCTGTATAAATTACAGTGAGGTACAGTGATCTCATAAATAATGATAAATATAGCAACATGCTACTGCTGATGGAAATCATTATCAGCCATTATCAACTTTAATTAATATATTCACATTATTCAAATCCAGGTAGAAAATGTTCCTTGGTGTCAAGTCTGGAGGAATATGGGTTGTGGCTTTTGTGCAGCTTGAAAAGCAGCTGGCAACAGGGAAGCAGCTCTGGGGAAGCACTTGGTTTTGATTCAGGGTCCAGCACATTGACGTCCCATAGATGTCCCCCATTTTCCAAGCTTGTGTGCAAGGGCTGGTAGATATCTTGTTTCCCAGGATTATTTCTCTCCTTGGAGCACTGCTCCCACACCAAAGAGCTTTCTGTTGTTTTTGTGGCATCTCAGTTGTCTCCGTAGCAACCAGGGTAATGCTGGAGAACACACAACTGAAGATGCTGGGGATGAGTACTGGTAGCAAATGTTCTTTAACATGAAAAATGAGTGAAAACAAACAGAAAATATGGGCTAAATAAACCTCTGCTAGTTCTAAGTGGAATGGTTCTTGAAAATTTCCATTAGGACTTAACAGCTCTTTAGATAATAACCAGTATGTCCCCTTCCATCTGAGGGTTTCCATCTGTTGATTGTGTTTGTTTGCTTTTCTCCCATTTTGTGAAAATCCTGAGGCCCAGTCCTGCTGCACCTGGGGTATGGGGCTGAACGTCCCCTTCCCTTTGGAGAAGGATCTGAAAAACAACATCAGACAAATGTACCCCACCTGCCACCCCAGAAGCAAACCCATAAAACCCTACATCCACACCTCCTGCTGCCCCTGGTGCATGGCTGGAGGCTTGTTTGCAGCTTTCCAGAAGAGAGAGGAGGTTTCTTAGAGCAGGAATTCCATGTTTATCCACTGTCCTAAGAATTTCCCACGCAGCTGAGGGCAGAGGGCTCTGCTTTATGCACACAGTGGAGCAGGTGAGGAAACTGCCTGGAAAGATGCTCCTGCATCCGTCTAATCCTTCTGTGCCCACTCTAACCTTCTCAGCATGTCAGGAGCCCAGCTTGTAGCATCTCCCCACAGGCAATGCAGAATCACCAGGATAATCCCCATCCCTCAGATGTGCACCTTCTAGTGTTCACACCAAAGAAGGTGCCAGCCCAGGGTGGTATTTTCTGTTCCAGACAGAGATGTGAGAATGGGATCTCTCTGGTGTGTGTTGTGTTTTCCATGGGAAAGGCTCCCATCAATGACTCTGTGGGCAAATGGCTTAGAGACCTTAATGACTCAAAGTAAGGACCTGTTACAGCTGGTTCCACACAGAACTTTGTTTCTCCTCCCAGATAATACATTTCTAATTCTGGACTGTTCTGACATTTCCTAGGAGAAAAGAGAAATTAAAAATCCATACAGCTCCCATTAACCAAGAGAGGTAAACACTGCCGTTAGTGGGCTGAGATAAAACCTTGACACCTCTGGGACACAAATGTGAGTTCAGCTTATGATAAATTTAAATATATTCTGTGGTCTCACCTTACTCCCCACAGGGAGTTGATCTGTCTCAGAAAATTCATGACACATACTTATCACAGCCTCCAGCTTCTTCTGGGAGAGGCCAAGGACCAGAGTTGTAAATCCCCTCACATTCTGCCTGAAGAGGATGGTCCCACCAGGTCCACACAGAGCCCGGTCATTCAGCCTTGCTTCTTTCTTGCAGTGAAGTACCTCAGCTTTTGGTTCTTCTACTCTCACAGCATGGTTTTGTCTGAGAAGTGGAGGAAATAAAGCAACAAACATACAACATTTACTTAGTGTAAGTTCATACACCACCTCCAGAACCTGAGGTGAGCAACTCCACAGAAGCTTAACACAGCATACTGCTGTAGGAGTAGGATAAATACTAACTTTTCTTTTTCAAAAGTACACATCTCACGACTGTTTTGGAGAGTATTAAACTTAGAATCTCATCAGCTCCTTCTAAATCTGCTACAGGGCTAAGATGTTAAACTGGATTCTGAAGAAAATACCAGTGCAGTTTTGGGGCTGTCTCCCTTGAGTTGTACAGGCAGCTGAGATTTTAGAGCATGGACCATGGATGAGATGGTTTGATTTGAATTCCACCTCACAACCAAAGCAAAAATAGTTAGTTTTGAAGGAATTCTTTATCCCACAATGTCCGCTTTCCTTTGTAATTGCCAGAAAGTATCAGTACTACAGTAAGGACTGTTGTTTGCTACACAGCCTGAACAGATTCCAGCTCATATATGGTATCCTGAAGTGGGATGAGACAACCCAGAATCACTACAGGTGATGGGTAGCATGAAGCAGATCCTGTGGAGGTACTAAGGCTCTGTGAATCCACACCCCAGCTTGTCTCACAACAATTTTTTAATGTACCTGTGTCCTTAATCTGCAGTTACACGTCTGGACTGGTTCTGTCACTGAGCTTAAAATGTTGAATTGACACCCTGAATTTACAGTCAGTTTAGTTACAGGGGCAAAAAGTTTCTTTTTGCTGTTAATTCTGCTCAGGGAGCTGGTGCAACTCAGCAAAGGACTGTCTTGCACAAGAAACAGGTCTCAGCTGAGGGTGGGGGGGAAGGAAGTAATATTGTGAGGGTGGATTTAATCAATGCAGTTTTACTTCTGTGCATAAAGAAGGCTTAAAACTACACTCAGCCTCTCCAAATGGACTCTCCAAACTGATGCATGCCTCTGAAAAAAAGTCTTAATTCCTCTGCCTGTTCCCCATTTGAGAAACGGGAATAAATCTCAGCTTGCAGAAGTTTAATGAGTATGAATTTGTCAATATTTATGCCTACAAAGAAAATAAAATATGCTGGCATTATTTATAGCATTTCAGTAAGCTCATCAGAGCAGCATCATATATGATCAGGTCATGGGTTAACAAGGATTAATTATCCTGGCAGAATTATGCTTTGCAATTTTTTATTTCAGTCTGTTACTTTTGAGTATTTGATAATGTAGCCTACTAAATTCAGGGTCATTTTCCTTCTTGTATGAATTTCAGCACTTCCCTACATAACTGTTTTTTAAGAGGAAATGTAGCCAAAATTGGAGCAAGCTGAAGTGCTGAAATTCCCTCTTGCAGCTAATAGCCAAGAAACTGCTACATTCCTCCAATTTTCTAGCTGCAAAAATTGCATTTCATCACATAAAGGTGGTTGGCAAGTTCCTCTTTCATACCTCGTGGCAATGTGAAGTTAATTTCATATTACAGGAACCTGGGAGGTTGTCAAGGGGGTCTGTACGATTCCTTTATAAAATTTCCCCTGCTATGATGGAACCTGCTCCTGGTCACCTGAAGGCCTTTGACACTTGCAAAGATCCTCCTCATCCCTTAGATGACAAAAAGCATAGAAATTAAATGCTGCTTGATTAAGGCCCTGATCTGAGAAAATTAAATTGTGCCTTCAATTATTGTGAGGGCTTGTGGCTGCTGCTCCATCCTCTTGTCATACACAGTCACTGAAAGGGGCCCAAGGTACCCTTCCAAAGGTCTCCCTGTACAGCTGGGACAGTTTAGGATTATCCAAAATCCTTCTTGGTCTACTCCCTCCTCTTTCAAATTAATAAACAGGGCATTTAATTTCACACTCCATATACCAATATGCTTCTCCTGGAGCACTGCTCTGACTGGACCTTCCCCTGCCACTGACATGGAGCTGTCTTCCTCCGGATGGCAGTGACTGCTGTCTTTGGAGTCTCACCTGGGTGTGCAAAGACTCTGCTAAGGCAGATCTGATTAAGGCTGACAGGCTCAGTATGGGAAGGAAAACGTCCCTGCTCATCACAGCGAGCTCTGGCAGTGGCACTCTGCCAGCCTGGCATCTCAATCATTTTGTTTATCAGCAGTTTTTCACTTCATCATTAAGTCATTTGTTCCTGTTCCTCACTTCCCCAGTTTTATCTCTTGTCTGAAGCCCTCTGAGCAGGCAGTATATTGAGTTGTGCTCTCCACAGCAGAGAGCAGGTCCCCAGAGGGTGGTGAAGCCCTGCTGGAGCTGGCCCATCGCACCCTTTGAAAGGGTCTGCAAAGCCTTTGAGCCACCAGAGCTGGGGTCACACCTCATTGTGCTATTTCTCTGCTAAGTCTTTGGGTATAATTGAACCCAAAACTAAGTTTGCCCAAATGCCCTACAGCCACTTTCTATTGCAAACCCATGATGCCTCAGTACACCAGTCAGTATTTTCCTGGGATCACTGTTTCTCGTTCCCCAGTTGCCGTATCCCAGAGAGCAGTGAGTGCTGACAACCATCAGGAAGCTCCATGGGAAGCCCTGTGCTAATAAGACTGCTCTCTGCAAAGGGTTCCTCATTTTGGTGGCCTTTGTTTTGCAAGAGTACATGGAATTATCCAATTGTGACTTCACTCAGATCCATTAATAGAATGTTTAATAAAAAATCTTTCGTTTTCATCTAATATACCTAGATATAAACATCAGGATCATTAGCTTGTAAAAAATTGCTGAGATACCTTGTTTTGGAAAGTACAGCACTTTATTCTCCATTAATCCCAGATCTTGTTCAGTGAGTGATTTGTACTGTTGGAGTGATTGTAGCTGTGTAGTGTTTGGTAAGTTATTACAAACTTTATTACTGTCGTTTGCTCTGTACCTAAGTGTTTTTTTCCATCAGATTCAGTCTGAATTGTAACCCTTCTTCTACACCAAGATTTAGTACAACAGTCAAGTATTGAATCAAGTGCATGTTTTTATTTCCTATGTGTTACATCTTTGGTGTTAATATATACAAAATGAACAAGATCAAATCTTGCCTTTGTTCAAATGCCTTTGTTTCATGTCATGGGTCAGAATTTGCAGCCAGAAAAAAAAAAAATCCTTCACTCACAGGATAAGCTTTTAGTTTATTTTCCCACAGCCTTGAAGATCTTTTCCTTTGCACCTGTTTTCACATATCCCCCTTCCAAGTCAGGGAAACAAAGCCATTGCAGGCAGTGCTGGTTTTGACAAAAGCCCCCATTACTATTTCCAACTTAGCAACCAAACTGGATTTCTTTTCCAGTAGCTGTCAATCACATTCCCTCTCAGCGAATCGACACAACATGACCCTGCCCAAACTGGGTGAAACAGCTCTTAAGAGAAATACAATAGGGAGCATCTCACATTAATCTCATCTCTGTTATTTGACTGTTTTCCACTAACCTTTCCTTCTGCCAGATTTAATTAAATCAGCTGCTTCTGTGGCTATAACCTGTTCCTTCCCTGTTTGGACATTCCCTTCAATTCATAAGGCACATATGATGTGCAGCCAGCAGGGACTTAGCCAAGATATTTTCTTAAAATAATTCTCAGCAATGAATAACGAATGACACCAAATGAGTTTATTTTATCCAGACCATAAGGAGTCAACACAGTACAGATGCCCCAGACTTGTGTTGTGCTCCTGACTGCCAGTAATTTTAAAATCCAGGATCCTAGTGTTGTACATACCATGTGTATATATATAGGATTAGACAAAATGGTTTGAATATATTACATTGACTTTATTTTTTTAGTTGCTGCATTGATAGGTTTTTAAAAACCTCATGCTCCTCAGAATAAAAAGGTCTGGCTACAACAGTGGTGTCATGAGAGTGGAATTTCAAGACTATCTGCAAAAATGAGACCAAGTATAAATAATGAACAATATTATTAATATTTATTCACCTGCACTGATCTTCCTGATGATCTTTTTCAAGCTTTCAGTCTGACAGAGCTTAAAGAAGACAGTTTTACCTGAATTGTGGAAGGTTTTTCTTCCTCTTTCTAATCAAGTGTGATATACCAGAAAACAAATCAGGCTGATAAAAACAGAAGTCAGGCTTACAAGAAAAACAGCTGTAACAGCTAAATGGCTTAAAGCAGAGAAAGTAGGAAAACAGCATGTGGGGCTAATGATGGGTGGTTTTCAGGTTTCAGAATACATTAAGGCATTCTCCCTGTTTATTAAATTGCTCTGGCAGCATTTGACAGCAAAGGTTTTGTGGATTATAAGAGTGCAATGGACATAACTAGGATATTTTTTTTTATCCTAAAGCCTGGCCTTTGGGTAATCACCAAGAAGTTACACGCTGTAGGAGGTATTTGCTTTGCACAACTCCAAAGATGGTTGGTTTTTATTAAAAAAAAAATATTTCTGAGATTGTTGTTTACCTTCCCTTCTCTGCCTTGAGATTTTGGGTGTTTGCTGTCTCACTCCTTTTGTCAGTAAGTGGCAGAAACAACCTGGAAGCAGCATCAATTTACTGCTGGCATATTTACCAAAGGGCACCTCTCTGCAGCACTGGTTGCTTTGTTACTACCCAGAAGTTGAACTATTGCTCCTTTCTCCCTGCCCAAGAACAGCCAAATGTAATTTTATGGTTTTACAGAAATTGCCTCAGCCAAAAGTTAGAAGCCTTTTTCCTTAGATCTCCTTTTAAGTGCTCTTTGTGAGATGACCTGGAATCTTGGGGACATAAAGGCTGCAAAGTATTGACAGGAGCTGGGTGGGAGCTGTTTTTGTTCCTGGGGGATGCAGATGGACACAGTTCTGTGGCAGAGGGAAGGGGCAGAGATGGGAGCTCTGCAGCCTCCCCCATCCCAGTGGCTGAGTGCTTCAGCCAACAAATGGATTTCTATTCTCACGGTATCACTCTTAGATAAGAAAGAGTTTTAATTTCATTTTGAAGTGTTATTTTCAATTTCTTTGGTGCACGGAAAAATTAAATGACCTGCTAAAGGTCACTTGGGGAGGGTTTGGGGAAATGCTAAAGGAATCCAGGTCTTCCAAGCTGCAGCCTGTAGCCTTAATTACAACCCTCTGTTTTGGCACAGTGGCTCTAGTCAGAATCAAAATACATTATCCAAGATATTCATCATATTTCTTTTTTTTAAATGAAATTTATCTGTAGCTCATGCCAGCTCACTGCCATCCCCTTGCATGACTGTCAGAAGCATGTAATTCAGTCTCCTTATTTCTCTCCTGCTTCCTTGTGGACTTCTGGCTGATCTGGAGTTCGGATCACTGAAGAGAGAGATGTAACCCATTTCTAGTGATTGTGTGATTCTAATGTTGGTATTAAATGAGAGAACCATAGGAGAAGCTCATTAACTGGCAGTCTTTCTAAACAGAAGAGTTGATACTCTCCAAGCACAGAGATACTGTAACAGCAGAGTTACTGACAATAATTTTGATAATAATTCTGCTAATAGTTTTGAAGTCAGCTCATAGCACCTGAGTAACTTCATTCAAGTTTTGACAAATGTCTCTGCTCAAATATCAGGTAAGAAATGCTGTGGTCTCTGGTGCCCACCCTCTGCAACTTGAAACCTAGAACAAGTATCAGATTAATAACAGGCCCTGCCTTGCTGTTAACCTTGGACACAGCACACTTCAGAACACACTTGCTACCAGCAGTGGCCAGCTGGGGACAGAGCCTGGCAAGCCCTCTGCAAGGTGTATTTGGGTCACTTCACTGGTTTTGGATGTATTTTGGGTGGTTTGGGATGTATTTTCCTGTCGGCCTCTTTCTTTGGGCAGAAATTGCTGCATTGAAGTTGCACGTGTGTTCCACCACAGTGGGGTTTCAGCTTGGGTGTTTTTTCACAACCTTGGTAGCCCAGGCTCAGTGTCTAATCCTTTAGGGGTAAAACTCAAAAAAAAAAAAAGAAAAAGTGTCCATCTCAAATGAATATGGTTGCAGCATATTGCACTCAAAGCACCTCTCTCCCAGTTTAATACAGCCCTTCCTATGCACAGCATTGCTGGCACCAGGCATCGTTAAAAGAAGCATTAAAATGATCCATCAGGATCCCCAGTCTGTGTTACCATTTCCAGTTATTTGTCTGCTGTGGGTTGGTTTTGTTTCTTTTTTTTTCCCTTTTTTTTTCTGGTTTAGTTTCAGGGCTTTTTAATGCTTGGAGTTGGTGTCTGAGCTTCCCCGTGCATCCCTGACAACTGGCAGATCTCTCTCAGAGCTGAGATGCTCAGTCGACAGCCCAGCTCCTGGAGCTGCTCAGCAACATCCTGGCACTCAGCACGAGATGAGCTGGATGAGCAATCCTGTTTGGTTCACATACCTTCCCTTTGGGAGGCTCCAGGGAGATGTGGCCAGGATGCTGGAAGGTTTTTGGGATGCCTGCTGGGGTCTGCTCTGTACCTAGTGCAGGAAAGGTTTCCACTTCACCACTTCCACTGTCTGAATGACACAAGAAAAGGCAGCCGTGGGCAGCAGCCACTGAACTGTTTGCTCTTGTGCTACTAAAAGGCCAAACAGAGTAGACTCCTGAAAGGCTTTCTGGTGTTCTTTGATGTTATAACCTCTGTGTGATAAAAAGATCATATTCGCTTTCTTTCAGGTAACTTTTAAAGCACTTTGTCGTGCTTTCATAGGAAAGCTCAGCTCGCTGTTGCTGGGTGCTGTACCCACCACCAGAGGCTGTTTTGCTTTCAGAAGCTGCCACACAAAAGAGAAAATAGCTGCTAAGCTGGAGCAGGTCCCATTTACACTTATGTGGGAGATTTAACACCCGCCCTGGGAAGAGCTGGGAAAGTTGATGGTGTGTCTGGTGGTTCCAAATGGGTTAAAAGGTGTAATTTGTAACACATTAATATACTATCTTAAAGTGCAGTAGCTTAAGAGAGAATGAGTTGTATAAGGTGTGAGATCCCACAGGTCTCAGTTGCTGAGAGGGAAAGTCTTAAAAAGAAGTTTAATTGCTGGTTGTTAATCAGGCTGCCAGGAGAAAGCTATTAAAGGTGGATGTCAATATAGCTGCAGTGCCAAGTGGAAACCCTGAAGTTGGCTTGTGGCCTCTGGACCTTCATTTGTCTGAAAAAAAAAAAAAAAAAAAAAAAGGTATGTGTTAGGCTGGTTTCTGAAGATGGTGTGGAACAGCTCTTCCACCCTGGAGCTTTTTTGGAAAAAATATTTCTGCTAGAGTCAAGGGAATGTTTGGGGGGAGTTTGTTTATTTGTTTTCAAATTGACTTTCCTGGCTCTGGTACCATCTTTATTAATGGTGTGTTCAGCATCACTGGTACCCAAAAAAGTGAACATCAAGACTTCACTAGGATGTAAAGAAATTATTTAGAAAGCAAATCAGAAGAACATCTCCTATTCATCTCATTGATATTGTAAAATTCAGGGGAGATGGAAAAAACACATAGATATAAAGAAGACGTGAGGATAGCCACGGGAGGAAATAGGATTTAGATTTTTTATCTCCTTCTTCAATAGATTCCTACTAATACATCCTACATCCTGATAACCTTATTTGCTTTACCAGATGTGATGCTAAAATTAGCTAGTCATACATTCCTCAGGAAGTAGTAATTAATTGGACAATATTTGTACAGAGCTTTGAAAATGTAGGTCCTAATTTTGCAAACCCTTTGTCCATAATGCAGATTAATTTAATCACATAATTACTGCATTTCTGGACTTTGGTATACACAGTTACCCAGCTCGTGTGTGATGTATAATAATTGCATGTGTAAACTGGGAATAGCCGCATTTCTCAAATACTCTGCATGTGCATTTGAAAATTGGGATCACAGGTAGCACTTCCTTCCTAGGACTTCATTTTAAAATACTTTGTTCTTTCCTACTGTGTCTCTGAATGTGATTTACTCTTGTTTATAGCCTCTCTCAGCAAGGCTGTGCTCAGCTCAGCCAGGGATTTGAGCCGGTGCTTTCCTTGCCAGCCTCTGTGTCGATGGGGAGAGCCACTTGCAATAACTGTAATTTTGTTTGGGGCACCTGCTCCTTTGTGTGTGCCAATGGAATGGGCTGGCTCAGTGATAACGATCGGTGTTAAGTCTTTAAACCGTTTTCACACAAACATTCTGTGGTGTTTAGGCTGAAAGGGTTTTCTTCTTTTTCTTTTTAGCAAGTTGTTTGTACACAGGGAATGCTGAGAGTTCTGTCTTCTGCTTTAGCTCAATTTGTCATGATTTCTACCTAGACCAAGAGGATTTAGCCTTAATTTAATACATTCTTCTGAGCATTTTTGCTCCCCAGACCCCGTATTAGATTGCTCCGGCATCTCATTCCTTTTTAGTGGTGAAGGACCTACTAATTTCCAGCCTAAATTTATTCATGGCCAGTTTATACCCATTTGTTCTTGTGTCAACATTGTCCTTTAGTTTAAATTGCTTCTTTGCCTTCCTAGTGTTTATCCTCCTGATGTATTTATAGACAGCAATCATATCTGCTATCAGCCTTCATTTTGCTAGACTAAACAAGCCAGGCTCTTCCAGGCTCTTCTGCGGTGATGGGCTCTTCAGTGCCAGGACCTGGCTGGCTGTGGGTGGCTGAGCAGCGAGGGCAGGGGCCTGGATGGTGCTCAGCATCCCCAGGAGCCCCGGGTGCCTGGCACAAGGAGTCGGGGCTGCCCTGTGTGCGGTGCTCGTGACCGCACCGAGTGTTTGCCCGCGGTGTTTGTGCCTCGCTGGGCAGCAGGGAGCTGCTGGGACCTGGGGACAGCCCTCCTTCCCCGTGTCCAATGGACCAACTTCCAGGAAAGTTCCCTTTATTCATCCCTTGCTGCATTATCCTGTATTTCGTGCTGTTAAGTCACATCTTCTTTCTGTTATCTAATTGCCAGGTTGCCCTTCTTCCAAGCTGCCATTACTTCTGTTCAAGGCACTGCTACCTTTTTCACCAGCCTTTTTCACCAAGCCCTTGACCAGTTTGCCATTAACCTGTTGCCCTGCTTCCTGCAGTTGTGAATGTTTTTACTTTCTTGTAGCTAGTTCTCACGGTCTTTTCTGTAAACATAGCTAGGTTATTGTAACTGTATCTTATCACTCACATTCCTTTCTCATGAACACAGAACTTTGATGGACATTTCCTTTGACCACTGTGATTGAGGGAGGAAGAACTGATTTCCTCCAATGAATAGTGATTTCCAAATGTGTATAAAAAATAAAGAAGGCGGGTCTTGGCCCCCTTCCTTCCTTCTCTCTGATCCTGGAAACAGGTGTCTGGCTCGTCCTTTCGTGTCGATACTGTGACATTAACCACCTTAACAAATTTCTTCAACTAATTCCCATCTTCTGGAATTTAGCTGATGTATTTCTTTGGAGCGCTGAATCAGATGATTGACAGCAGAGCAGACAGATTAGATCTGCCACAGTTCCTTTAATTATTCCTCACTTCATAATTTTTTCCTTCAAAAGCCCTTCTTAGTTTTTAGGTCAGACTAAAAGCTCTGCACTTATCAAGATGAGCGTTTTCCTAGACTGAAGTAGAAGTAGCACATTTGCTTTGCTGTAGCATGAAGATTTCTTAGATTGATTAGAAATACTTGCCACAAGACCTCTTACAGTCTTTAGTGGGGCTGGGTTTTTAGTCTAGACCCCATTGGGGCACAGGCTCATTTCCCGATTTCCCCAGCATCACCTTCAGAGCAAACCTATAGTAAATGTTAGGACCATTTTGGTTTACCTCTATGCTGTAGTTTCTGCCCTGTGCTATTTAAAATGTTGTTTTTGTAAAGAAAGAGGAGAATTATTCTGTATGATCAAAATGCCATAGAGAAAATGTCTCTTGTGCTTGGGGGCATGAGGCTGCCTTTACTTTTCTTTTAATAGTCGTAACAATAATAATACTATTAGGACAACAAACTGAGATGCCCCTGGAGATGATGTGACAAATTGGAAGGACATGCTGAAATTGAAATTGATTGAATAGTTCAATAAAATCAGCTTAATGCACAAAACCAAAAAGATTAGCTAGAGAAAAACAAAAAATCAGTAATTTGTTATCTGCTGGGGCCAATCTCACTGGAGATTGAATTAGTTATAAACTAAAACTGGGTACTTGAAAGGAGCACTCTTATATGCCCACAGTGCTGGAGCCTTTTGGATAGAACTGGATGTGGATGGCAACCATGTGCCTGAAGGTCTGGCAAATCAGATCTCAAACTATTTCAGTTTGGTGGACTTGGCAGTGTTGGCTTCATGGCTGCACTCAGTGATCTTAAAGGTCTTTGTCAACCTAAATGCTTCTATGATTTCATATGTCTGAGTTCCATAAGCTTTGCATACCATTCTCCGTGTCAGATTCCACTTTTCCTCCGAACAAAATAGTTCTGGGCTCAGTTGTGGAGCTGCTTCTGGAATCCTGAGATACAGCAGCCACCATCATGATCCCACCTGATCACTCCATCCATTTGAGATCTGCTATAAATCCTTTTCTCACGTTTTTTCACCAGGCTTGGACCTTGGATTCCCTGCACTTTTTTTTTTTTTTTTTTTTTTTTTTTTTTTTTTTTTTTTTTTTTTTTTAATTTTTTTTTTTTTGATAGAGGAANCCTTCTCTTTTTTTTTTTTTTTTTTTTGTGTTGTATGATTGATATCTTTCTTTTAAACTTCTTTAATTCATTTAATTAAATTTTCTTTTCTTTGTTATTAACACTGTGTTAGAAAGCTCAGTGAATGGTGCTTTGTTAAATAAAACAACTCTTGTAAACCTGGGGTCTGTGAGTACAAACACGTGTTTTTCTCATTTATGTGAAATCCAATTGCTGCTATTTTTTTAAGTATCCTCCCCATTTCTATGATTTAAACCTTCAATGATTTAAACTGAAGTATTTGGCCTGTTAGGGAATACTTGCATAAGCCTCCCAAGTTGTCTGTAAGAGAGAATAAGGAAGGAAAAGCTAAATATTAAATAGAAATTACATTCACTAATAAGGACATTTCAGCCTTGTGCAGTGCTTTACAAATGGAGTAATGAACAGCACCTTCTTGCACGAGACAAAACAAGGGCTAACAATAGTTTCTCCCTCATGTTTTATTATACAAGATAGGAAAAGATAATGAAAGTGCATTTCCATAATATATTCCAGTTGTAAGGTGCTGATGGATCCCTGAGTGTGATGTCTTGTCAATTTAGCAGGTCAATTAAAAGCCCTGGAATCAAGATAAAGCTTAAATTCAGATCTCTTATTCTGGCAACTCGGAAGAATTAAAGAATTGAGCCAATTACAGCACTTCAAGAATATTTATATGGGAACAGAGAGACCTAATTGACCTAGTTCTTGCCCTTTGAAATTTCAGAGGACATTTGTCATTTTACACATGCTTGCAGCATTGGCACCTGGAAGGAGCAGGCCTGGGTACCTGAGCTGTGTTCTGGGGGTAGTCAGTCTTTCCTTGCATCCTTCCACCTGACTTCACAAAAAAGCTTTTTCTGCATAAAATTCTGCCTGCACTTGGTTTACACACCTTTTGGGCTCTCCAGTGTGCCACCTGCAGCCTTAAGGATCAGGCTGTCATGTTGAGCTTTGCCCCAGGTCACACTGATTTTGGCTGGATCCTTCCCTGCATCCAGTGCAGCCTTTTGCCCATATTCCAGGAGAGGAGCTTTGCTTTCCTCTCTGTCTGTAAAGTGCTCTGTGAGAACAACACATAATCAAGAGTAAATTCTGCAGATCTAAATTAAAATTTATCGTTGAGGCCTGTTGTAAAGATTAGGAGACTTTTCTTAGTGCAGGCAGATATTCCTAAATAAAGAGACATCCCAGGGAGATGTGTACACATGCAAGATCAGATGGCCTCTCCTATTTTATTCAGGTTTATTTTCCAGTTTCACTGACTTACAGCATCCTGTAGAACTTCACTGTGTGATTTTTATGGCTGTCTCTGTGAGGTTTTTTTAAGAGTTGTGTTGGAAGGGGTGCTCAGGAATTTAGATTAGTTCTGCTGTACTTCTGTATATTGCATTGAATTATTTTGTTCTTCCATACTGGACTTATTTATCTCCTTATTTACCAAGATTGTGTTAAGGATTGAAACATGGAGAGCGTTTTAATGCTTTGTGTGCATCAAACTGTGTGAGCAGAACAAGCTGCAGGGCTGCCAGGCAATGTTGATGTCAGTTTTGGGGGTATAATGTTCTTAGCAATGTTTTCAATGAAAACACATGCACAAAACTTTTACTGGTTTTCAGAAGACAGAAGCTAATGTAGCAGAAAATGCTTAAAAGTTAATAAAATGTTAGTTTCAACCAAGGAATTTTGCCCATGAGACTTTTATTTTTCCATGAAACAGGGGATGTCCACCAATCTATGCAAAAATATCTTCAGAAGCATTGCAGAAAATTTTATCTATCTTTTTTACTAACATTTTAAATCCAATTAACTTTTTTGTCTGCTTAAAGGTTGCACTTATATATGGAAAATAACCAAGGCATTTTACAGGATGTATTTTTGTTTCTCATCTTTTTCTCTTCTTTTTTTTTTTTTTTCCAGAAAGTTCAGCAGTACATAGTCATTGTTCAAGCAACAGATATGGAAGGAAATCTGAACTATGGTCTCTCAAACACGGCCACAGCGATCATTACAGTGACAGATGTGAATGACAACCCCCCTGAATTCACTACCAGCACTGTGAGTATCAACACTCAGCAGGGTGATGCATGGACACCGTGTTTGTAATTCATGGATGTTGATATCCACTGTCTCTCTGAGCTGGTTGGGCAGATAGGAAGAGCTTTGATGGATAATTCTGGAACAAAGACTTTCAGGGAGGGGGGAAACAGGAAAAAAGACTGGTTCATGAACCAGCAAAACTCTGTGGTGACTGATTTGGCCAAGGTACTAAAGGAGCTGACATAATATGGCGAACAGCCCATGTCTGATTGCACCAAAGAGGATGCAGTTGTTTCACAGCAATTGTCTGCAGACATATCAGAGTTATTAATACTTAGGAGTGAAATCCTGAGCAGTGAGAGATATTTGGGGTCTATAGCTCAGATATGATTTCCAGGAGGCAGTAAGTACTGTAAATGGTAACAGGTAGCTGGTAAAATTTGTATTTCACTGATAGCTCTAACAGATGTATTTGTGTGTGCTGGCAGGAAACATGTAGACATTCTTCAGTACATCTGGTTTTAATCAGTTAAAGATTTTTCTTGTGTTATATGAGCACAGTCTTTCTCTCTCTTTCTGTTCTCATGTGTTCCAAAGTACTACAGGAGGGCAAGGGGAAAGAAACAGAGATTGTGCATGACAAATTTTTTGAGCTGGCTAAGGTAAAAATGAGGAATTGGAAGGTGAAATGGTGTGATCTGGTTCATTCCAGCCTTCGTAATCCATAGATGTAGAACATCTGAAGTGTGCATAGTAAGTTTAGAAACCACAGAGCAGTGCAGAGGTTTATATGATAATAAATGAGAAATCCTTGTGTGTCCCCTGTCTGTATTCATATGAGGGTCAACAAGGAGCAGTAAGTGATGTATCTTAAATGGACATCAAATCTTTACAAATACAGAAAATATTAACTGCTTTGTGCTCAAGTCACTGAATATCCTTGGAGGAATGTTTTTTATTATTTATATTATTCTGAATTTTCATTCCATCCAAAAGGGTCTCTAAATATTTATTAACGTAGTACCAAACTTTCCCCTCAGTTGCACTCTTACAAACTGCAGATGTGTAGCAGAACTCAAGGAAGTCGTGCAGAGCCCAGTTTATGCTCCTGTGGACCCAGACTGGATCCATCTAAGTTATGGAGTCTGGGTCCTGCCCTCCCATCTCCACTGGGAGCTGGGCTTGGGGCTGTGATGTGCTTAGCCCCAAATAGCACCAGCATTTTCTGATGAAGTCACTTGGACCTAGATTCTAAGGAGAGGAAGGGCACTAAATTCCTCCTGAGTCACAGCAAAATGGGCACCCAATACGTTTTGAGGTCTGGGCATCAATGCCAGGAGGTGCTGCCGCTCCAGTGAGGACAAGGTGGGTGTAACAGCACACGGGTGCCTCGTATCCATCGTGGATACTCCAAGCTTTGTGTTGTAAAACTGTGATTAAATATCTCCTTCAGTATGATGCCATTCAAGCCAGGTCTTGGGCCGTGTGGTCCTTTCTCCTGCCAGGACAAGACTGTTCACTCTGGAAAGAGGTTTGTGTCTGTGGGGCAGTGGGGACCTTGCACCACAGCAGGACGGATGTCGGCTCCTTGGGTGCATGAGGGACTTTATTCTGCCAGGTAAATACTTCTTTGCCCTCAATTTGAGTGAAAAAGGAATGACATCTAGTGGCCACGTCACTTCAGCACAGGTTGTTCGCATGACCCAGGTTGCCGGGTCCCTGTCTCCAGAGGAAATTTGGGAGGTGTGGTTTTGGGGAGCAGGATGAGCTGTGTCAGGGTTAGTTGCATGAGCACATTGGTGCCTTCTGCAGGGCAGCATCCTTCCAGATGTGGTACATTTTAATGGCTTTCCAAAACACTTTTCAAAGCTGATGGAAGGTGGGATAATGGAAATTTGCTTTCAGGTGAGTTCTGCGTATTTAATGTCTCGGCGTGTGTTAAACCTAGAAGGAATAAAAGCCATCAAGAGAATTACCCATAGAATTGTGTTAAATGGATTAGAAAATGCTACTCTTCCTCTAAGCAGAGTTGATGTGTACCATTATTTCTCTAATTTCAATCACCAAAGAAAGAGTTTTGTAAGGGCCAAAGGGCTTTACACAGTGGCACATGGGACTTCTCTATAAAGATTTGAAAACCAAGGGTGTTTTACAATAATACTTTCTGATTCTATGGAAACAAATATCTTTTATATACTCCTGGGTATAGCCAGGATGAATTTCATGGGAGTATGAAAGTATAATATGTTTTTTCCCTTACTGGCAGAGAGAACAGCATCAGGCTGATGAGTTTCTTTAAGCTTGAGCTGAATCTCCTTGCTGTCCTCAAATAGTCTGATCTGCATTTTAACGCCACTAAAAAAATAGCAAAAATCACTTTCCAGGAAATCTACAGCTCCTCAGAGAGTAAGAAAGCCCATGGTCTCTTTTAAGTCTGCGGACTGTTTGGAGAGATATTGTATATTTTTATTTTAAATAGTTGTATTGAGATGCTGTTGTAAAAACAAAATAGGCTGAATAACTGAAATTGTGGCTAGCTCTTGGCAAGCTGCCAGATGAGAGGAACTCAGGAACTGTATTCATCCCAGACAGATACAAAGGCCCACCCTATAGCGCTCCTAAATTACCTGTCATTCAGCCAGGGTGGTTTTAGACTTAATCGTTTCTGGATAGGAATGTAGCTCAGGAGGACACTGCACCATGCTGGTGTCACAGCTCATGTATTCAGCAGCAGGAATTAATGTTGCTGTGTAAAATTTAACAACGGGATGGGAGAGAACAAAACAGCCACTGCGATGGTCGAGAGTCAGGGCACGTCTGTAGTCGAGCACTCGGTGCAGGGGGGAAGAGGCTGCTGTGTGTGGGCCTTGTGGCAGTTCAGACACAGGCACAGGAATGCCAAAATGACACATCCACCAGAGCAGGTGACCCGTGGAGGTGTGTTGGTGAACAGACATCCAAAATACCAGATGAGCTGTCATCAAAATATACTGCTAGATGAGAAGTAATAAAAGAGCAATAAATTACACAGAAGACCCCTAAAGGTACAAAATGAAGATATTTCAGTAAAACTCTGAAATGCATGGGTGCTTCCATGAAAATTGATCTCTGTGGGTTCCAAACCCTTTGGTCCATCACCTGAAAAGGCAGGGGAAGAAGCAGCCCCTCCTTCTCAAACAAAGGGTTCTGAAATTATATGGGAGAGAGGAAATCAGAGACTCTGAATGAAACAATTTGGAATTTGAGTCTGCTGTTAACTCCAAGTCCAGTCTCCATCAGCAGTCCTGACAGTCACAATCAGGACTATCTGCATCGAGCTGCCAAGGCACTGGGGCACAGTGAGGACAAGGTGCTTCCCCTAGTCCTTCACAGCTCTTTTTTGTGATGGTGAATGTTTTCTTCATCTGCAGTGCTACCTGTGCCTGTGCTGAGAAGCATCAGAGAGCACCCAGCAGTGGGGAATTGTCTCCTTAGAGACACCACAAGAGTGGAGCATCCCCCTGAAATGGCGTGAACATCACAGGCAGCTGTTTGGGGCAATTTTAATGATTTAATGCAGGACTGTGACCCAGGGAATGCTCTTCTGGCTAGCTAGGGGACTTCAGCCTGCTCATAGTGTTGTGTTCTTCATGTGACATTGTTGCTTGCAAAAATAAATGGAGGGAGGCAGCTCTTCCCTCTCCCAAAGAACAGAGGTACCACTGACCATGCAACATGCCCAACCAGCCCATGCCCACAGGCTCTGGGTCAGATGCTACAGAAAAAGGTATTTTAATCCCCCATGCCCAAGTTTTCTGTGGCTCTTTGAGAGTTTTTAGCTGTGCTCATTCATTTCTGTGAAATTTTTGGTGAGTTTGGCATCTGCCAAGCCATGAGCTGGCGTAAAATACTGGCATTTTAACTGGACTGTGTTACAAAGGTTTTGTAGGAAGTTTTATGGGAAAACTGCCTGTTACTGTTACAAGATAAAGGTATCAGTGTGCCCTCCCTTATCCAGAGTCTTTGTTCCTTATAACAGGGTCATGTCCTCTGACATGCCTTAATTATGGGGAAATTCCTCAGCCTACCTTCAAATATTTATCTCCTGTGTGCAATTGAGCTGTGGTTTTTCTGTATTAATATAGATCCGTAGCCTCTGGCCAGATCCTCACCTCAGATATAGGAGATGCAATGAAATTAGTGTTGGTATTTCAGAGATTAAAACTCATCTGAAACAGAACAATGCTGGAGAGTCTCAGGTGAGATTTTATTAAGGTTGAAGCATCTTCTTTGCTCACAGAAGGAACACCTTTAATTCCAGTGAAATCTTTAACTCCTCTCAGGCAGGATGCCCTTTCCAGTCTGACCCATCATACTCTTAATAGCCATCCAAGGATTTCCACTTTATCTAAGAAAATGCATAATCAGAGGGGAGGAGAAGTGAAAGAAATCCATGCCTACACTTGACTCATACAAAGTCTATTTTTATCGTATTCAATCAGGAACAATCAGGCGGAGAGAGGAGACGCAGATGAATTTGCATGATCAGACTTCTGTGTCTGAAATGTTAATTAAAAGTTATTTTAGATTTGCCTACTGTGCAGAACTTGTTTTTATAGTAGCCCATGTAAGGGAAATATTATTTCACAGGGCTAAAGTGCTCATGATTACTTGAGCTTGTGGATTCTTGGGAAAACCTGCCTGGCAATCAACCTCTGGAAAAAAAAAAAAAAAAAAAGGCAGGGGGTAGTTACAGAAAGAAAGGGAAAAAAAAGAAACTGGGCTATTCAAGTTCTTTAAGCTCCTGAGCCTTAGGAGGTCTTATTTAAAGCTACTTTAAAATTTGGCCTTTGGCACTGCTTTAAGAATCTCCTCCTCCAAAGCTGAATCCAGTGGAGTCTGTTTTAAAGAGGCAGCTTTAGGGCCGCATCCCCTTCCCTGCCTCACTGGCTAATCCTGACACTGACACTGGTAGGAACAGCTCCAAAGGTTTAGGACTGGACTATTGGCCATGGGTGGGTGCTTCCAGCTCAGTGGTGGCTCTTGCTGACCTGGGAAAAGCCACCTGGCCAAATTCTGGCTGAACTCGAAGCAGAGGTGCTGGTGTGGAGTAAGCTGTGTTTGGAGAGGCTGTATTGGAACAGGAGGGATGTGCTGCTGGGTAAGGTTTAATCTGGTTACAGTGTGGATTTGGCTGATGAGTGAAGGAGCAAGTCCTTGTTGCAAGTGCATTGGGAAAAGCAGTTCTTGCCAGTTTTTAACTGGCCTATTTAATTAATATTGTCAGCCCAGACTCAGCCCTGGCTGCTGCAGTGAGGCAGAGTTGGTAACCTGGCTCGTGCTGGGCTGCATCAGGCAGCGCTGGAATCTGCAGTGAAGAGCTCGGCGCTTCCTCGACAAAGGAAAGCAGAGAGAGACCCAAGCTAAAAGGGCTTTTTTTGGTTTTGACACCACACTGCCAAAAATGTCTGACCTTTGTCTGTGCAGGTGTGCTGGTTCCTCCGAGTGCTGTGGGAGATGGTAATGAGCCCACTCTGGGAAGTGCTTTGGAATTTAAGAGTGAAGATGCTCTCGAGTATTGCTGCCATGCTGGCATTGTCCTTTACTAGAAATAGTTCTTCCTTCTCCTGTTTTGATGTTTCCTTCCCATTTTGTCTCCCCTATCCCCCCTAATTTACTAGTGTACATCATTCTGTGAAGCAGAACAAGTCAAGATCTTGCAACCCCTTTTACTCTACAGCTTCCCATTCCCTGGTTATCTTGCTAACCCTGCTGTGCTTCATGCTCTGTTCAGTTTTCTTTCTTTTGACCCAATTTGGGTATAGTAATCCAGTTTCAGTGCCCTGAACAAGGGCACTAATATTTCCTTTTTCACAGCCATGGTGTAGCACTCACGTAGCCTCCTGCTCTGTGAACTTGCCAAAATTGTGGAAACAAAGCAAGCAAGCATAACCCAGAATTGTATTCCCTGTTCTGTGTGCATTTGTTCTCACGTTTGTTGTTTGTTTGAGGAGAAAATGTAGCTGTGCATCAACCTATGCAAGAGCAGCACTGCCCAGAGCTGCTGAAATAGCTGATGTGAACTGTAAAAATGTGACTTTTTTGCAAGTGGGGTGAATGCTTCTCCTGGGCTCCAGCACCCCGAGTCAAATCCTGCTGAGCTCCCTTTTTAACAGTGAGTTCCAAAATAGCAAAGTAGCAGGGAAAGCTCCCAGCTTTTCCTTCAGGCTGAAAGATTGTGGCTTCCAAGTGACTGGGATGCAAAGATGTAAATAGGTCTGCTTTGGAGAAATGATATTTAATGGGTGTAGGAAACCAAACTCGGAATCCACGTCAGGCTGCCTTGGGGTTTCCTAAACACATTTATAGGCAGATGTACCCGGAAGCCTTTGGAACATGTGAGTGTTATGAGAAATCCCTTTTACATGCATGCTCATGTTTTACAAATTAATCTTACACTGTGAAGGGAGAACCCAGCAGGAGTGGGATGTCAGTGGTATTTCCTGCAGACAGAAAATTGGACCAGGATGTCTACAAAGGCTTCCTAAAAGGAGATCTTAGCTGGCTGATCCAGGAAAAACTGGTGAAAGTGGGTAACTTGCTATCTCCCAGGACCTTGGCACATGTCCATCTGCCTCCTCCCTGTTCCTAGACCCTGGAAAATATCACGAGCTTAAATCTTGAGCACTGTGTACGTGATTTGCTGGTGTACAGACCAGAGCTGCTTACGTAGCTGTCCACTCAGATCTCATTGTCCCTGTCACTACACCTGTGCTGTTCAGAGAGTCTGCAGAGGCATTTGAATGTAGATTAGCCCGGATCCTACAGTATTTTTAAATCATCAAAACAATGCCTGTGGCATAATTTAGAGGCAGTTGTCACAAGAGGCAGAAATCAAGTAGATTGCACAGGTCAGAGCTGGCAAGGGGAAAAGACCGAATGCTAAGGGAACTTACAGGACTGTGTTGTTTTACAGCTGAAGACAAACCCAGGAGTTCTGTACAGTCCTGCAGACAGGCTTTATTGTTAAAAATCAATTATGCTTTCATGGAAATTCCCAGATGACTGTGTTCACTTGCAATTTTCCAGTCAAAACGAGGCTCAGCCAAGCTACCCAGCAAAGCCTTGGTTGTTATAGAGCTGTCATCATCTAACTGAAATAAATTATTATATTCAAGTGAATCGAATATGCCCAGTAGCATTTGGGTACATGAACATCCACCTAATTCTGTGTGCATTTCCATTAAATATATAGTCAGTGAAGTCTTAAAAACTTCAAATCAGTCGAGTTTTCTTAAATAAGAGCCCAGTGCTTATAAATTGAAATGGGCTTTCTGCCTCTTGTTGCATGTCCTGGTGAAAACCTTTGCCATGAACAATGAATTAGATTAAGGATGTTAGCTTGAGAGGTA
The DNA here is from genome assembly GCA_013398175.1 of Climacteris rufus. Taxonomy (NCBI): domain Eukaryota; kingdom Metazoa; phylum Chordata; class Aves; order Passeriformes; family Climacteridae; genus Climacteris; species Climacteris rufus. The sequence continues at coordinate 140,037 of VZRZ01007867.1, read as the reverse complement.
GCAGTAACAAAGAAAGCACAAGGAGAAAAAATATTCACTCTTCCCTCAGCCTTTTGCAGGACTCACAGCAATAATTCCAGGGGCTTTGCAGCTGCGGAGATGGAGTTTAACCATAGTTAGGAAAGTACGTATGTTCTGATAGAAATTATTTGCATCTTCCCCTGCCTCTGGAGTCAAACTGACCTTTGGAGGTGGATCCCTACCTCAATGCAAAACCTGTCCAGTGCAGCTTAGGAAGTGTGATGCCCACACAGTTTCTTCCTGTTAGAGATGGAGGGTGATGCCCAGCGTCGCACTCTCTTGTGGATGCTCAACTTCCTTTCTTTATTTTATCACCTCTTTCATCTACAATGAAAGATATTTCTCACTTTATGAGAAAACAATAATTCCTCATGTCTTAATGAAAGAAGTGTCAGCCTCTTCTGTGATGTCTGTTAAGCCTTTACACCAGTGTAACATACGACAGGAAGGATGAAATACCTTTGAGACTGCTTAGTGTAGTCTGCAAAACAGATAGAGATACAGAAATATATATGTATAAATACCAAATATAGATGTGCATATAGCTGGATCCAAAGCACAGATAGATGCTGATGCGAGGCAAACAGTCATCAATCATATCCAAGTCTCTACTCCCAGATAAATTGTGGTTTATATGAATTATTCCATTACATTGTGTGGGTATATATGCATTGATTTAAAAAAGAAGTCACCTCCTTGATAGAAGTCTTTTCCTAATAGACCCCATTAATCAAAACCTAAATTTACAGTGCCTCTTGTTTTGTTTATTTCCTTTCAGTACATTCATTTTCAAATTATCACCAAATTAATCATGTACAGAGCTTTAAACTGGCTGCCACGTGGTAAAGCAGTTCTGGTTCCTCTCCATTACACTGAGCATTAGTTGCTAAGGCACAGTTCAAGGCTCTGTTTAGCCTGATTCTGTCCTGAACCTAATTGGAATCAGCTGGATTCTTCCTTGTAAATGGGTCAGTCACACAGAAATGGCATCAAATGTAATCTTGAGATTGCAAAATAAAGCAGAGAAAAAGAAAAAAAGAAGATAATTTTATTTCTTTTCATTGATACCTGCCTAGTGGTTAAAAGAAGGATTAAAATGAGGTCATTAAACTTTCCTTGGAGACAAAACCCAGACCTCAGTGGTAATATGATTAATCAAATATAAAAGTGAAGCTATTCTGAATGAATAACTCATTTTTATAGAATATCTAATTACTGAAATGTCGTCTGCTGCAGAAAAAGAAAGGGGGGGAAATTAATTGCAATAACAATTCAAGAAGATAAAGTTTTTCTGAATTAGGTCTACACAAGAAGCTAAATTGAGTTGATTAAGTAATTTTGGTTTCAGGAACACCCTTGATGGAAGTTAGGGGTAATGAATTTTTCAGACCTCAGAGTTTAAGATTGCCAAAGACCAGTGATTAAAAAAAAAGGGAAGATAGTTTCATCATAAATTTCAATTTTCTGTTACCAAAAAAAAAAAGTGGGGGGGAATATTAAAAAACGCTATTGGTCTCTCTCAGATTGGACACATGTAGTACTTGGTGTAAAATCAAGAGTAATACAACCTCCTCTCCATGCTGGAGAGTGTAATCTCAGCCAGTTAGAGCTGCAGCACCACAAGGGAGGCAGAGCCTGGAGGAGCAGCACAGCTCCTGTACCCATGTGCTTCCTGCAGATGTGGCACCTGGAATGTGCAGCCCAAGGCCCTCCTGCCTTTCCAGTGCTTCCAGCAGCTCCCACTCCTGGGCTGAGTGGCACATCCCTCCTCAGCACTGTGGGGATGTGTAAAAATACGTGACACGTCAATCCGTTTGACTTTTGGTTTTCTATCCTGCTGGTTTGCAGGTTTGTGCTGTTGGGTTAATATTATAGTATCATAATATCATAATTATACAATAATAGAATTACAAAATTGTAATTAATATTATAATATCATGTAATGTTATTAAAGCAGAGACAACCCCTGGCCCATGACAGCGCCCATCAGCCATCGCTTGTCATCACCCACTTGCCATGAGCCATCTCATTTGCAACATCTGGCAGTGCTGTCTCCTGGTTCAATGTCTCATTTAGCAGGGACTTCTCTCCTCCTTCTCCTCCCCCATTCAGTCTGTGCAGGATCTGGAGGGAGAAGCCATAGACCACATCCCCACCCCATGCTTCCCATAGGGAAATTGTCCAGGGAGAAGGAGGTTCCAGGGCAGGTGTGAGCTCTGTGTGTGCAATGAGGTGTGACATGGACATGTGTCACTGACAGGATCTCTGGAGTCAAAGGAAACATCAGAGAGAAACACCCTCCTTATTCTGTGCCTTGGGCTGCACCAGCAGATCCATGTTTGTGGATCAGACACTGCTCCCATCACTTCTGGTGAATCAATCAGGCTAAAACATCAAGGAGAAATCAGACATTGATGCTCCGGTATCACCTTATATCTATATCCACCCACATTTCTTGTCTGACATTTTTCCGCCGTAGCATTTCTCTCAAATTTGAGTGGTTTCTTCTAGATTTTGTGTTTCTTGCTGCTTTTGGTTATATATTAAAAACACTAATTCTCCTCCTGAACCCAGAACTGGCCTTGGAAAGCCCAATTTGGTTGTCTGAATGTAGACACCCAGCACCATCCTGGTTGGGCTGGATGTCCACACAGCCTGGAAGGTCCATGTCCATGTCTGCCAGATGTCCCAGACAAACACCCATTTGTCCTGGATTGCTTCATTATCTTAAAAGTACACAGCATCTCAGGCACTGATGAGAGGCTGAGAAATTTAAATAGATTCTGTAATTCCATTATTGCAAGGCACAGAAATAAATCCCCTCCTGAGGTTGGCTAACTTCCTTGGGTCGGCAGGTTTTTAATTCTTCAATATTCTGTTGCCTTAAAAACAGTTGCTTCCCAGGGATGTCATTTTAAGAGGATATATATCTGGAATTTCACTAAGTACATTTCACTTATGAAAGCTTTAGTGACATGCTGGGGGGTGGAAAAAAGGAAAAAGGGAGATTTAGCAAAGGATTTGGGAGTGCTGTGAGTTTGCTCTTATCAAATGTTCCTAACTGTCCAGGATGTCTTAACTCTTCTCAGTTGTAAAAGAAAGGGTCTCAACACAGAAAGCAGCCAGTTAAAATAAGAGAATGGTTGAAAAGTTTCAGAGTTTTCTTGAGTATGGCAGAGTTTTTCGTACTGCTCAACATAATGTAATAACAGGTTTTAATTGCTAAAAAATAACAAAGGAGAAATAACACTGTTTTCTTTTCCTAAATTTACAAGTATAGAGTGACTACATCTTTTCTTTGACCCAATATTCTCTCATTTCTCTCCTCCATTCCACAGGAAATATTGTAAACAAAATTGCAGCGAGAAGCCTCTTTTTCATAGCAAGACTGATTAATTACACAGCATTTAATTTAGTCTTTTCTGTGCTCTGAGTCACTGTAAGCAGGCAGGCATTTCTCTGGAGTGCCAGATTCTCACCTAGTTGAAGGTGTCTCTGCTCATGGCAGGGACTTGGACTGGGTGACCTTTAAGGGTCCCTTCCAACATGAACCATTCTGTGACTCTGGGATTTTAGGGACTCCATCCTTTCCAGCAGAAACACCGGCACAAACCTGTGAATGCAAGTTCTCACCTCGCTGGCAAGCACGGCCATTGTATTTTAAGCATCAGTAAGGACATAAAAAATTGGCCATTGTGCCACCAGTTCAGAAGTCCATCTCTTGAAATCACAGAATGAACCTCACATTTAGAATAAACCCTGTTTCAGTGGCTTTCTCCTACAAGGGTGCTCTGTCCTGTCAGGACCTCTGTTTATGGCCAGATGTAGATGCCTGATGATGGAGTTCCAATCTACTCATTTAAAAAAAAAAACCTAAAAGCCCTGTGTGCTAATTCTGAGACTAATCCAGGAACAGCATATATTTCAATTGCAGTGCAGAAGAGGTTTGAGCAGGAGTCAGTGTGCAGATGGGCTGAGCTGAGCTGCGCAGGAAACTTGTTAAAAATCTCAATACCAGGATTACAGCATATGTAAAAAATCGGTTTCAGTACTCTCAAAATTCTTCCTTTCCCAAATATCCGTCTTGAGATCCCAGAGGCACGTGGGCAGCTTTTATATGCCTTAAAATCTGAAAAAATTAAATTATAAACTCATTATGAGGGATGGGCAGTTAATAAGAAAATCCTAAACCAGACTTATCAGCTTAAGGCCCTTCTTTATGAAACTTTATTACAGGTACCTGAATTGAAACATCCTCTGTTATTATACACATTTCACCAAGAGGCACAGAGCCAGACCTGTGGAGTACATTTTGCTCTCTTAGGAGCTGAGCTCCCTCACACAATTTTTGCTGCTCTAGTTTACATGTAAATCAGGAAAACAACATGTTTTCAAAGTGTTGTTCAAAGCAGCGTGGTTATTTGCTGCTGCTTTGCAGTTTGCAGAATGAGAAGGAAATGTGAGGCTTGACATGGCAACAAATGAATTAATTTCATCCTCTTTTTAGAGAGCTGGTTATTTTAGAGTAAAGGTACATGGGAGAGCTCTCCCCTGCCGTGGTGGGGGATGCACAGGGCACTGGTGCTGTTTTGGCAATTCGAGGTCAGTGTATCCAAACCCATGGTGTCCTCTAAGGTGCTGGAGCTTCAGGACTGGTTCTCCTCTTGGCCTGTTTTTCTCCAGCCCATACAAACCTGTTTGGGTTCTCCAGTGGAACTCAGGGCCTGGGGAAGAGCCGTGATCCAGCTCATCCCAGCCTTCCCAGCCAGGGGCTTTTCCATCTGGGTAGCTCAGCGAGGATCACAGGGCTCTGTGACAATGCACTGGGGAGATCGATAGGCTAATCCAGGCTGACCTAATGGGTTTATCAAGTAACACATGAATTAATGATGTTCTCAGGATTCTGCCCCAGCACAGGGCACAGCTCCAGCCCATTCTGCAGCTGCCTCAGGAGACAGGCAAGTCACTTCAGCCTTTGGTTCTGCAGCTGAAGGGAAGCATAGGGCTGTCAACCGCTGTAAAGCCATGATATATCTGTGCAAAAATGTTCTGTTATATAAATGTATGTATATAAGGGGTTTTTTTTTTTTTAAGAATGAGGCTTTGTAGGCAGTTCTAGCTGTTTTAAAATCTATGTCTCTATTTAAAAGAGAGCATTACTAATTACACCTGACAATCAAATAGTCTGCAGAAAAGTATCAGCCACCCTTTCCTGCTGTTCATTCCGTAGGCAAGAAACAAAGGTGTGTTAGACAAGAGAGCAAATGAAATGTTCAAAGGATCCTTGTCTAAAACTGGAAAATACAAAGCTGTGCTATCAGATCAGAATTTTAATGTATATTGTTTCCACTGGCTCCTGACATAAAATCTTTCATTGTTGGGTATAACCATTGTTAAAGGTCACTGTTGCAAAGGCTATATCATTTAGACAAGATGAGATCCCATTTTGGATAAATTCACAATTTTAGTTCCTAACAAGGAGATGGTATCAGGATTTGAATGTACAAGAGTGTCGGTTTACGGATTAAAGGCTTTTGTGTTCTGGAAACCACACTATGCCAGATTTTGTGAGTTTCAGTGAGATGTGCAAGTCCCCAAAGTCAAGTAGGCTGATTAAAGTGGTTCTTTATTGCCTTTGAAATACAGATAAAGTACAACTTTCCTACACGGGGTTAATGTAGAATTTTTTTTTCTTGACAAGGCTATATGCCTTCCAAGGACATAATTTTAATCTCTTTTTAAACCTTTCCTATGAACATTGTAAAAAGCTCCTTTGTGTTGTAATGCATTTTTATAAAATATCTAAATTTCTATGCAAACTTTGAACCTCATTTCTTAAGATATATTTATTTGGAAATGGTTATCTTGCAGCAGAATGGTGTCTTGTGTCATCATTTCTGTGGCATCTTTTTATATTATCACAAGAATGTAACATCTGATAATGAAAAAAAATTAGTGCTCTTTGTTAGACATGCAAACTACTTTTTTTTTTTAATATCCTTTTACTATTATGTGCTCTGAGCTCCTGGCAAGTACTCAAAGAGTCTTTGAACCAAGGTGAAACCTGCACATTCCTTCCTCACACCAGAGTCTGAAGTGAGAGGGTTTTCTTTTGCTGCTTCTGAAAGAGAGGCTATTGCTTTGTTCTCCTCTGTTTCTGCTTTGACTTCATATTCAAAGAGTAAAACTTGTATATTGATCCAGAATTAGTCATTACTTGAGATTTTGAAAAAATGACACCAGGAAAGTGTAAAGCCAGTGGCTGTCACCTATGGCAGGAACATGACTGAGGTTGTGCTCCAGCCTGAGATCAGCATCAGAAGTGCCAAACTTTTAAGGCTTGCTGTTGTTTTTCAAACTCACCCAGCAGCAAAAAAATCAGCACATGGAGACCACACTGAGCATCACTTAAGCTTCCTGCACAAAATCCCTGAACAAAGGGGTGCCTGGGCTCCACCACACCATTCACAGAGCTGAGAGGGCTCCTTTGCAGGCAGCTGAAGCATTTTAATGGCACAAACTGCTGAGGACAAAGGCAGAACTTCCAAAGCATCTTTTGAAAGCTGGTGAGCTCATTGTCATGCACTTCCTTGGCTCTGCTGGGGAAGGCTGACTCCTGCCTGACCACCACGAGCTGGTGCCTGCAACCTGAGCAGTTCCTTTCTGAACAAGCACCATAACAGCTGGGTATGGATTTATACATGGATGCACTGTGGAGTAGATCCAGGTGGATATGAGGTTGAAACAGGGATTCTGCAGTGCAGGGGATGATGTGGCCATGAGGCTGGAAAACCAACAGCCAAGAGGATTATGGAGGGGTTGCTGGCTGGTGTAATGCAGAGCAGCCTCAAAAATGAGTGAAGACATCAGTGGTCATCACTTGAAATCTCACCAGAGTGAGTAGTTTAATAAATCAAGAAATGAGCATCTCAAAACCTTGCAAAATAAGATTGACTTTTATGGGGGTTTTGTAGAGATTTGAGCAAGCTTGTGGTCCCTGCTGGGCAAGAGTGGAGGGAGACCCTGGCAGTCCCTGTGTGCCTGTCACAGCAGCTGAGAGCTGAGTCTGAGCCACGCAGCACAGAGGGGCTGGGATAGCTCAGCCCCAGCACAGTCATCCCTACAGCAAGCAATATTGGATATTAAAGGTCACAGAATTGATAGTAAGGCTTAAGAAAACAGCAATTAGTCTGCTAGGAAGAAAAGCTAAATTACCAGTAGTAGGAATAGAGGGGGGGAAAAAAAGAGCATTATTGATCTAAATATCAAGTTGGCAGATACACAGAGTACAATCTAGAGGTTTTTTACACCTCTGGGCTTATTCAACCCCCACAATAAAAAATGCAGGCCTATAAAGATGGAATAAGAAGCAATCAATTAGGATGGCATTTGCTTGTTTCCGTGCTGCAGTTGGGCAGGCACATCACAATTAATGATTTATTAGGAGATTTTCATCTTTTTTTTTCCCATTTTACACAGGTTGCTGCAACCAGACCGCAGTTGTTTATTAATTTGCCTACTATTCAAGCATCTTTGTTAAATATCATGCAGAAAAGGTAAACCCTTGGCTGGGATGGCAGCACAGAGTTGGGTGGATGCCCTGAAGCGTGAGGAGCTGTGGGTTGTGTTCAGGCTGGGTGCCTGTTCCACAGCTTGCATGGATCAGTGCAGCCCCCTGAGTGCTGGATTCCCTGAGCATCACCTCTTCTCCAGAGCCTAATGGGATGGGCTGGCAGCAGAAACTGGGGAGAGATTGGGCTTCCCACCACATGCTCTCACTCTCATTTCAGTTTCTCCCAACCTAAGGGACCTAGAGAGAAGATTCAGCACCTTGCAGCAGTCATAGCTGTCAGGGGAAGGGCTCAGAGTCTAATAAGAGGACTGAGGTGCCCTTATTCTACTGTGTTAATCCAAAGCTATAGGTCAGGAAACACTATTTCTCCAGGCAATTCAGCCTTCATAAACTGCTGCTGCCTGGAACAAATGTTGTGTCATCATTAGTGAATCTTGGAGATAACAGAAAGATCTTTCCTGCAGACATTGATGTGAACACGTCTTTGCTTTCACAGCTTTTGAGCAAAACCAGCTAGGAAGAAAAATTAAGAACATGGGAGAAAAGGAATTCTCTTTAGAAGGAAACCTGAATAATTATCTTTGTATTCATCTGTCTCAATCCCACACCTCCCTAGGAGTGGTTGCAGTAGCTAATTGGTTTTCCTTGGCTGTGCGTGGCTTCAACGCCCAGACTCCAGATTTATTGCATCGAGTCAAGTCATGGTGTGAATTCATCATTTGTCCCCCACATCAATCCCTTTCTCCTCCAGAATGATATTTGTCTGCATGTTTGTGTGCTGTCAGGTCTGAATGAGATGAAAGACAAATTCTGGGATTAACCAATTTTAGTACCAACCCAAAAATCAGAATGAATTATTTCCTTTTCAGCAAGACATAACTTCAGAGGGGCCAGCTCCAGAAGAGTGGGGGAAGGACTTTTGCCAGCACATGCTTTTATTGGAGAGGAAGAAAAAAAGACCCTACAAAATTTAAGGATTTAAGAACATGCCAGTTTCAGAACGAATCCTTACCTGAGAAGGGAAACAAAGTGTGCAACAATCAGCCATAGAAATCCTTGTGAATGGTCTTCAAAAAAGCACTCTGGAAATTAAGGACTTCAAATGCAACAATTGAAAGTGAAGCTAAATGAAATACAGGGGAATATGAGTAAATGCTAGAGATATAGGTCAAGCACTGCTTTATCAAGCTTGTGTTTATTCCAGTAGCTCCTCCGTTGCCCATTGTTTTACTTTGAATAGATATGCTTCTCTTTATTTGAAAATCAATTGTAATCTTATGAAAGAGAACTTACAGCAGAGGGAATGCTGGAAAGCAGCATAGTGAAAGATGTTCATTATCTTGAATTACTCCCTGGTAGGGAAGGAATGACATTAAAGAAGTGTGGGTAGCTTTGAGCTGCCATCCTTCCTTTAGCAGGTGTAATTTAATGTCATTACTTAATTTTATTAAAGGTAAAGACAATTGTGGACAATACACATTACAGCATTTACCTATAATAATGATAGTGGGGGAGTGTGAGAGGGAGGAAAGGCAGGCTCCAGTTTGAATTCCCAGTAGCTGCTGATCTGTAGCTGATGAAAATTGTTCTGTTCTTCATGGCACATCTCTCCAAGATCTGCTTCTTATCCTGAATAGCTCTGGATGGCTCCTTTGATTCCAGTGAAGGTGCTCTGTTCTCATCAGTAAAATACTTTGCTTTATAGGCATAATAACCAATATCCATTCTCAGTGCTGCTTAGGACTGATAATTTCCTAACGACACCTAACAGAGGTCAACAACAATGGGGTGAACTCCTGGATTGCCCAGGATGTGCCAAGCATTGTGTTTACCCCCATGGAAAAGCTTTATAGGCTCTTGTGATCTTCCTCCAGGCTTTATATTGGCATGTGCTTGTGTATGTATAATTTTTTATATACTTCATATTTTAAAATACGTTGTGTAAGCTTTATCACTGTGGGCTGAAAAGAGGTGTTTTGATGGCTGCTAGGGGAGCTGCTGTAAAATCTGTTGTGTGGGACTTTTCCACGTAACCCAAACTCACTGGCAGCTCCTGGATTATGACCTATTGAAGGTGTTCAGGAGGTGTTCAGGACTGGCCCTCTTAAACGTGTTAAATACAACTGATGGCTTGTTCTTGATGACTTAATTCTGTTTGGTTCTGCAGGGCATAAGCATAGGAGTGACAGACAAAAATCTGTGGTCCTGGGTCGAAGATCTGAGATGGTTTCACAAAGTGCTTAATTCCTTTGGAATTACAATGTGATACCTTTTTGTCAGCAGTGCAGCCTAAAAGAGACTGGGGGCTTGTCAGCTTGTCACTGCTGCCATGCCATACAACATTAATTTAATGTAATGGGCAATAACTAGTGTGGATTTAGGAAGAGACGATCCTGTTTAACTAATCTCCTTCAGTTCAGACAAGGTTGATAGTAGAGTGTACATATGACATAATCTAATGGATTTTTCAAGAGGCTTTTGATAAATTTCCATATATTTCCCTTGCTTAAGCTGTGTGCTGCAGAGACTCCAAATTAGGCAAGAGAATGGGTAAAGAACAAGTGAAATCATGGGAAATAAAAAGAAAAGAAGAGCTGTAGCATGTAATGGAATAAGAATTATCCTGCAGCTTCCCACTGTTCTTCCCCACCACTCAGCATGGCTGGAAAGAGATGCCATCTGCATTCACTAATAAAAACTTGTTTAGGACAGGTGCATAGCAGAAAAGAGGGCAAGATGCCATTCAGGATACCACTAAAGGGCAAATTTAAATTTACATTAGCATAAGGCAGATTGAATATTTTTGCTGTCAGTGGTGAAATAATATATACTAAATATAAGCATCCGTAACAGAGAGATACCAATGGATGGGGACGGGTTAGGGGGGGAAAAGGACTCTTGTGCTAACAAAGGAATGATTTATTACCATTTACACAACCTGGCATTTGTGCACACCAAAGGCCAGATTTTAGAAGTGCTCTGCTCCTGCAGTTTGGGGCCAGGATTTGAGTTGCAGACTCCGAGCCAGCCGCTCCCGGCGTTTCCCCAGTGTTTAATTTGCCATATGTCAATCAGAGTGTTGATTTGCAAGTGCTGCTAATAGGCAATGCTGAGAGATGAGGACAGCTGAAAATTTGGGAATGTGTCTTACTGGCAGCTTTTGAGCCCCAAACACTGCAAGTATTCGCAGGCCAGGATCCCTGATCAGCCGTGTGATAAATCAGGGACTGGAAAACAGAAAAGAATGCAGTTAATGTGTCAGGATGTGCCTGAGCAGGGCATGCTCCATGAAAATCAGTGCTAAATGAGAGAATTAAGCACCAGGAAAGGCTGTGGCAAAATCACAAGAAACACTTCAAATAATGAGACAAAATCAAATCAAGGGCAAGAAAGAAATAAAATGAAGTAAAATCACTGAAGAAGCAGTAAGATGCCATCACTGAAATCTGAGGCAAAATACCTTGGCATAAAGGGAGATAGTAATCCTAAAAAATTTAGGTATTTTAGTCTGCCATTTTCTCCTGCTGTTGACAATTAACTCTCTGGTTCCTGTAACTCAACAAGAATATCAAGAATGGTTTTTGTTGGTTTCCTTGGAGCATTTGCTGAATCTTGTGCAGTGGCTGTGTGATAGTGAGTTTGTTCTCCTTTGGGCTGAGAGGTGAAACAAGGCTTTGAAAGGTTTGGGAAACACTCAAACAAAAAAAATAAGGGAAAACCAGAAGTAAAGAAGAGTTGTGCTGGTCATTACATATAACTCCATGGTGCTCTTCATGGGACTGGTTTTCCACGTGGATGGTGATGTAGGGGGAGAGAGGAGGTAGCTGTGAGGGTGGACAGAAATCTCCCACTATGACCACTCCTGTCTTTCATTTGCAGTATTCAGGAGAAGTCCCTGAGAACAGAGTGGAGGTTGTGGTGGCAAACCTGACAGTGATGGACCGGGACCAGCCGCACTCTCCCAACTGGAACGCCATCTACCGCATCATCAGCGGGGACCCCTCCGGCCACTTCACCATCCGCACAGACCCCGTCACCAACGAGGGCATGGTCACCGTGGTGAAGGTGAGGGGGAGGCCAAAGCACACCCATGTTTGTCACCCTTACAGCTGCCTGGGGCTACAGGGATTGCCAGGAGCCTGCAATTGTTTGGTGCCTTTAATAGCTGGAAATACGAGTGTTCAGATCTGTTGTTTCCCATCCCTCTCCATGCAGAAGTCCTGAATATTCTCACTTCAAGCATATGGCACTGATTTTGGATTTCCCAGCTCAGCCCAGCCAACCATGAGCTTTCAGAAAGCTTCACATGCTGAAGGGTCTTCTCAGCACCCAAGCCTGACCTCCACCTCCTGCTTCTCCTTGTCTCTTTGAGCTCTGTAAGGGGGAACAGGCCTGGGCTAGGCAGCCCTGCCCTTCTTGAGCCAAAACCCACCTGTTTGCTGTGAATCAAGGGTAGTGTTTCACTGCATGAATCAGTCAAGTGATCCTCTGTGAAAGCAGGGAGTGCAGGAGAGATCTCAGGAGGAGTGAATTTTCTGGTAACAGAAGTAAAGGAAATTTTCCCTTTGATTGAGTTGTTTGGCAGCAAAAAAGTTGGAGAGATTTTCTTTTTCCTAGTATTAAGCAATAAATGCACAGAGTGGGAAAGAGCCTCAGCTCAGGGTAGCTCTGTTCAAGTGAAAGCCACCCCCCAGGTTGGATCAGCAGAGTATCTTGTCTAAAGACTCCAAGAAATATGACCATAAATATCCACCATCCCTTCTTCCCTCCATCTGCTGGGAGAGCTGGAAGACTCAAGATACCTGCAGTTAGTATCAAATTGTGTTTCTTTCCTTGCCTCCAGAGAACATGATTTTATCTTCATTTGAGTGTTTGCTTCCTTTTCAGTTTGGAGGCCAGTGAGTGTTTCTGCAGTCATTAGACACAGCCAGAACATCACTGGATGCTTTCAGCATTCACTGAAGCTCTTCCCAGATAAGATGCCTGTGGATGCTCCCTCTGACTACCAAAAACAGAAAAGACATCACATATAGACTGTTGGGATGTGTAGGAGCTGCACAACACACACCATGCACTGCATGTGGGAAGGATTAATGCCTGCTGGGATGGATAAAGCCAACATCTTCTGATAAGTCTGGCCTTCTCTAACAAAAAAATTTAATCAACAACTTAGCTAGAAATAGTAATGTTTAAAGAGCAACATGATTTAAGAATAGCTCTTGAAAAAAATAGCCCTGCTTCCTTCTTATTAGCTAAACAAGTTGCAGTCATTCCTGATGTGCACAGTTTGGGTATTAGGAAAAATGGCATCAGTGAAATGCCAGTGGGGTTATGCTGGCAGGAATGTGTGAGCTTGTGAGCCTATCCTGTTCTCTGACCCTTGGGCTATGTGTGTGTGTCTGCAGATGCTGCTCTGCTGAAACTTCAAGGGAAACATCATCTTACCTGCCAGATGGTATTTCAGCAGGGTCCTTTTATTTATCACTTTTTATTGCTCTGTGATGGTGGTTGACAGCCTTACCTGATGCAACATTATGAAACCTCTTCAAGCTTAGGCACATGTATATGGTTGATTATATGTAAGCAAGTATACACATATCCATATCTGTATATTTTCGACTTAAACAGAAAACATTCAGCAAAGTAAAGTGCAAAAATTTAACTTCCATTGACATCAGCTGCCAGTCTGAAATCAAAATACCCACTTTTTCACTGCATGCAGAGGAGGACCCCTTATTCTTAATCTAGCAAAATGTCAGGACTGCAGTTTAAAGGCACATCAAAGTGAACAACAGGGGATTCACATGATCAACACTACTGCACAAGGACTTGTGCATAATGAACCATCCCTTATTCAGAACTTGCAGGCAAAAAGCAGGGCAGATTCATCAAGACACCACTGGTGCTGGTGTTGACTTTCCACTGTAACCCACAGTGATCACAAAGCAGAGAGCCACATGAAAATCCAATCTCATCAAGCTGAGCTCAGGGCCTGAAATTGCATTGGATGTCTTCTCTACATCACCTTACCCAATCCTCCTGGGTGCAAGGGTTTCCTACCCCTATCAGACTGTGAGGCTTTTTGGTGTATTTTCAGCAAGGAGAATGATTGAAATTGCTTGTGATTAAATTTTCATGGTGAAGAAGGGAAGACTCTTAGGATTCCACCTTCTTCTTTGAAATATTTTGTTCTCTGTTAATAAGTGAATATGCTTGAAGATTTGGCAGATGTTCACACGTCAGACTGGGTGGCCAGTCAGAGCTTGTTCTTATGGTATGGGAGCAGTCTCTTGCTGGTTTGATCACTGATGTAGGTTGAAAACACAGGTAAAAAATTAAGTCAAGTAATGAACCATTTATTGATAGACCTTACATGGCTGGATTTTCATGTGGCTCTTCAAACCTGCTTAGACGTAACTCCTGCTGCAAGCAGAGGAGTCACAGCAGCAGCACAGGGTGGGGGGTTCTGTGAAGAATCCCACCGCTTCACCAGCATATCAGGGGCCTGAAATGGAGGGCCAAAAACTCTTCCAAAGCAAACTTCCCTTTGGAGTTCAGATGATGCTCATGGGGGCCATTTTGTAGCCGCCCTTAGCAAAACCCCATCTGCAGCTCCAGTCTGATCACCAAAAGTGTAACATTTCCCTTTTCTGTTCTTTCCTTTCCAAACCATTTCCATAACTGTGCAAGACCCTAATCTTCAAAGAAAGTCTTGATCAAGGGGAGAGAGAAACTTCCCACTCAGATGAGACACCGCAGAGTCTGAAGACAATCTCCCAGAGCAGCAGTGGCTGCCCTGTGGCAGCCAGCTAAGTAAAATGTTATTATAAACTCTGCATGGATCAGAGCTGTGAATTTATAATGGAGATGTTGCTGAAGCTTCACTTATTATTTGCCTTAACTATAACATGAGGCAGATTTGTTCACTTCAGTTAAAAGCACCCCAAGAAAAGGAGGACACGTGGCAAGCCCTCGGCATCGCTCTGCTGCATCCAGGTCTGAGATGCTCATGAAGGAGGAGGATGTGCAGCATCTCCAGGGGGTGTTTCACAGCCATTTGTGCCAGATCAGACACCGAACATCCAACAAGGAGTATCTGCAAAAGTGCTGCTTTTTAATTTCATGTTATGTGCTTCTTGGACATAAAAGTGAAAAGTAGGCAACAGTCCTGTATGTCCTTGTCCCAAATGTAGCAGCTCTGTGGGCTTTTTCAGGATCTTGCTATCATAGAATCAAAGAATTATTTTGGTCAGAAAATACTATTAAGATTATCAAATCCAGCTGTTAACCTAATGATGCCAAGTCCACCATGTCCCTAAAACCAATGTCCAATATACAGACTTTTCAGTGAGATGCAGGGAGGTGGAAGGGGTGAGTGCAGTGTGAGGAACATGGAGTGCTCTGTGCACTGTTATCCTCAGAGGGAGGCAGTTTTAGGGAGCAGAATTATGAACTGTTCTGGCAGCAATTGCTTATTATGGTGTGAAAAAAGTTCTGCCTTAAGGTTGGACAGTGTCTGGCTTCAAAGGGGCTGCTGTCCCATGGGGGTTAGTAGCACAAACACTGCCAGGACAGCACAGGCTCTTGATTTTACCTTTTTTTTCTTTTCAAGAAAACTGTGTGAAATAGGACTCAGCGGGCACAGGAGAGATGGAGGCAGATTCTGTCTTGCAGACTGAGGTGTGGTGGACACTGTATGGTGACACTGATGCCGCCTGGACAACCTGTGGGGTGGCTGATCCCAGTCCAGCCCCACTCCCTGCATGGCCTTTCTGCAGCCCTGGTTTTTTGCTCTCAGAAGAGAGAGCAAGAAGCTGAGTGAAGGGCCCTACATTTTTGGAGGGGAAAAAGCCACAACCCTGCATCAGGCCACATCCTAGCAGAGGTGTGTGTGGTCAGTGTCCTAAGCATCAGCTGCAGGGAATTTCCCACTTCATTCCTCGTGGAGTTGCTCAGTTCAGCCCCCCAGCTCCCTCTGAGTCCCTGTGGGGAGGGAGGTTCAGAGTGGCTGTGGCAGGTTAGCAAACAGGCTAGCATTAAAAAATGAAAATTGGAGGAATATAAATTAGAGGGGTGTGAAAAGAAAATGAGGAAATGCATTAGTCAAATTGTTTCAAGGCCTTGAATAGTGTTTAAAAGGAAACTTCTACCATGCATCAGTTTTGAATGCAGCACAAGTCCGTGAGTCAGTGCGGGTGGGTGTACTGGGAATCTTTATGCTTCCTTTTATTTATTAAATGTTGGCCCTGCCTGTCAGGAAACCATTTAGCAACGGGAACATTTGCACTTCAGTCGAGTAGAGATTCCGTTGTTTTACCTTTTGCCCCTGAAATTTGTTTCTCTTGCGTAGCCTCCTATGATTTGATTTCTCTCCTGACAATACTGGGTTTTAAACAGGACATGGCAGCCAGCTCTGGCTGCTGTAAATCCCTGCCCAAGTGGAGTAACCGTGGTGTTTTACACCATGGGTGAGCGCTTTGCAGACTCAGCTCTGGAGAAGGTATTAGGGAGGATGGATATGCTTCTAAATTTATAAATCACTGCAAAGCAGTTTTTAACAAGCAGAGGTGTGATCCTGCATAACTCTAGCCTCCCTGGCAGATGATTAGCGACTTCCCTCATAATAATTAGTGGGATGGTTTCAAAATTATTATTGTACTGGGCTCAGTCAGTCGTGCCAGCGAAGGCTTTTCAGTCTGTCTGGCTCCTGAGACACATCGTATTCATGTGCCTGTTGGGAAGAGATCTGTGGCCTCCCAGCAGCAAAACCCAGCTGCAGGAGTGTGCAGGGAAGCTCCAGAGAACACGAGGTGCCTTGCAGGAAGATGAGAGGTCCCACTGGAGGGACCACCTGCTTAACCTGACCAGGGATTGTTCCTGGCAGATCCACCTTTGCTTATAAACTCATTTAAGAGGGAAACTAAAGAGCCTTTCAGGCTCATGAGCCCGCATAGACCATCCTGGTTACACAGTCAGCAGTTTTCAGTGCTAATGGCACTGCTAAATACCCATCCCATCCCTCTTAACAGGCTCCACTTGTTGCATTAGAGCAGCCCTGGGTGGGTTTGTTCATTTGATGCTCAACTCTCACAGGCAAGTAGTCTTTTGGAAACTGTTTAGCATTGGAACGAAACACAGGGCAAATGCTCCCTTCTGTTTGCAGTTTTTCCTTTGTGGAATTTTTTTAACTGTTTGACCCTCCAAACACTGGAAGGCCAAATCCTCCACTGGATTGAAGCTTCTCTGGATTTATACCTTCAAAAAACTGAGCTCAGGAGGAAACAGGATGAGGCAATGACTTTGATATCATCTGCCTTCTAATCTTGCAGTTTCCAGCCAGAAGGTAGAATTTATTCTCTGCTTGGCTCTATACTTGCTTGTTTGTTTGTTCTAGGCAGTCGATTATGAGATGAATAGAGCTTTCATGCTGACAGTGATGGTATCAAACCAAGCTCCCCTGGCCAGTGGCATCCAGATGTCCTTCCAGTCGACAGCAGGAGTCACCATCTCAGTCACAGATGTCAACGAAGCACCGTATTTCCCAACGAACCACAAGTTAATCAGGCTGGAGGAAGGGGTGCCAACGGGGACGGTCCTGACAACGTTCTCAGCGGTGGATCCCGATCGCTTCATGCAGCAGGCAGTGAGGTGGGACACCAGGCAGCCAAGGGGCTCTCGTACAGCCAAGGGGTTCAGCTGCACGAGTCTGGGGAGCCAAGCAGCTGAATGCTCATTTCCAGACTCACTGATGGGATATGAATTAAATGCTTGGCAGGGAGTGGCACCTGCAGTCGAGTGTTTGCAGAGTGTCCCACAAATCTGTAAACCCGCAATGCCCTGGCTCCAGGTAAGCCAGACTGAGCAGCCAGGTCAAGGAGAGCAGACAGCTGGATCCCATACTGGCTTGCAGTAAACTCAGAAGAGAAACCTTCAAATGAATCAGGTTTCTCTGCTGTTACAGAGGTCAGGGCTGCTTCATACCCAGTGCTTTGGCTCTGCCTCCTCCAGGGTACTCTGACCTGTGTTGTTCATGCACTTCATAAACACAGAGGTTTACAAAAAGGCAGCTTTGTTATTTTTGTTTTACGGGGGGAAACTGAGGCACAGAAAGGGCCAGGCCTGGATTTTCAAAGGAAATGGCTGGGATTTTTGATCATGCCTTGTGTTGCTTCCAGAGCATTAGGTTCAACCTGGCTTAAAAGTGTAGTGCAAGAGGAGCTGTCAGCTGGTTCAGAGTAAGGCTGGTGTGGTTACAAACAGCTGCTGGGCAGGCTTTTAAGGTGCCATATAGTTCAATATTGCCTGAGCAGTCAAACACCCATTCACAGGCCTTTGGCACTTGGTCTGTATCTCACTAATGCACCCCTTGCCCGCTCCCAGTAAGTGCAATTTGTTCCACATTCCCTTTCTCTTCAGAGCAGCTGCCAAACATAACCTCCTCCTTAGCTGCTTTCCCTGTGAATGGGATTCAGCTGGCAAAATTTTAACCTTGTAAAGTCAGATGTTTAATCTAAGCAGTTTAAGATCACTTTTAATCCATGCTGTGACCAGGAGGGTATCACTCACTCTGTTTTGTCCCACCTGGGCAGACTGGAGACTGAATCCATGGTCCAGACCCTGGCTCACACATCTTCCCACCAGGAAATAATTGGCAGAAAAGTGTAGGTGAAAATGAGAGTCCTTATGACACTTTCACAACTATTTCAGCACTGTCTGTGTGGATGGGAAATGCATTTTCTGCTCTTGGATACCTCTACATCCACAGAAATTTGTTTCTTTTTTACTCCCAGTCTGTAAAGACTGCAGTATTTTTGGCAAAACCTGAGTATACGACGTGACCACAGCCGAGGCCACTTAAACTTACATCAGTTGTGACATTTCGTGTCAGGAAGAGTTTGAAATATTTCACCTGGCACAGAGCTGTCTGCTCTAGAAAATGATAGTTTATTCACTGCCTCATCTTGTTGTCGTTAGACAGGTATTGTGACTTTGGAAGAAAGAGACCATCCTAACTAACAAGCCCATTTTTCTTATGTTCTTTTTGAAATATTGGCCTTTGAAGGGTCTTTATTTCCCTGATGTCTGTACCAAGGCTGGTTTTCAGAGGAGAGAACAACTCATTTCTGATGGAGCACTCCCTCTAACCTGGAGGGGGGTGATCTGTAATCCAAACGAGCTCCTGCCATTCCTGTCATTGTACAGGGCATATGTAGGGTCTTGTAAGGCTTCCTGTGAACATGAACAGCCAGTTACTTGTATTGTTTCTTTCTAGGGTTTCCAGGACACACATTTTGTGCATCCACCAGCACTTCATTTCCAAACCCCAGTCTCTCTCCCTTTGCAATAGGACAGTGAATGTCCAGGCTTTGCAAGGAGCAGTGGGGCCTTTTTGGGTGCCTGTTTTTGTGAGACATACAAAAATAGTTTGTTTTTTACTTCACAGTTGGCATTGGTGAGTTAGGAAAAAAGAGACCCAAAAAGCTAAGCCTACAGATCCATGATAAGCACTTTGCAGAGCTGATCCAGCTGCTAAAGCCTTGCATGAAATTTTCAGTCTCTAAATAGTCTTTGATGAAATGGAGTTTTTACAAATAGAAGATGAGGAAACAGGAGCATCTCCAGTAAGGCACGGCTTGGCATGGCCAGTGTCACACCTCGAGTTATCCTCATTAACCACAGACACATTCACAAAGCCAGGTTTGAAACTGGATCCCTGGTCATTTAGCAGAGAAAGGGCAGGAGCCTTACAGCAATGATATTAAAATGAAATTAAAACATCCCAAAGAGTCTAGCGCCATGAAATATAATTCTTTCCTTTGGCAGGGGTTTGTGCAGCTGTGTGTTGCTTTCCTCTTCACATGGATTGAAGCAGCTCAAGTTTCCCTTTGAGCTTCTGCTTCAAACAGTCCTTTTCTGGAAAGGGATATTCACCAGAAGCCAGCACTGCTCTCACCTGGATATCTAATGACAAATTATGTAGAACTATCAGCAGGTCTGAGTTACCCATGAAATAAGCTTGGCTTCTGTTTGCTTATTTCAGTAATTTATAGTCTGGCCATTTATTAGCTTCCAGTTGGACAGTTATGGTCCATCTCAGTTCAAACAGTGTGAAACTGAGACATAGAAATCAAAAGCAATGAATTAAATAAAAGCAGGAGAACCAGCAAGGGAGAAAGATGAACAGAACACACTGATCTGGAAAACACAGGAAAAGTTTGCCCAAAACAATCCACGTTCACAGCTGGCTCCATAGGACATGAATAGACAACTGTGAGTTGACTGAGCACTTGGGAAGCAACTCTGTCAGTGTGGTATTCCCAAACTGTTGTTTATTAGTGGTGGACAGAAAACAGGAATATCCTGGACTTTGAAAACCTATTTTCAGAAGGGCAAGGTCAGGAGAAGGAGAGAGCAGGAATCCGTCCTCTAATTCAGGGATACAAGTGCAATGGTCATTGCAAACCCCATTTCTCTGTGGCTGCAGAGACCTCAGGAAATGTCCTCTCCTAGCAGCAGGAAACTAGCATTTAAGTGGCACTTAGTGGAAAGAAAAACCTTTAAGACTAAAGAAATTGAAAAATTGAATAATTGTAAAGGTCAAAAACCAGATACTCAATTAGTATTGTGTTTGTCAACAAAACCACTTATCCAAAGGTCCTTTGAATCATGGGTCAGGAGTCCAGAAAGAACATATTTCAAGCAATATTAAGGATATGTCAGTGAAAAGACTGCCATGTATTTATTTCCTTTCTCTGTAGATACTCTAAGCTGTCAGATCCTGCAAACTGGCTGAACATTAATGCCACAAATGGTCAGATCACTACTGCTGCTGTCCTTGATCGAGAGTCAGACTACATTAAGAATAATGTCTACGAGGCCACATTCTTGGCGGCTGACAACGGTGAGCCCAGGCTTCACATTGTTCATGCTTCAATAAGACTCTAATGTGATGCATTAAGAGAAATGATGCCCTGACAGAGTTGTCAGTATAAGTTATCTTTTTCCCAGGTTTTTATGGTCAAAAATGTGAAAGTGGGACGGGAAATTGCTGGAGTAAATTAAATGTGCACAGTATACGGGGAGTGTTATTAAGGGAAAGGGAGGACAAATGGAAAATTGATTTGGGGAGTTCAGTGTAGCCTGAACAAAAAAAAGTGTCAAAGGGATGTGCTCTCCAAGGGCTGCCGAGCACACCGGTCCTGGTAATCCTCCCAAAGGCACTGTTCAGGAAGTCTTCCATCAGGAAACCAGAAATAATTGTAGGGAATGGCAGGAGGGTATTAAAAATAAGCCCATCTGTTGGACTGCTGTGGCTTTCATAAAGGTGTGTCTGTTATCAGAGCTGGCTGCTTTCTGGCCACTACCATTCCTGAAATGTGCAGCCAGCATCAGATCATCTGGGTGCTGGTGTGCTTATTTCCACAGCCACTGAGACCAGTCAGGTCTCTTGGAGAAGTCCTGTTTGCTCTTCTCATTAAAGATCACTCAGTGCTTTTGGTCCAGTTAGCACTGCTGGCCTCACTCAAGGGCAAGCAGCCCATTGCTGCTGCCCTGCATTTCTCTGCCTAATTCTGGCTAGGAGGACTTGATGATTTTTGCTAACCATGCCTAAATGTGGCCATGCTGGTATTTCATTCATCAGTTCCTCAAGCTGGAAAAGGCTCAGGAGTTTCCCAGGGCAAGGAGAGGGCCTCCCCCTGCCTCATCCACCCTCACCTTCCCACTGCAGGGTGCTGAGCACCCACTCAAACCAGGGCCAAGCTTCAGCAACACAATTAAGTCTGGGCTTGGCTGTGAGCACCTAAATATATTGCTCATACTCTACAGGTGCTTTCAGGGCAGTGTTTGTGTCATCCCTGAGGCTGGAGGTGCCATGGCCATTATGAGCAGATTCAGTGGTACTTGCAGGGCTAATGAAAACTTCCTCCCTCTGCAGCTTCCCTGCATCACTTCAGTCATTGCCAGGGTGAGGAAAACTCATGGAAGGGTTTCAGTGCTGAGGAGCTGTACCAAGAAATGTATTTTGCCCCTTCTTTCTGCCATGAATGGTAGGACTTTTACCACAGCTGTTTCCTGAGCTTTCCCTTCATGAAGGCAGCCTGAAGAGTGAAATCCAAAATATTCTCAAGTGGGTCTAGTGGTGCTCATCTGCAAGAGCCTCAGGGCAAAACAGGTCAAATGGGCTGGCCAAGGCTGTTCACAAAAGCAGTGGTAGAGCTTGAACCCATCAACCTAATCCTCACCATCTGACCTTGCAAATACCAGGCACTTGATGCAATGAGATGTGGAGTTAACCCCTTTCCTTGGCTTTGATGCTGATGCTGCAGTGCATCAGCACCTCCACATCCATCATTCAGCAGCTCAGAAAGTGAGGGCCTAGATAAATCTCTTTATTCTGAAAAATTAATCTATCACTGCTATATTGCAGCCATTAAAATGCACATAAAGCAACACCTTATTTAAAATTCTGTCTAGAGTGCTTAGGATAACAGCTAAAGTTTCATCCAGGCTAATAGACTCTTACCACATTTCTCCCAAGTTCCAGGTTCTCCAGCGTCACGTACTCATCAAAAAAGCTTTGGGTCAAGGGTTTTGGTGGGGGTTTTTCTCTCTTTCTTGAAGAAGCAGCAGCATCTTCTCTCCTTGAAGTTCTTTTTGCTGTTCTCAGTACATGATAAAGAAAAAGTTTAGCCAAATACTGCTTGGACATACCCTCTTTCTCTCTCTGGGCTACAGTGCAGAAATACTCTCTTTAAGAAAAGTCTGAGCTGCATGTAAGGAGGGTAAAAGGGGAATCCTAATCAACAGCACAGTTTTAACCTGGTTTCCTAGGAGAGAGAGTCCCTTGGATCACACTATGTCTACTCAAGTGTGGAGCCTGGCAGTGTTTGAACCCCTCAGCCAATTTCAGCCAATCTCCTGGAGAAGCTGAGAATTTCCATATATCATTTTCCAACAGGTTTCAAAAATCAGAGAGCTGAGTAGGGGAGAGAGACTCTGTGTGTGAAGGAAGGAGGGTCCTGCCCCTTCCTCAGTATCAGATCACCCCAGGGGAGCTCACCTTTGGGACCCAGTAAGAAAACAGGCTGAGTGCATGTTCCTGCTTTTCTGCAGGCAGTGACAAGACAATGGTCAGCCACAGGCACAGCTTATGTCATTTTTGCCATGATTTGTCAGGACAGTGGCCTGAGTTCCTTTGAAATTTTTGCACGAGCAGGATGGGAGTGACTCCTGCCTGCAGCTGGACGTGAAAACCTTGGCTTATACCTTGCAGTGGGAATGCAGACAGTGGTCCCATGGAAAAGGCAGGGATGGAGGATGCAATAGTTAAATGTAGATGTAGAGGTTGTATATTCCTCTCCTTTTGTCATTAGTATTTCAGTCTTAATTTCAGGGATTGAACCAGCTTCTCCACTGGAGTCAGGGGTGCTGTTGAGTCCTCATCTCTTGAGGACAGAGTTCGAGGATCCTTCATTGTACAACAGCACCTGCTCTATGTCCTTGCTCTCTCCACATAAGACAGCTGAAATAATGTGAAATGTTCCATAGTTTGTAGTAGTTGGCCATTTAAAGAATTGTTTACTTTTCTCCTGAAACTGCCCCAGAATTGCACTCAGGAACACAAAGAAACAAAACCACCAGGATGCAGAGCCCAGCAATACTCAATGGCCCAACTAAACTGCATTTGTGTGTGCAGCAATTGCAGGTTATTTCAGCCACGTGCCAGTTAGTGCCTCTCAGGACTGAGGGTTTGTGTTCAGTCTGTCTCAGAGGTTACAGTGGGGGCCTTGCTTTTATCCCAGAAGATATTCTGGGTAATGTGGAAGCACTAAAATCACTTTGCTTGCTCCCAGAAGTCAGTTTTCATGTTCAGCCCCAGTATCCTGGTGGGCTGTCTGTCTCTCCAGAAGCTTTCGAGGCTGATCAAAAGGCATTGTTTTAGAGGGAGATCTACCCCGTGCTTACAAGATGAAAGGATGAGATCAGAGATTGAAGAGCTTATGCAGGAACCATGAAAAAAGGATTTCCAGGGCTCCTTCAGAATTTTCAAGGCTCCCTTGAGAAATGGAGAAAGGAATGTAGGAAGGAAGGCCTGTGGAAGCAGAAGTCTAGTGGTGAAGTGGTTTGTGTAGCTTTATAGCTACCAGTGGGAGAAAGAGCCAGGACTGAAAATACAAACTTTAAAAAGAATTGCTGAAGCCATGCTGCCTGAGAGGGGAGGCAGGCAGAGGGCAGGCCAACAAGGAGCTGCCAGATAAATGCGTGGGGAGAGACATGAAAAGCACTGTGCCATTTCTGGGAAGGCTGTTCTCTCCTGCAAGGGCAGATACTGCTTTGTGTAAGTGATCATTAGTCAGACAAATGTGACTCTCCATCAAGAAGGGGCAGGAGGACCAGGACTGCTGTGCTGTGGCATCCCTGCTGGTTGGGACAGATGTGGAGAGGATGGAGAACTGTATATTGGGAGATAAAGCTGCTGCCAGGGGTTAGAGGCATCACCCAACGTGTCTGGTGATGGCTCATACTGTAGGCTTTGAGCAGGGACCTCTCACCACTAAATCTGGGGCTGGATGTAGGACGTGCTGGAGAGTTGGGCTTTCTTTGAAGCAGGGTAATGGTCTGCAAATCTGAAAACTGCCCAGCAAGTGCGACAATAAATGCTGACCAGTGGCTTAGACTGCTTAGGTTTTTCTCCCCTCCAAGCCCTCTTCTTACTCTTGTCAGCTATCTTTCTAATTGTTTTTCTCTTCAAAACAGCCATTACCAAGATTTGCAGGAGCAGCTTAGCGTCACCTGCTTGCAGTTTTAGTTTGGCTGAGGACATTGCTGTAGGCTACAGATCTGCAGAACTCAGCCTCCCTGTTCCGCAGGAACGAAAAACAGCAACATTAGGAGGCTGGGGGAAGTTTTAATAATACCTCGTAAAGCAAGGGACCATGAAAGTGCAGTATGTCCCTAATAAGGGCCAGGGAGGGAAGGTGAAAATCCTGGTGTACTGGAACTGGAAGGCAGGGAGGGGGATGGTCCGTGGTGTTGCCAGTCCCGCTGCTTCCCAGGCTGTGGTCACAGGTCCGTGTCTCCCGTGCAGGAATTCCCCCGGCCAGCGGCACGGGCACCCTGCAGATCTACCTGATCGACATCAACGACAACGCCCCGGAGCTGCTGCCAAAGGAGGCGCAGATCTGCGAGAAGCCAAACCTGAATGTCATCAACATCACAGCCGCGGACGCTGACATCGATCCAAACGTGGGGCCCTTCGTCTTCGAGCTGCCAAGTGTGCCATCTGCGGTGAGGAAGAACTGGACCATCACACGGCTCAATGGTAAATGGGGCGGGCAATCCTGAGCACATTTGGGCTCTGATCCACTAATGAGCCCACGTGCGGTTTCCAACTTCGAAACTTTCCTACTTTTTTTATCTGATTTTTATTTTTTAGAGCACATTATGGCTGACATTATAGACAAGATAGTTAATCAGAAATGATTTGTATCAGACCTGCAGCATAACTCTGAGAGCCTTGGCACTTGGCTTTTTTTAATGCAGTTCATAATTATGAACAGTTATCAGTAGTGAACGGAGTATAAATCATCCATAATGGCCAAGGGGAAAAAAGCTATTATCAGTCTTCCTTATGTTCCTCCAGTGTAATTGTCATAAGCCACAATCAGGATCAATGTTCATTTCTCTGACCATAATTGCATAAAGGCAGCCTTTTAATTTACCATGGAACCAGGAGGGCTAGGTAAGTGTGAAGATTACCAGTATGTGAAGGATTTTTATATTGCAGCGTGCAACCACAAATGGCCCTAATTGCTCTGCTTATTGGTAGTTTCAGCAGAGGATGGAAAATATCGTGGAGTTGTGGGCTGGTTTTGGCTTCAAAGCTGGTCAGCCTTGCTAAGGTGCCAGACCAGGGGCAACAGCTTGTGCCCTCACAGCTCAGGGCTCAATCCCAGTGGGATTACCTGGCTGTGAATGTCATCAATAGGTTCCCAAAATCCTGAGGTGGGAGGGTGGGTGAGCACAGAACCTGCACAGTGGCCAGGGGTGGCACAGCCTCAGGAAGCATTATCCATGTGTTCCTGTTTGCATTTGATGCCATTTTGAACACACGCTACTGGATTTGCCAATGACATCAAGGTCAATTAGCGCAGCACTGAGAACACACAGTATTTTGCAAAGCACAAGCTGGTGGTTGGCCAAACTGTTAGGGAAGAGGTCTGAAGCTGTCCTGCCCAGGTGTGCTGGTGATGCCCTCTTCTGCAGGGCTCATAAGAGGGCTCTAGCAGAGGAGCCTGCACAGGTGTGGCTGCAAAGCTCTACCAGTGTCTGTCATCTGCCTGTCTGTCTTGGTCTCCAGGGGATTATGCCCAGCTCAGTTTGAGGATCATGTACCTGGAAGCAGGAGTGTACGACGTGCCCATCATCGTGACAGACTCAGGAAACCCCCCCTTGTACAACACCTCTGTCATCAAGGTGAAGGTGTGCCCGTGTGACGAGAACGGCGACTGCACCACCATCGGGGCAGTGGCTGCTGCAGGGCTGGGCACAGGGGCCATCATTGCCATCCTGATCTGCATCATTATCTTACTGAGTGAGTACCACAGGGCCTGGCTTAAAATCACAGACTGGTTTGGGTTGGAAGGGATCATAAAGTTCATCTCATTCCAACCCCCTGCCATGGGCAAGGACATCTTCTACTGGACCAGGCTGCTCCAAGCCCTGCCTGACCTGGCCTTGGACACTTCCAGGGATGGGGCAGCCACAGTTTTCTCTGGGCAACCTGTGCCAGTGTCTCATACCCTCACAGTAAAGAATTTCCTTCTAGCATCTGCTCTAAATCCACCCTTCTTCATGTTTCCCTATTCCCTGTTGTCTTGTTCTCCTGTTCCTATAGCTGGTATTTTTCAAGCTCTATGCAGAGGGCAGATCCCTGAGCTTGGGCTCTGGGGGTGGTTCAGACATCTGCATTCAAACCTCCTTCACTGCAGCATCAGCAAAATGAGCTCTGTCTGTGTCAGACCTGTCTTTCTAAGACTTCCAGTAGCTTTACAAACATTATTATACCTGACAACAACTTGTAAGTAGTGAGTGTGGTAGGATCCTCCACACTTTGCAGGAAAAGGTTGAAGGCCTCTTCCAAAATCCTGTGTCAGACTCCCTGTGCCCCTGCTTGGCTGTGGATATACTGGTTCCCAGTACCTGATACACTGATTGTGGGGGTCTGGCTAGTCCCTTGCAGAGCTGGTGCATAACTGTATTTTTCTGGTTGTTCCAAGGAAAATAAGAATGGTAGTTATTCCCATTGCTTTTAAAATGACCTCAGATTGGAAAATCATGGAGGATTGTGAGTGTTTTTAGGGGAATGACCCCCAGTTTGTCAGGAACAGTGAAGGGCTGGGATTGCAGCACAGGGAAGGGCTGGCTATCCATTTGCTCAAGGCAAAACTAACCTTTTTGCCCAGGAGCGATGTCAGTCCCAAGCTTCCATGAGCATTAGCAATAAGCATGTGTGCATGCACTTAAAAATAAAAATTATATCATTATAACTTCAAGCAGGATTTGGCACAGTAGGAATAGATAAAAACAAGCACTGAAATGAACAATGAGGTAAATATTCATCAAGAAACACAGGATGAATCCATGGGACTCTCATTAAAGCTAATGGGAGTTATGGTGCTAAATCACATTTAATATTTACCCCCAATGTGTTTAACAGAGAGCAGACAGAGCAACATATGCTACAAATGTCACCTAATGGGGCTGTGATATGGGACATTAGGAGAGTGGGTCATCCCTGGACAGGCATCCACATCCTGGGCCAGTGGTGGGCACGTGTACCTGATCTGCTGGACCGGGCTGGAGAGCGAGCAAGGAACCAGTGTTTGTGCAGACCCCAGTCCTCACCCAGCCCAGCCAGTGGAGCATCCCTGTGCCCAGCCACAGTGCCCAGTCCTGTCCCTCATTCCCCGTTGTGGCTGCTCCCTTCAGCAGGGCTGTTTGCTCAGCCCAATGCCCCGATGAAGGTGAAGGTGTTCATCAGCCCCAGCACCTCCGGCTGTGCAGGTTTGCTGCTGCCCCTGCAGCCACAGAGGTGATTAAACACGGGTCTTCTTTTTGCTGCTCTTGTATAAATCCAGTGCTAAATACAATTTAAAACAGTTGAAAATCCTATTGACTGAAATTAACTTCAGCTGAAGGACATTTGATTTAAGAGATTCCTCTTTCCATTTTCAGATACATTATCCCATTTTAAATTACGGGTTTTATTACAAAAGCTTATTTTTACATTCATTGTAATTCTAATTGACTTTTTTTTTATCTTCGAGAGCTGCAAAGCACTGTATCAGTGATGAAAAATGTAATTTGCAACGAGCAGTTTTACAGTTACATCCTTCCAGTGTTTTGCCTCCTTTCTATCTGTTTCATATCATGACCTTTAAACAGTAGCCTAGAAAAAGGCAGATGCAGGATTTTCTTGTGCTATTTGTCCATTTTAGAGTCAGCAGGTCAAAGTTGGATGACTTGAAAAGGAAGAAGAAGCAAGAGGACAGATCCAAGATTGCTCCTGTGAAGGAAGTTTATGCCTTTACCTTTGCTCAAAGGGGGCTTTTTCTTCTTCTTGCTACCTGATGTATTAGCTGCACAAATAACACATTTAGAAGAGCAATGCAGTAAAAAATTGTGAAGGGTGAAGACAATAGATTTCAAGGAAAACTACATGCAGAGCGAAAATGGTTCTAACAGCAGTAATAGCACTTCCCATTCTGCAGAGTGAATAAAAGGAAGGAGAGTGCACTACATCCACCATTGACACTTTGAAGGTCTTTTTTTTTCCAAGGTAGCTGTAAAGGCGTTAATGGCACAGTTTTTTCCACAAGTGCATGAAAAAGTATCATTTAAAAAAAAAAAAGAAATAAAAAGACAAACCCCGGTAACCATTATAATATTGTCTTTGTGGACCAGTCAGGTATCTTGTTGTGAGAGACTTGAAAAGGAACAACGAGAAAAGGACTTCAATAGTCTGCTAAATAGCTGAGGTTTTATATTGCAGATAAGAGTTACATTTTCTTTCCTTTTCTTTTTTTTCTTCCTTGAATAGATCTGGGATAAGCATTAAAGAAATGCTGAACTATCTGAAAACAATTCTGTTAGCTGGCAGGCAGGGATGGCCGCCAGTTGGCACACAATGGCAGTAATTAGCTGTCCCATCCTCTTCCACTCACTTCACTGAATTCCTGTTGGGTATGAACACTTTGGTGCTGGGAGGAAGAATTTGGATCCTCCTAACCACCTCCTCCTGCAGAGGGGCTGCAGACTGGACTGCCCATCCATGTCCCCAGGGTCTGGTCTCAGCTAAAAACCCCAGGCTTCAGGATCTCACATCCAGCCTGGGTTTGCTTGTGCTGGCTGTGCTGTTTTGGCACAGTTGAGGGTTGACCCAGGTGGAATTAATCTGGGACACTCATTCCCACCTCCACTGTCCATCCATTGCTCCCTTCTCCTGCAGATTGCCACCACTGCAGCTTGGTGTGTGCATTGCATGGAGAAGGAAGGGGAAAGCAGACAGTGGGAGGTGTAACTGCATCAGCTGCCCAGGCTTAACTTCATTCTTTATGACATTATTTGCAGCTGCTGAGTATGAGAATGAAAACGAACGTATTAACAGGTTCTTGAAGAAGACAAGATTTGGCTGCCTTATGTTAGGGAGACTTAAGCTCCCAGATCATCTTCCATGCAGTGATTCACAGGGAGCACACAGCCCCTGGGATGCGGGTGGCCCTTTGAAGGGTGAAGCTGTGGAGCACTGAGCCAGCGTTCCCTGTGGGTAAAGTTGTTTAAGAAGGGAAAAATTTCTCATGATTCAAGAACTGCTCATCTCTCCCTGTTACTGTACTGAGAGAGATTAGCCAAGCCTGGCATGCGGATGCTGATGCCCGAGGAGCTTGGCTGTGTGCTACCAGATTTGCTCTCCCTCATTCTGCAAAGCCAGCCCTGCTTTCTGAAAGGATTTCGAATGATCTGAGATTTGCTTTCCAAGTCAATGGCCAATTGCAAGTGCTAATGTCCTGGCTAATCTGATCTCAGAAGTCTAAAGAGCCTCCCTCATGGACGGAAGAAGAATACAAGGGAGGCCAAATTGGATTACAGGATCCAGTGTGCTGGAACAGCCCCTCGTGCAGAAGTGTTGGGTATCTGTACCCATTTCCTTCTCCGTAGCTTTCTTCCCTCCATCTTTATGTCCCTGAATGAAATAAAGGTGGAAATCTAATCCTGAAAATTCAGGATTTAGATCAAATACTTTCAGAAAGCTGCAGTTTTCACACTTTCTGTTTTCTTCTCCTTTGATTGTGTGTTTTATTCCTGATAAATATCAGCTCAATCAGCATCAGTGATGGATCTTAAAGAAATTTTGGCAGTGGAGCCCTGTCACAGTATTTACAGCTCTCACTGATCTCTCCTTTAAAAATTAGACCGTACAACAAGCTAACATTTTATTCCTCCTAGCAGCAGCCAGTGAGCAGGGGCAGGTGAGGTGTTAGGACACCTGGGCTCGTGCTGCAGGAGGTCCCAGCTCATCCTGCCTCTTCCCCGTTGCAGCCATGGTTCTGCTCTTCGTGGTGTGGATGAAGCGCCGGGAGAAGGAGCGCCACACCAAGCAGCTCCTGATCGACCCTGAGGACGACGTCAGGGACAACATCCTCAAGTATGACGAAGAGGGAGGTGGAGAGGAGGATCAGGTGAGAAGAGCCCGTGAGTTGTGGCCAAGGAGCAGCTGTGAAATCTGTGTTCTCAAAAAGGCAGAAAGCACATTATTTTCACTAAAATACACGCAAAGGGTTGTGTTCCCTTTTTTATGCCTAGGCAGCTTTATTGGCTTCCCTGGTGTGGTGAGAGCCAGCAGGTCCATGAGATTCAGGGTATCACTGGTACACCCTCCTGTGCAAGCAGGACCATGCCAGGAGGCCAGTGCCACATGGATTTTTTTACCCTCTGGGCAGCCTCCTGGGGAAGGACTGTAAATCCATCTATTGACACTTATGTTCAAACAGTATTTCTAAGTCATTAAAGTCATGTATTTTACCAGAGATCTCCATAAAACCAGCCACGAGTTACCATCCTCCCCAGCCCTGTGGCTGCAGGCACTTGCCTTAGCTTGCTTGAGCCTTGAGCTTTTGTGGACTTTCCCTGCATTTACTTAATCATCTCTAATGTGCCTTTAATTTCTTTTAATTTCTGGACATGGTTTGTGAGAAATGTCTAAAGAGATTTGGGGATTTTCTCTTTCACCACAAAGCGCGCGGTGGCAAAGCTTTGCTGGGTGACAGAGCCCTGAGCCACAGGCTGCCTGAACACGTCAGCTTTCCTCCAGTGGTTCTTCCTACAGACACCAGTGCTAATGTTGCATGAAAACTTCCCTGGCCTGCACTCCCTGGATGTGCTTTTCCACTGCTACCTATTTTTTTTCCTCAGCTAAAATAGCCAAGTTTGGCCACTCATGCCAAAGTCGCTGTTTTTTACTCCTACTGAACAAGAATAAAGAGCCCAGGACACTCTCAAAGATGATGTTCATGCAAATTATGTGAGTGTACATTGTAGAGTGGCTTTATTTTTGCTCGTTGAATTGGACTGCATGGTTCAAGGTCAGTGCTTGAGGATCCCACAAAACCACTGCAGCATTTCCTGCCGTGGAGGTCCTGCTGGCCTCCGAAGGGGAGCGGGCAAGCCTGGTGAGGGCTGCCATGGCAAGCTGGGGCAGGAGATCACCCCAACCTTGAAAAGTTCTTATTCCACAGAAAAATCCTGGTAATTAACATTTCTTTCTTCTTGTCACTGTCAAGTTATATATAAATATTGCTCCTGGAGATTCAGTCATCCCCATGTGAGCACAAGGATGGTTTTCCTGGTAGAACAAAGTATGTTCTAAGCATTCCAACTAGCTGAAGTATCTGGTTTCAGGCAACTACACTGTAGGCTTAAATATTTTAGAAAGGATTCGTTAAAAATAACAGCAAAGGAAGAGCAGCAAAACACCATTACCTACATGAATACATTTTTAATGAAATATTACCTGGTTCTCATTTTGTGATAGAAACCTATTCTGTTGGGATATTTCACAAGCAAAAAGAAGATAATTACTTTGAAAGGCCTACATGCATAAATGCAATACACATTTTAATGTTTTTACTTCTGTAGAAATGTAATTGCAATAATATGTCTACCAACACTGTGTCTCCACATTATATTATGTATTTCATCAGAAAGTTATGCATACACCTATGCACACACAAACAAAAGCCAGGGTTTTATCCCAAATATTTAGACACAGAGTGAAATATTCAGAAAATACTTAAATGCTTTATTGAACTTCTAAGATACACTCTTAGGAGGTCAATTTTATGAGCTACTCACAGGTCAGGTTCATCTGTAGTTTAGCTAAAGGTGCTACATACCCAGGGATAAGATTTGCCACCAAACCTCAGGTGAAAAAGAATTAGAGCCCTCGATTTGTGTGCACATTGAGTGAGTAGGTGATCTGAACGAAAAGCTCTTGGTTTCACACTGTGCCTTCCCATTTGTCACAGGATTACGATTTAAGCCAGCTCCAGCAGCCAGAGACCATGGATCACGTGCTGAACAAGACACCTGGAGTCAGAAGGGTGGACGAAAGACCTATTGGTGCTGAACCACAGTATCCTATAAGACCAGTAATCCCACATCCAGGGGATATTGGTGATTTTATTAATGAGGTATGTTCTGTAGGGTATCCTGTGTCACATCTTCAAAGCTTCAGCAGCCAGCTAAAGTCAGGTTTCCCTGACTGCACAGACCAACTGGTGCTACTGCTGACACCAGAAGTCTGATGCCAGCCAGGGAAAGGATTGGCACGAGCAAAGGATGCAGGGCTTGGCTTAATGAAGTCATTGTACCAGCAAAAAGCCCAAGATTTCTGTCTTGTGCATGTCACAAACACCATGCTTTTCAGCACCCAGGCAGAATTTGTGGCTCCTGGACTTGTAATTATTTCGGCTGCCTGTGCCTTCCACTTAAGCTCTGTTTGGTGTAAAGCCTCAAAGAGTTTGCAGCACAGAGAGACTCAGATCAGAGAGGGTTTCTTTATTTTGTGTTAGATTACTGCTCCTTTATCTGCCTGTACAAATATCTATCCATTTGGTATTTCTTATCTCATTTTTGGTTTTGAGTGATTGAATGGTTACAAACCAATCAATGCATTATTTCCTCCGAGACAAAGCACGCCATCCATTTCCTAAGCCAGAAAAATAAATGTTACAGCCATTTAATTCTATTATTACATGCATTTCCTGCTGTGCTTTTCTCATTTTCATCATTAAAATGCCTCCTTCCTTTGTCCCTTTGCTCATCCCTCACTCATTTGCACAGATCCATGTGCGTGAAGACTCTCTCACACACACACCCTGGCTGCTGAAACCAGCTCCATCTCCCCATGCTGAGGCTGGGGCTTCTGGAGGTGGGAACGTGGAACATTTGCTTTATTGCAGGTCTATTCCACCTGGCTTTTCCTGACACTGGGCTCTGCAGCAAAGCAGTTCTTTTTCTCCATATCCCAAGGCCATTTTCATGGCCTGCCTACACTGCTGCCCACAACGCACAGGAGCAGCAAAGCTTCCCAACCCTCTGCCCAGGATTCCATACCCCACGTCTGTCCTAATTGCAGAATTTTGCTAGGAGTGATTTTTTGTTTTGTTTTCCTAAAGGAGTGAAACTCATCAGAATTAAAATATTGGTGGGAGAGGAAGGGTGCTGGGTTTTGTTTCATTGGCTAAGCTGGAAATCTCAACAGGCAACCCCAGAAAGGATACGCTGGCCAGAACAGAAAACTTTGCAGATCCAAAAGTGGATCATTGGAAATAACTCCCCTGCCACTCAATCCAACCCTTTTTCAGGGGCACTGGGAGTTACTGGGTTTTCTGCTGGGGGGCAGCTGAAAAGTCTCTACCTGGAGGTGCATCCAGAAATGCCGGGACCCGCGTTTCCTCACCACCCTCTTTTAGCTTTGCTGCAGGGACCCCAGACATCCCAGCAGCTTGGGCACCCCCAAACCCCACTCTGGGTATTAACACCACATATTTGCCCCCCCAGGGCCTGCGTGCAGCAGACAATGACCCCACAGCCCCCCCCTACGACTCCCTGCTCGTCTTTGACTACGAGGGCAGCGGCTCCACCGCCGGCTCCGTCAGCTCCCTCAACTCCTCCAGCTCCGGGGACCAGGACTACGACTACCTGAACGACTGGGGGCCCAGGTTCAAGAAGCTGGCGGACATGTACGGGGGAGGAGAGGAAGATTAAACTGACCTCATCTTATTTAAAAAAAAAAAAAAATTAAAAAAAAAAAAAAAAGAAGAAAAAGATTTAGAAAAAAAACAACAAACCCACAGACAACGTTAAAAAAAGAGCCGATGCAGGAGCAAGAACTGTACAGATGTGGCAGCTTTTTTAATTAATATCCCCTGCTGACTGTGTTGTTATTTTTAGTGGTAATATAGGTTTCTTTTTTTTCCATTTTCCTTTCAATTTTTTTTTCTTAGAATATTGAGCTGTCTCGCATGAACACTTGTCTCTGCTGCAGGTTTCTTTTTGAGTTTTTTTTGTTTTTTTAATGTCAGCTGGGATATTGCTCGTTTACCTGCTTTATGACTAAAGAGAGTGAAAGGCACTCTGTCTTAACTTGAATTTCTTAGAACAGAAGCACTGTTTTTAAAATATATATATATATATATATTTGAAAGTGCCTTTTGGTGCATGTGTCAGATTCCCTTCAATCTCAGGAGTGATGAAAACAAACATACAACCATCCTGGGCAGCACTCCCTGTGACCCTAAGCCAGTTCTAGCTGGGAAGGAGTTAACAAAAAGGAACTGTGGAGATTGTTTCTTTTTTGCCTTTTTTTTTTGTTGTTGTTGTTGTTGGTTTTTTTTTTGTTGTTGTTTTGGTTTTTTTTTAAAGGGGTGACATTCTGGGGTGGAACAGAATGGGGGGGTGGGGGGAAGATGTTTTGAGTCGAAATCTTAACAGCCATCTTTAAGCCTCAGCAGGTGGTGAACTAGTCATCATGTTGTATATAATTCAGTGTTATCAGATGCAAAATACTGGCCGGGGGCTCTGCTGACCCCTGGTCGCACTCAATGTAGCTGCATAGAACTATAGCATTGATAAAGCCTTTGGTTATTGCAACAGAAATCTCCGACAGCCCTTGCCTAAACCCTACAAAGTAAATCGTGACATGACCAAAGGCCCATCTGTTTGTTTTTCTGCTGTCGCCGTGTTTTGGCTCCCACGACCTCGTGAGTGATGGACACACCAGCGGGGTGAGGTGGTGGTGGAGGTGCCCTGCACCCCTGAGGATGCCCAGCACCGGTGCTGCTCTCCTGGGCTGAGGCAGGGTTTGTGTGGCAGCTCCGCCCGCGGCCGAGGCAGTGCGAAGGACAGGGACAGGTTATCCACACTTTTCCCATCCGTAAGTATGGAGTTAGTCTAGTACCGTATTAATGCCTTGGGGCATTAGTAGCCAAAGCTCAACAACATCGTGTAACTCAGCTAATGTGTGTCCTTTCTATTCGGTGGATAGGCGCTGCTATCTGTAGTAAATGTGTTTTTTTGGAGAAGAAGTGCAACGAGGGCCTGTTAAGTATCTTGTGGTTTAATATGCTCAAGCATTGCCAAGTAAGCAAGAGGTTTCGCAGCATCCAGGCGTAATTCAACATCAGTATTATAAATGGTAGCAAACTACCTAGTTTATATGTAGGGTCAGTTTAACCAATAACAAATAGTTATTAGCTTTTTTTATTACATTTTTCCTTTACTGATTTGGACTAGTGGGTTTATGTCTAATGTTTGTAAAATGATTTAGACTGCATGGATGTGTAATATAAACCACATTTAATGGATTATGAGCCACTTAATTAATGTGCTATGAAATCTTGGATTACCTGTGTTTTATATTCTGCAGACGATTTTGCAGTGGGTTCGCTAAAACTTGTAAAAGTGCTTAGATATATTTTCCTTTAAATCCAAGAATGTGCACAGTATTGGAAGGTGATTATCCAGGGGATAATCATGCTTTTTTTGATATCTCTATTAATTCTCAAGTTGAATGCTAAGAGTTAAAGGGGGGGAGGCGGGGGGAGCGAGCGCGTGCACATGAGAGCGAGAATGAGAGGACGAGAGCTTGCGGTGATGAGTGGGCGCCTTTCAGAGGGTAAACTGGGCTGCAAGATCGTCTCTATAGATTTTTGAAATGCTCCTAGTGCATTTTATATTTCATTGTATCATATTTTCTATAAAATGCAATTTCTGTAAATTAATGAGCATTTGAAATGTGTCTTGTATGAAGTGGAATGTGGTAAAAGTCTGCCTGAGGGGACCTCAGCGTTACCAGGATGTTATTAACTACCAAGGATGAGATCTTTCTTTTTGTCTTGGTCGGTCAGTCGGTCAGTCAGTGGGTCAGTTTGTCTTTCACGGCTCAGAGAGCAAACTCACTCTCACCTAAGGTTCTTGAGGAAACCAGGAGGCAATGGAGTGGACCTCAGAGGAGAGGGATGGTACTGATGGCAGCAGCAAGGTGAGGATGTCACACCACAGGCACGGGCTGGCAGCACGTGCCTTGGCCAGGATGAAGTGCAGTGCCTGGCAAAGTGCCAGCACCTGACACTTTGCCACGTTCCTGTTCTGTAGCTGTGAACTCAGTCATCTCGTGTGACCGCTATGAAAGTCTTGGTTTGCTTCTGCCATGTTCTGTCCCCCTCCTCTTGGCCACTCTTGGCAAACCTCACAGCCCCTGTCCCTGGCCGCCTGGCATGGAGGCTGAATGGCCCCACAGCCTTTGTTCCTTACCCATGGCACTTCTGATTCTTCCCCTTTTCTTTTGGAAAAGCCACAGGCTGGAGTATTTCACCACCAGGGCTTTGCGCCTCTGCAAGAAGCTGCCCGGGCACAGACATAGAGAATAATAAAAATGCACTTGGTGTTTCTTGCTGCTGGTGTCTGCCGCCGTAACCTCATCACCAACACAGGAGGAGGATTCAGCTCGAGGGCTGGGTGATGCTGATGGTTCTCCATCCATTGGGTTGGTGCCTCTGCCTGCCAGCTCCGTGCAGCTCCTGGAAGGCTCATGTGGATCCCGCAATGCCAGGTCTCTGCTGTGAGCTGTGCCCTGCCATCCACCTGCACTGCTTACCTGGGAGCAGCAGCTAAAGCCCTGCTCCAGAGTGCTTGGTGCTTGACCCCTGCTGTGGCTTTGGCTGGGATGAGGGATTTCAGGTAGGGAGGGGGCTGGCAGTGGTGTGGGACAGCAGCTCGGGGCCATCGGCAGTGTGCAGTGTCCCCGGCGGTGAAGGAGCCACTTAGCCATGAAGGGGATGTCTGACTGCAGCTTGTCTGAGCATTTCAGGTGTTTAAGAATATTTATGCAACTCAAGTCAAACAAAACTGTTTGAGTGATTAAAAATAAACCAACCTGTTTCCATTGGCAACTTTTTTTAAAATCAGCGGATATTTTTTCTGCAGTATTTGCAATCCAGCCGTTCCAATCCCACGAGCCTATAAATCAAACCAACCAGATTATTGTGTTTTGACCCAGTTCTGCTCAGTCTGCCTCTGCAGGACCTTCTCCTCTTCCTTCTTTTCCTCTTCCCTCTTCTCCTCCCTGCATCCTTCCCCACTGAGTTTTACAGCCCCACAAGCAGCAGCAGCATCAGGCCCCTTTTCTTGCAGTGGGACCAGCGGAAGGTAAGCAAGGGGCACATCCAGCAATGAAAACAGATCACTTTTTACAAACCTTTCTGCTTCCTAATGTTACTGATGGTTTGTAACCCAACTAAGAAAATTTACATTAATCCAAGGGATCCCATTGACAAGGTGACTTTGCCATCACTCTGTCCCCCTCTGATCCTTGTGGATGTGACATGGTGACACCCAATTGCAGCTGGAGGTGATGGTGACTTACAAGGAGCCGTGGTGAGCAAAGAACCCTTTGGCTGAACCTGCAGTTGCTGTTTATTCTGGCAGGCCACAGGAGTGGTTAATGCATTGAGACCATAGTCCCTTTTCCCTGACTAATCTAAATTAAAACATTAAACTGTTTGAAGAAGTGGTCCCCGCTCTTTGTGCACTACAAGGCAGTGGAGAAGGACATGCTTTCAGGCAGATGGAGGGGAAACACCGCTGTCCCACCCTATCACCCTGTACCCCAGAGCACTGCCAGGGTACACCACCACAGCTCTCTCTGCAGTCTAAAGGATGGGGACAGTGAGTTCCCAGGGCATTGGGGCCAGACATTGGTGGCCTCCCTACCTCCTAAGGAAAAGGATTTCACATCCCCAAGGCAGGGACCATGCAGGCCCAATGTCACTGCTGTACCCACAGCCACCCCCGGCAGAACACGACCCACAGCCCTGGTGGTCTGTTTATCATGTAGCCTAATAATTGGGAGCAGCATCAGTCACAGAAATGCTTTGCAAGGCAAGGAGGAGATTCAGCAGGTAATTAATGACAGTAAATAGGCAAGTCTGTTCTAGGTGTCCTATGTTCTAGTCATGGTTTTGCTTCTGGTTTTGCATTTTCTGTTCCATTTTTTATCTTTTTGTTTAGGACCAGGCGATGCCATTGGTAGTTGTACAGCAGTGTTGGGGAGTTTGCTCCCCATGAGTTTTTAGGGAAAATCAGGTCCAAATCCAGCCTTCAGAAGTGGGATTTGAGAAGTGGCTGTATTGCCTGTAACTGCTTCACATAGGGTGGACACTCGGCTTTGGAAAATGGTAATGATCAGTGCAGCGTCTGTGCCACACAATATGCCAAGATTGCAACTTTGTTTAGTCTAAAAAAAAAAAAATGCATAATAAAGGTAAAAACCAGGACTTTTATTTGTGATGTCTCTTGGAGCTCTTCATTGTAAATGTGAAAAAAATATATTGGGGGGGAGGAAGTGCTGTATAACGATGAATGCAAGTGTTTAAAACAGCAGCCAGACAATGTAGATGTCTCCCACACAAATTAACTCAGTTTCATGGGGAAAATAAAAGTTCTTTCCAGTCCACACCAACCCCACATACAACTGTTCACACACAGTGTACATAATGTAGTTAGTGCTTGAAGCTACAAAACAAATAGGGGAAAAAACGACAACAACATATAGATGTATAATTGGAGCACTTTCTCTTTTTTTTTTTATTTTATTTTAACGATGATTTTGCATGTTTCCTTTCCGATGGAGAAGCTGTGTAGCAGCCCGCATGACTGTGGTTGTTCTCAAGGAAGACTTCTGCTGTTCTGCTGTATTCACGCTGAAGCGCAAAAGCAAAAGTTTGCGTCCGTTAACCCAGTTCAAAAACCTTTTTTTGTAACCGTCAACAGCACAAATATTTTGTATTGTTGTTTGTACCATTTTTGTACCAAAAACAAAAGAGGATAAAAAAAAAAGGGAAGAAAGTAAATGTTTTCAATGTGTTTTTAGTGCCACTGCAATCTTGGTTTCCAAACTGAGTGACAGGTTTGCTGATTTATTGTGTATCAAAGCTGAACTGGCGCACTGACGCCTGGCTCCAGTGTAATAAAAATAAAGTCCCCCTTTTGAATAGTCTCATTTGCTTTTTTTATTATTTTTTTTATTTTAATTTTTTTAAATTTCTTTTTCCTTCCCCACACGTCCACCCCAACTCAGTCACTGCTCACAGCTCTTATACTCACAGTGAGCCAGCAAGCTGTGGTCTGGCTGCAGGTGTGGGAGCAGGTACACAGACATCAGTGAGGTTTTTGGAGATCCTGCAGAAATTTGCATTTGTTAAAGGCAGGACCATGGCTCCCCCTGGCCCATGTAGTTGGGGTATGGATGAGGTGGTGCAGGTTCCTCCCACATCCCAGTGTGACCCATTTGTGCTGCACTAAACTGCTGGTGCAAATCAGTTGGGTGGCAATTTCACTCCTACAGCACCAGATCTTTGTGCTTTTGCACAAGTCCAGCACATTCAGGGGTCTTTATTCGCTGCTAACACATCGGCCACCCCTGGCTGCTGCTTCAGGACATCCAGCCCCTCCGCCTGCCCGCCTGCCCTGAGCACCCGCCCTGGACTGCCAGAGAACAGAAATGGTTCAAAAACATCTAGGGAATGACTGAGCTCCCTGGGCCAGCTGATGGCCTGTGGAGGAAGCCTGAGTTTGCTTTTCTCAGTTGTATTTCTTCACCTCCTCTGCGAGTGCAGGCGCAAAGCCACGCCTGGAGACGCTGCAGTGCTCGCAGAGGAGTGTGCAAATCCTTCGTGTCAGCGTTGCTGTGTCCAGCAGCACATCTCCTTCAGGGCCATCATTCCTGCTTTACTTGAGCTGCTCTTCCCCCAAGGTTTCACCCCTGGGAGGGGGCACAAACACCCTGGTGCCAGGCTGAGCAGCAAGTGCTGGGCATGCAGTTAGAAATTAGCATGGCAATGATCCCCCACATCACCCTAGGGACTTTTGCAGGGCCTGGGTGGACAGTTGGGTTTCCATCACCGTCACCCCAACACCAACCTGTGTGTGCCATGAGTTAGCAAGGCCTCAGCAGTTCCCGGGGTTGAGTGGGCCCACGAGGACACACAATTCCAGGTATCCATGGAGCTGTTCCGGCCAAGCACGTGGGAAGCAGCGCTGTCTCATTTTTAATAAACATTAAGATGAATGCAAATCCTGTACATGGCAATTTACTTCCCCCCAGAGTCAGCTAAGAATATTTTATTGCTAGTTTTGCTAATTCTTGAGCTGTTCTGTTTCTTAGAATTATCTTTAACTACTGAATAATGCAAGACTGTTGCATCACAAATATTAGTTTCTGCTACCAGTGGAAGGCTGGGCTCTCATCATCGTGTTATTAGGCTCTTATCTGCCTGCAGAAAGCCTTGTTCCTCAAATGATTTAGCTGTGTGCTTAACTTTGACCATGTGAATAGTTTTCCTGAGATGATGGAAACAGCTGCCCTCCCCTAAATTCAGGGAGTTTTGTACCAAAATTAAAAATAACAATTACTATTACAGTTATTGTTATAGACTCTTGGGTTGGGGTTTTTCTCCCAAGTCAGATACCAGAATTTGGAATAGAATTTCGTTCAGATCAAGCCAAAGCACACAGGGATTATGGTGGTTTTTTTTTCAATAAATGAAATAACTGAAGTTTTCTTTGTTCTCCAGACTAAAACCATTGCATTATCAAGACCTTTCTCCCCTCGCTCCCCAATATCTTTTTTAATACAGAGCAGGTTTTTAGTCAAAAACTGAGTTAACAGACACATGAAGCAGTAACAAAAAAAAAAAAAAAAGAAAGACTGATGCTGACTGGTGCCCTGAGACTGAGCTTTGGCCTCTTTCCCTGTATTTATTGTTAGTAGTAGGGTCAAAAATGCTTCAAAACACCAAGATGGGACAGACAGGGACATACAGACACCTGTGGGAAGCCCATGCCTGACTAAGTAACTCCCTTAACTAGTTAACTTGAAAATACCCCCAGTACCTCTTCCAGGCACCACCACATCAGCACCATGCCATGAGCACTCCTGAGTCCCAGCAGCAGCATCCCTCTTAATCCTGGGATGAACCAAAAGGTGCCAAAGACAAGCATGGGCACCCAAAGAGGCTTCAGCAGGCACTGCCCTCTGCTCAGATGGCCCCAGTGATGCTCCAGTTATTGTTTATGGTGTCCTCTATTCCCATTCAGGGACATCCTGCACGGGGAAGCAGAGTTAATGAGACATTAAGGATTTGGATGCCAACAGGGCACGGGATGCCAAGGGAGGGGGGCTGGGTGCTCCCAGCCTGAACCTGAGCCTGGGAACTGGGGATGCCCCACCAGCAGTGGGGCTGGACCAGCTCCTGAGCAGAGAGCAAGGCACAGGCACCCTGGGACGTGGGCAGCAGCATTGTTTCACTACAGCAAACCCTTCCTCCCGATAGAGCTGTAGGATTTCCCCCCACTCCCCTCTCACCATGATTAATGTACAGCTGCTCTGCACTCATCTCAGCGCCCCAGCACAATCCGTCTCTCCTGCCCGCTGCCTCGCCCTCCTCCTCCCCGCATTCTTTTTTTAATGAGAAAATGTATTTTTCCCCTTTTTTTTTTGCTGCAATGCTCTTTGCAAGCAGGGCCACAGAGACAGGGAGTGGCTGTGACAATGGCAGTGTCCCCACAGTGGGTACACAAGTACTGGGTTGCAGTACAGCTCAGTCCCATCTGGTGACAAGGACCCCATGCAATGGCCAGGGCTGAAAAACGCAAATTTAATACACCCTCCTGGCTGCTCCTGGGGTTTTCTGAAAAAACATGGCTTGCTGGCAGGTTTGCCCTCCCTGCTGCTGCCCTCATCCAGACCCTTCTCGATGGAGATCAGAGGACTGGGGAGGAGGGACATCTCCATCAACACCTTTCATTCACCTCCTTGCAAAGGTGGTTTTTAAGCCAGCATAACCCAAATGACCCCAAACCTTTGCTGAAATACCTGGAGGCTTTGGTGAGCTGTGCTCAGTTGACAGGGTTGGAAGGGAAGCCTTGCTTCAAGTTCTGTGGTAATTAGTGATCAGTGGCTTTAAGAAGGGTCACTTCCACCTGCAGCCAAAGGAAAATGGTCCCTCCCCAGGTAATTGGGAATTTACACTCTGGGGCCAGGCTCTTGCTGTGTGCAGGGCTGTGAACCCCAAACCACACACTGACCCTACAAGAAATTCCTTTAGAGCAGTAGCTGCTGTTCGAGGCATTTCTAGT
This sequence comes from Climacteris rufus, assembly GCA_013398175.1. Lineage (NCBI taxonomy): Eukaryota > Metazoa > Chordata > Aves > Passeriformes > Climacteridae > Climacteris > Climacteris rufus. The sequence continues at coordinate 97,682 of VZRZ01007867.1, read as the reverse complement.
TGTTAAATTGTTATGTAGGCAGCTCCTGGTTTGCCTTGGTGAGCAAGATCCAATGCCATGGACTTCCCTGGTGCCAGTACTGGCCTGTCATTTGCACCTTCAAAAATCAATCTTTAGCTCTGGTAGTAAAAATACGGAAGAATCATCATCTAATGCTCAGCAACTGCTAAACTGACCTGGGCAGTCAGGCACAATGGTTAGCTGAGAGGTGAGATGGGAAGGATGGATAGCTGGGCTGGGCATGGCCAGTCAGCATCATTCAAAATAGTTCAAATCAACCTTGGTTTGGAGAATTAGCCAGCTCCTCTGGTTTATGCTTATCCTGGCTGTTTTAACCTCCAAACACTCACAAATATTTGCAAATAAAGAACAGCAGGTTAGTGTTCACCCAGCAGTTTCCTCAGAGAAGTAAAGTCTCTTTGCACTTGTGCTGGGAGTTGCTAGAAGTGGATGGCCAAAAATCCCTGGGAGGCTGCAGAAGGAATAAGGCACAGTCAGGTCTCTGTCAATAGTCCCATTCTTCATAAAGCAGATTTATAATTTCTGAGGCCATATGGAAGCTTTATAACCGAGTGCATAATGACCATGCAATTAACCTGTGGTGTCTGTAGCCAGACTCGTTACTTCATGAAGTACTTTGAGTTACCTCGGAGTACAAAGGGCGACACAGCTAATCCTGGCCTGTGAAAACCATATTGATTGGGATGAGGCTGCCAGGTAAGGTGGGAGCATCCACAGTCCTCTGCAAACGAGCACTGTGAGCACTCGTTGCTCCATGTACAACACCCAGCTCTGCTTCAGATCTTTAACATCCCATCATCAACCTGCACAGGCAAGGTGGGATGGGGTATCCTGGCATATCCCATGGAGCTTTTCCCAGGGGGATGTATGGGGTGGGATAAAATCCAGTGTCAGACACCACTGACGATGTCTCATACTGGTGGGACAGTGACTTCTGTGCTGTGCACATGCTTTGGGCTTGGCCAAAGGGAAGCATTTTCTGATTACTTAAAGCTGTTGGATGCACTCTTTATCTTTAACACACTGGTGCACTGTGTGCTTTGCCTTGCAAATGCCTATGGTGGCATCACAGATGCTCCTCATCAAATTCCTGCACTGGGGTATCAGTAAGTGCAAATTAGACATACAGATGTATACATTTGTGTGAGGACCCCCTCACTGTTCCCCAGCTGAGGTCCTGGCACCCACCTCACAGACTGACATACATTTATCATCACAAATCTTCTCTCACACTGTGCCTTGAGATGGAGTGAGTACCTTGCTTTAATACATTTTTATCGATCCAGAGAGCTCAAACAATAACCATCAGATAATCAGAATTCACGTTTTATCAGGAACTGTGATTGAGTTGCTTTTAACGTTTTGTAGGGACAGAAAGAAATTCAGCACTGTGTGAAAAAGGCACACGAGGCACCACAGAGGAGAGGATGCCGGAATCCAGCCCCACAGATGACCCCAAATTCCAGACCTCAGGCAAAAAGCAATGTCAGGAAGGCAATACATCACATCACTACAGCACTGTATAAAATATTTAACTTCTAAGTACATTACCAAAGTGGTTTCTTTTGACATTACATTTGTGCTCTTGTAAAAGGCATGAAGCCAAGAGCAAATATCCATCCCAGAACAACCAAACATTGCTGCAGCGCCACGACCGTGCCGGCTCAGGGGACCTGGACAAGGCTGACAGGAAATTCTCATTACCTCCTGCCCCAGTGAGGGATGCCACCACAGCCATGTGCCATGCACAGCTCCCAAACCCTGGCTAAGACACGCTCCTGAGTACATCAGGGCAGGAAAACATGTTTGTAGAGGAGAACCCTGCTATTTAAGTGCCTCTGATCAAAATCGTTTTATCATCTTCCCTGCCTTAATGCAAGGAAACATGGAAATGGAAAGCAGGGCTCTGCTGCAGGTACCCAGCCCCCTGCAAGCAGGCAGCGCCTCGCTTCCAAGGCAGATAATAAATAGGAAAGGAACAACCTTTTCCTTGCTTAAAATGCTTCTCTAAATTTTTCACTGAGCATCTTAGTTTTCCATTTGTTCTGCTTCTGTTCATGCTTGTCTCTCCCATTTGTTCTCAGGCTTCTGCAGCTGCAGAAGGACGCTGGTGGCACCAAGGCAACTGCATGTGCAGCAGGGGGGAATCTGCTTGACCTGCCATTTTACAAAGGAAACAGTATTTCAGCATAGCAACCTCTTCACAAAGATAAACAAACAGAAAACCAAACAAATAAAACCCAAAAAGAATAAAAAGAAAGAATATAAAAATTCAAAATATTTTCAAAGAGGCATATCGAAGAAAGAACAAGTGAGACTCCAGACAAATTGGAATGAGGTCCAGTCATTGAGGAATTCCTGGCAGTGCCACCCCTCTGCAATGGAAGCTCAGTCCCCATCATTTGGGCTCCCTCCTTCTAGGGGGAAATTGCAGTAAACCTATAGTCTTCAGGCCAAGCAGAAGAGGGCTTTTTATCAGAGAAACTCCACATTTCATTGCCTGAGAACAACTTAGATGAATGGGCAAAGGGTCAAGCCCAGGCTGAGCCTCCCTTCTGCTGGGGAGTATCAGGGCAGGGTCCTCCAGGACCACTTTTCTCAAAGCATCCTAATGAGCTCAGCCCAACAACAGGGGAGCTCCCAGTGGGCTGAGCACAGAGCAGAGGGCAGCACTGGGTTATCTCCAGAAAGGAGATGTCTTTTTAGCAGGGTTTCTTAAGCAAAAGCAGCTGTGCTCTGCCTGCATCCCCCTCCCCTGCTTCCTTCCTGCTCTGCACAGGCAGGTGAATGCATTGACAAAGAGAAACCAAATTGGACAGAGCCAGAAAGATAATTAAGCCCCTGCACCTTTTGTTACCTTTGTTCAGGCAGGTAAAACAGAATTTATATAGGCTAAAAGGAGTCTCCATGGCAAAGAAACCTTAAACCTGTCCCAAATAGCTATAAAACCTCCAAGAGGCCTTGCAGCCAGCTCCAAGGAGCCGTGAGGAGCTCACATCTCTTTGCACCGGCACTTATGGGATGCCTTGTTTGCTCTGAGGTCACTGTCGAACACCCCACCAGATCCTCAGAGCCCCAAAATGAGCCAGTGAGAGGTGGTGGCACAGGGCATCTGGAGGAGCAGCATGTCAGCCCCCAGGATGAGGGCTCAGCAGAATGGGGAGCAGGGCAGGACCCAGCGGGGTCGGTCCCAGCCAGGCAGCTCCTGCTCTCCCAGCTGCTCCCCGTGCTGTGCCAGGCCTGCGAGGCCGTGGCCTGGGCTATTTCAAATGTCTGAAAATCATCCCATGGGCTCCATCCTAGTTATTTATAGGAGCTTATTCTCGAAAATCTCAGTGGGGATTGGAGCCCTGCTATGCTAAATCCTCTCCAAACACATATTAACAGACCCCAGACCGGGCTTGCTGCTCAAGTTGTGATTTAAAGTCTGCACGGAGATGGCAGGTCGGAAGCAATCCTTCCCCAGGAACATGCTGCAGACCTCAAAATATTCATTGCCATCTGTCCTTTTTTGTCGTGGGTTTATAGAGCTGTTCTCAGAGTGAGTCCTGCCCTGGGCAGGGTGATGCCAAGGCTCCCCAGGAACATTCAGCAGATGATAATGGAATTGCTCTGCCCAGGAAATGCAGTTTCTTGGTGGAGACAAAGCGGCCGGAGTGGGCTGGGTAATCCTGACAGGCTAATGCTGCTCTGGGACAGCCTAGTGCTGCTCCTTGCAGTCAGAAGGTCTTTTGGACTGATTGCATTATAATTTAATCCATCCTTCAGCGATTTTAGCTCTCAAGATTGTTGTTATTTTACACCTCAGCAGAAGTTCATGAGGAACAAAATGAGGTTGCAATCCTCTAGGGGAAGCTGGCAAGAGTCACAAATCCATCTTTGTGGATACAGATTTAAGCTGAGGTCCAAATAATTAGTTCTTTACCCAGGCCTTAAGCTAAGGAGACAGTGAGTTCATCTGCAGAGGCTGCAGAATACCTTCCTGGGAAGCTGCAGTTCGTTCACATTCCTTTTCCACACTCATTTATAAAGCAAAGGTTCTGAGCACTGCTGGATGTGGTTCATAGTCAGGAGTCAGCATAGTGTGGGCAGGATGAGCCAGAGCTCCTGCCTGCATTGCCAGGAGGGGCTTTCCCCAGGGACCAGAGAGACCCCCTGGCTCTATGTTGAAGCTTATTTGGATAAAAAGCCTTTTTTCCCAGCTTCTGCCTTCTCTGAGCAGCCTCACAGTGCTGTAGCACAGACAATGTCTGTGGCTGTTGGTTCATCATCAGAAAGTCCAGCAGGATGGGAGGAGGGAGGCTGCATCCATTAGGGAACTCCAACTGCATTCCCAGGAGCAGGTCTCTGCCTTTGGAAATTCGTGATGAATTAGCTGTGTCTTTAGCACCTCTGATCAGAGGCACAGCTAAGCAAAGCCTGTTGTCAGTGCAAACAGCATGAGAGCCTTGGGAGATAGCAAGTGGCATAGTCCCTGTCCTCCCAGGAGCTGCTCCTTTCTCTGCCTGCCCTGTGGATATCATCTTTGTGGAGGAGTCCACTATTCAGAGTTGCTGTGGACCAGCAAAATGCTGGGCTATAACTGGGCTTTAGCTCATTGCAACAGCACCCTGTTCCAGACACAGCCAAATCTGAGGAAGGACTGGAGGATCCTCCATACCTCAGCCTTGGTAATGGGTACATGCTCAGAAATCTTCATTTTTCATCATTGCTCTCCTCCATCATAACAGTGACCAAAGCTTTTCAGGGCAGGAGAGTGCAGTGAAATGGTGCTGGGGAAGGAAGTGATGAGGGAAACGGTCTCCTGAAGGCAGGCAAAGGAGAGGAAGTCAGCCCAAAGATCAGAAAGTTAGCTACACAAATTTCTCCAGCTCACAGGGCAGGATAAAGCTCAAACCTCCCCTAGGCAAAGAGGATAAAAACAGTCCCATTACACTGAGCCACTTAAAGCCATTTGAAAGATAACAGTGCTTCCTACCATCAGCTGCACACACGTGGGAATTCCCCTCACATTTACTGAACCTTGTTCCAGGAGCAGGTGCTGCAGGATTTCAGCTTGTGAGATTTTGACTTGCAACTATACTGGCCTTTTTCCCTCCACCCAGGAGTCCTGGTCAGCTGTTCAGCTGGTTCCTGCACAAGAGGAAGAGCTGGACCTTTGCAGGACACCTGAAGTGCTGCACACAGCCCCAGAGAGCCCATTGTCTTGGACCAACCTGTGGACTCAACCCAGCCAACCTGGACTCAACCTTTGGTTGAGCACTGAGCCCTGCATCATTGCACCACACATGGGCTGAATTTGTCTCTCCACAAAGCAAATCCCAGGGAAAAGCCCTGCTGCCCTATAGCTGGGAGCTGCAGAGCCCCCTGGCATCACTGGGACAGGGCGTGTGTGCACCCATGGGGACATGAGAGGTGTAATGGGGCCACCTGACAGCCTCTGCCACCCCTTTGCAGAGCACCCTGCAGCCTCCCCGGGCTCCCAGCCCTGCCTGAGTCCTCCCCCTACATCCACACAGCAGAAAAATTGTGAGACCCCAGAATTGCCTGTTTGCTTCCCTCCTTTCCTCAAATCCAAGTGGGGCATGTCCCTCCTGCACCCACTTCTTGCAGGCTTTCTGAAAGGATGGCCAATAAGTCCTTCATCCCACACACAGGCTTTAATTCCCCCCTTGCCAGGCTGCCAGGGACATAAACCCACTGTGCAGGCTGCCGTGCTGGCCAGGCTGTGAGCCAAAGAGACCTGTCAAATTTGGCTCGTGCTTCATCCCTCCTGCTCCCCATGTGATTGTCCAAACCCATCAGGAGGCATTAGGACACCCCAAGCCTCCACTCCTCCACTCCTTCGCCCAGTGGCGGTGGGGACACCATGGGGACACATTTCTCAGGCTGCCACTGAGGAATGATGGCTCTATCAGCCTCCCTCTGCCTGCCTGCGCCTTCCCTTATTTATTCCCCATTTTGAGCTGTGGTGTGTGGCTGCTGAAGCATTTGGAAGTTTGTGTAAAGGTTTTATTGCTTCATTTTTAACCTCTGCACAAATGTCTATATCATTAGCTTAGGTTTTTTCATTCTGTATCACCCTCCCCTTCACACTTTTCTCCTCCTGGGCATCCCTGTGCTCCTGTCCCTGTCAGGCAAAGTGGGATGGGGACCTGGATGGGGGAGATTTATTAGTGCTGAGGTTGTTTTTTCAAGGAGGGAGTTGGTCCAGAGTTTTTCCATGCCACATGCAAGGACATGTACACACAAGGTGTGCAACACCAAATCCTGGCCTGGAAAACCAAAGCAGTGACCACAGCCACTGCATCCCTCAGCCCACTGGGACATCTCCTGGAGGGACCTGTGATGGACCAGGGCAGAGTCCCAAGGCTGACAAACTGTTTATTATCACTTACTTGTGATGCCCTGCTTTAAACTCCCACCAGCATGAACCTATCCACCCCAAGGCACTTGGTAATGACCCCACAGGGGTGGTGAGCTGGAGCTGGGCTCTGTCACCCACAGCCCCAGGTCCCCCTCCCTGAGGAGGAGCTGTGGGAGATGCAGCCCCATCTCAGCAGCAAGGACCCCTTCACCACCTAAATTTCATATCTAAACCCACCACAGCAAAACATCTGATCACTTCCCATGCAACCAAGGGGTTAAGAAAATACAGGTGCTGCAAAATTTATCATGCCCTGGCATTCCTGTCTGATCTCTGTGCTTTTCCACAGGCGATAAAAAAGCAGCACAGATTTTCTTTTTCTTTTTGAAGATGCACTCCTGCAGCCCTGAGTACACACATTTGCCATTTTGCCCTCATCCTGACTGGGCTTGGCACCATTTGCCTGTTATGAAAACATCCTTTGTCCTCACCAGCAGGTCTAACCCCCAGCCAGGCCCACAGCACATAGGGACAAATCAGCAGTGAGTTGGCATTCCAGTAACCACTTGATTCCTTGGACTTCACAGGCCAGTTTGCTGCCACCAATGGCAAAATTCAACCCCCAGGAACAGTGTGTTCAGCGTTTCTGTTCATCTCAAACCACGTTTTCAAGGTGGGGGATAAGATATGCAGAGCAGAAGTCTTCCAAAGCAGGAATTCTGCCTCTGCAAATATTAGCGATGCAGGCGTCGTATCAGGGATTATCCACCGTCATGGCGTGTAGAGGGAAGATGGATTTCAAGATGATAATAGGAATGACACACGTTGCTTTTTCCCCTTTCTGCTGACACACAATTTAGCAGTCACTGCAGAATTTTCTTCCCATTTAAAATTTCCGTTTAATAGCCAAGGAGCTCATGTTAATTCAGATGATCTTTCCCGCAGCACGATGAAGAAGGGTGCCTCTTCTAGAAGTTTTTTTTTTCAGTCTCAGTGGCTGTAGCTAATAAAAAAATATCTCCTGTGGCTTCACAAAGGCCATGGAAAACGTGTCCTTTGCCACGCTATCAAACACCACTTGACCCAAGGTTGGACAGAGTCAACAGGCCTTAAAAATGAGACTCCTAATAACATCTCCTCCTAGGAGGGGTCCCTGGAGCTTTCTCAATCCTTTTTCAGGACTGAGGGGGATTTAAGTGAGCGTCCTCCTGGCTGCCATCCCATTCCTGAGGCAGAATCCCCATGGCAGGCAGAGCAGACACTGGCTGGGACTCTGCAGTGGCAGCACAGTGGGATGCAGGGACATGGGGCTGCAGGGCTGGAACACCAACAGGCACCCCCAGCTCAGGGAGGACTTGCTACCCCATCCTCCACTGCAAACCTCACCTTCAGAGGTTTGGGAAAAGCAGGGGATATTTTACACGTGCTTCTTGGGTTTGTTCCAGTTTTCCCATTTCCCCTTCCCGTGAGCGTATCCCAACCCAAAGCCGTGCCAAGCACTGGGTGTGGGCTAATCCTGGCCCTGCCAGGAGGAGATGGGAGCAGTGCTACGGCCTCCCTGATCCCCAGCCCTCCCCCATGTGTCAGTGAAGGCACCATCTTGGCAGCTCACCCCTCATGGGAAATTGCATCTTGCTTTTATTTTTATATGTTTCCAACCAAGAGTAGCTGGCGGTCAGGCAAACCCACCGAGCAAACTTCCTCCTCACTTAAACAAACAGCAAAATCATTACAAAATTCTCTCCTGTGCATTGGAGTTGCATATATTCACTTATCCTATAGAGCAGAAACATGGGGCATTGCTTAATTAAGGATGTGGGTGTAGAGGCTCCAGGAGAAGATATTTCGCATGCAAATCTCCCAGCTGTGAGCACAGCCAGGATACATAGGGAGCATATTAATGCCTTGTGCAGTGAGCCCCTCTGCTGAAATCAGTGGGTAAACCCAGTCTGAGGGAAGGAACTCCTGTGCTGAGTAATCCTGGGCTCTCTGCTCTTGCTGAACTTTATTTATTTACCCAAAAGCATCTCATGCACAGAGCTGGAGAAGTGAGGGCATCTCCACACAGACCTCAGTGAACGCCAGCCTCTCAGAAGTCCCTCCCTCATTCCTCTCCCTGCCCTGCAATAATGATATAAACCCAGCCTTTGCAACTTCTTTTTTT